>OY992536.1:88119644-88719644 GCA_963921195.1 Pegoplata infirma | reverse complement strand
AGAAATATTCTTAGATTACACTGTGCAACAAGAAAAATGAGCCTCAATGGCTTCAACGCCATATGAAAGTAGACCATCAAATGGACAAAATCACCAAAGGGTTTTGCAAAGTCAGTTCGGATTTCTTTTTTATAGCCCACTGAAATTTTTATTATTTTATCAAAGGCGTTTGGAAAACATAAAAATACTATAATAAGAACAGATCTGCGCTTCAAAATATGGAAATGAAAAATAGGTTAAGGCAGAGGCAACTGTCATTAAGAGCCGGTTCAGCTAGACCAACCCCACTAAATCCAAACGGTATTCCTACTTCGGAAAATACTATAGCTTCACGCTCAAATCGGGGAACTCGTCCTGAAACTTCTAATCCTGTAAATTTACAAATTAATAGCAGTGAGTCGCCTCTACCAAAAAACTCAGAAATTTCATATGCAGATACTCTGAGAACGGGCCCCGAGCAGTCAAATTGCCCCCAGAATATGGGAGGGTTGGAGTCACTGATCTTCTCACTTAATCAGAACATGACTTCGTTCAACCAAAACGTGACTAATTTTATGTCATCCATGCAAAACACAATTCAAGAGCTTTTAAGAGCGCAGAACCAAATGTTACAAATCCTTTTGTCGAAAAAATGAGTTTTTTGAAAATATGTTTTTGGAATGCAAATGGTATAAACCAGCATAAGTCTGAGGTATCTAACTTTATGTTTAACGAAGACATCGACGTGATGTTAATTTCAGAGACCCACCTTACAAATAGGTTAACTTTCATATTCCAGGCTATGCATTCCACAAAACAAACCACCCTGATGGTAAAGCTCATGGTGGTACTGGCATTCTAATTAGAAATAGAATAAAACACCATGCCCTAGAAGAATTCTCCAAAAACTATTTACAGGCTACAACAATTAAAGTTAGTTGTTTGCTTGGAGATTTGACATTGAGCTCAATCTACTGTCCGCCACGGTTCCCAGTAACTAAGGCTCAGTTTGAAGAATTTTTTAAGACTCTAGGAGATTGTTTCCTGGCTTGTGGGGATTATAATGCCAAACATACCTACTGGGGCTCTCGCTTATGTAACCCCAGAGGAAGACAGTTATACAATGTATTAGCTGATCATAAGTAGGAATAGGTTGGATGTTTTGTCCCCTGGACAGCCAACATATTGGCCCACTGATCCAAGGAAAATTCCAGATCTAATAGATTTTGCTATATCTCGGAATATTGGCAGAAATTCAATATCGACCGAAATATCATATGACCTTTCCTCTGACCACTCTCCGGTAATTGTTACTTACTACGGCAACACTGGGCTGATGTCCCCTTTGGACTCATCACCAACTAGGACAAACTGGGTCCAGTATAGAAAATACGTAAGTAGTCATATACAAACCAATCCTGTACTACAGTGTGAGAAGGATATAGATGAGTGTGTCAATGACTTAACGTCTGTAATGTTTTCGGCTACTCAGCCCTCTACTTCGAAAATTCAAGTACGATCAAAACCCCGGTCCCATATTTCGAACGCAGATATTGAACGTCTTCTTCGCGAAAAGAGAAAGTTGAGAAGAGAATGGCAATCTAGTAGATCGCCTGCTGCGAAGCAGAGACTGTCTAAAGCATGCAAAAATCTTAGCAAAGCCCTTCATATGGAGGAGGATCGAATTAATGAATCTTACGTGGAAAGTCTTACGAATACGAAATATACAAACTTCTCTTTATGGAAGGCAACAAAGAATATGAAACCACCGGTAGAGAGTGAACAACCACTAAGAAAGCCTGATGGTTCTTGGGCACGCAGTGATGAAGATAAAGCAACTGTTTTTGCTAGCTATCTTAGTAGTGTGTTTTTGCCAAATCCTCCATCGAATAGTTTTAATCTTTTGGAACCAGAACCATCAGAGTCACTTTTTGATAATATTTACATGGACGTCCAGGACATTCATACTGTAATAAATGACAACCTTTGTCCTAAAAAGTCCCCTGGTTTTGACCTGATTACTCCTGTAATGATTAAAAAACTACCGAGTATTGCGATATCGTTGCTCTCAAGTTTGTTTAATGCGATCTTGCGAATGGGATATTTTCCTCATGCGTGGAAAATTTCCCAAATAAAAATGATACCCAAGCCAGGTAAAAACCTCACATTACCATCCTCATATAGGCCTATTAGTTTACTGCCATGCCTTTCAAAGCTATTCGAGAAAATATTTCTTAGGAAAATAACTCCATTTTTGAACAGTAACAACATCATCCCAGTTCATCAGTTTGGTTTCCGTGAGCAACATGGAACTATCGAGCAGGTAAACCGTATTACTGGAGAAATAAGGAAAACTTTTGAGGACAAAAAATATTGTTCTGCTATATTCTTAGATGTAGCTAAAGCTTTCGATAAAGTGTGGCATGAGGGTCTCATTTACAAGATAAAAAGTCTGTTACCTCCTATTACTCATAGAATTCTAGAGTCCTACCTCTCAAACCGTCTTTTTAGGGTAGGATATAAAGACTTTGTCACAAACGACTACGAGATTAAAGCAGGTGTCCCACAAGGAAGTGTTCTTGGCCCCACACTTTATCTAATTTTTACGTACGATTTACCAATATGCGATAATCTGATAACATCGACATTTGCTGATGACACGGCTATATTGAGCAGTCATACAAATCCAGTAGTAGCATCCCTGGAATTAAATAATCATCTCAGAAATGTGGAGACGTGGATGGGAAACTGGAGAATACGGGTAAATGAACTCAAGAGTAAACACGTTACATTTACACTCAGAACAGGCAATTGTCCAATAGTTACACTGAATAATGTAAACATCCCACAGTCTGAGTCTGTTTCATACCTTGGCATTCACCTAGACAGACGCCTTACTTGGCGTCGACACATTGAAGCTAGGAGGCTTCAAATGAAGCTTAAAGCCAGCAGTATGCACTGGCTTATAGGTGGCCATTCCAAGCTTAGCCTTGACTGTAAAGTCATCCTGTATAAAACTATATTAAAGCCAATATGGACTTATGGCATACAACTATGGGGAACTGCAAGCAACTCCAATATTGAACTTATACAGAGGGCCCAATCAAAAATCCTTAGAACCATCACAGATGCGCCCTGGTATATTAGAAATTCAAATATACACAAGGACTTGGATATCCCTCTTGTAAAGGAGGAGTTCTCGAAAATTCGTGAGAAATATAATGTCAGACTCCTGAGTCACCCTAACCCACTAGCAAGGCAGTTGACTGAAAATCGTTTAACCACAAGGCTAAGAAGAGCCGATATGCCGCCCAGTTGAGAAGAGGCGCTTATAGGAATATGGCTCCGTAACAGGAGTAACTAGTTATTAAATTTAGTTATAAGATTTTATTACATATTGTTAGGCCCACAAGGGCAGATTCAATATTGAAAATAAAAGTTAAAAAAAAAAAAAATATGGTTTGTGAAATTTTATGGCGGTTCTTTTCTTAGAACATGTCAAACCTCTAACTGCCATTTTAAGGGGTCATTTTAGTCCTTTTTCAAAAACAAAACACAGAAGTCTAATAAAACGTCCATTTAGAGTGTTAAAATGTTCTACAAATGTTTTCCTCATAAAATTTCACTAGGGGTTGTCAAATGTTCAAAGTTTGTGCGACATGCCCAAAGTGCTTAAAAAGGGTAAAGTATAAATAATCAATGTTTGCTATTTTTTTTTTGCCAAAGCAGTGTTATAAAATATCGACAAAAAACAGTGCAAATATACTTTTGAGCTAAAAATTATGTTCTGATGTGTTTTATAAAATTTTATGATGATTCCTTTCTTTGTCCAAATTAACCCTCTAGCTCCCGTTTTAAAGCGTCATTTTTGTCCTTTTTTAAAAGAAATACAAAAAAGTCTATAAAAAAAGGCAGCTAGAGGGTTAAAATGTTTTACAAATATTTTCTGTATCAAATTTTACTAGGGCACGTCTAAGACAGAAAGTTCGTCCAGCATATAGAAAATGCTTAAAAATTTTAAAGAGTTAAAATTTTTTTTTATATTTTTTTTGGGCCAAAATATAAAAAAAAAACAAGTAACAAAGTTAAATTCGACTTTGTCGAATGTATTAATACCCTCCACGATGTAAAAAAGTTTATTTGCAAAAAAAAAAAAAAAATTAAAAAAAAAAATGCGAGAAAAAAATTTTTTGAAAAAAAAAAATCGACGAAAACTTTTTTTTTTAATAAAAGATATGTTTGTACTTCTTTAAATACCATTCGGTGATCAATTCTGTTCACATGTGTCAACCAGCAGCCGAATTAAAGCATTTTGTGTTTTTAGGTTATGTTGAATGTACCACAATATTTGAGGTGTTCTTACATTTACGTTCATAACTTTTGAACCGCTGAACCTAATTCTTCTTCGTCCTCTAATATATTTTTGCTCCACCAACAAATTTCCGCTAGAACGGCATCGCATGTCGCACAAACTTTGAACATTTGAAAGCCCCTAGTGAAATTTTATGAGGAAAATATTTGTAGAACATTTTAACCCTATAAATTGACGTTTTATTAGACTTCTGTGTTTAGTTTCTGAAAAAGGACTAAAATGACCCCTTAAAAAGGCAGTTAGAGGGTTTAAATGTTCTAAGAAAAGAACCGCCATAAAATTTCACTGGAGACATCAAATCATATTTTGAAGCTCAGATGTGTTTTTATTATAGTATTTTTTGCGTTTTCCAAACGCCTTTGACAAAAATATTAAAACTTCAGTGGGCTATAAAAAAGAAATCCGAACTGACTTTGCAAAACCCTTTGGTGATTTTGTCCAATTGATGGTCTACTTTCATACGGTGTTGAAGGCATTGAGGCTCAATGCGATGACCCAAAATTTGTTGCACAGTGTTATAAGTCATTTTTCTAAAGAATCTGAGACATTTTTTCTACATAAAAAGTCTGACATTCTAATATATTTTAGTACCTTAATATTTCTAAAAGTCATATAGGTGACGTACCTTAAGGACACAGAAAATCATTAGAAATTACAAAATTTCCTTATATTTTAAAAATATTTAATTTAAAATTAATTTCAACAATAAAGACTACAAAACATTGCACACCAAAGTAAAAAAAAAACATGCACATCAATAAAAGTATTAAAACAATTCATTGCCTCAAATAACAACATTAATTGAGATATATTTACTTTTAATTGTCATATAATAAAACAAAATGCGACTGGAGCAACTGAAGCAAAAAGGAAAAAACCAAATGAAAAACCAAGCCTTAGCCAACAACTAGTGCAACTAAACAACCAAACGACCGACATATATTTTTTTGTGGTGTTTGTAGCCTTAAGTATTCAAAATTAAAGTTGCTTTTTAGCATCTGGTGCGGATGGTTTATTTCATTTCATTTTTTTAAATAGTACACTATGGGCACAAAAAAGAAAACTAATTGTAAGTTAAAATTTGAGAATTTTTCTATACGAAAAATGTCTCAGAAACAGAGAAGTTTTCCATGCGAAAAATTTTTCAATGCGAAAAATGTCTCAGAAACTGAAGATTTTTATATCCGTAAAATGTCTCAGAATCTGACTTAGATTCTGTCTTAGGTTCTGGTGATTTTTCTTTGCGAAAAATTTATCAGGATCTTATAATTTTTCAATACCAAAAATACCGAAAATTTTCTATACAAATAATGCCACAGAATCTGAAAATTTTTTAATATGTACACTAGAGGTGTCCTTAAAAATGAAAATCATCTTTTTACACCTGGTAGGGTCCTAAATTGTTCTTTAGTATCTAAAAATGAGTGAGCCAAATTTTGGGGACAATCGGCTAAAAATAACTCGTGCCGAAAATGGATTGAAGTCTTGGGGCATTCTTATATGAAAGAAAAACCCCTTTTTTGTAGTTTTTGGTAAAATGTTGGTATTTGTTATTTTTTGTTAATTTTTTTGTGAAACAATACGAAAATGGTACTAAATTACCTTTCCAAAAAGACTAATAAAATTAAATTCGGATAAAAAACAAGCATTTTACGCATACATGCCCCAGACCATTGTATGGGTTTTAAACAAGGTTGGTTACCGAAACGAATAACGGTAAGGGTAACGGTAACGGTATCTAATTTTTATTTATTTCGGTAAAGGTAACGGTAAGTGTTTTCAAATCGTTTCGGTTACGGTATGTACCGGTACCGAACCAACCAAACCGGTACGTACCGGTATTATTAATTTAGTTAAAAATTTGAAAAAAGATAGAACTGAAAGCTAAAAATATTTTATAGACCCAAAAACCAGTATAGATTTGATATGATTATTATTTTTGTCATTTATTTTATGATAATTTGCAAATTATAAATTTAAAATTATGTTAGCAATTTGATTTTATTTTTTTTTTTCGTTAAAATCCCTTAAAACAGGTAAAATTTTGAATACCGGTACAATACCGGTAACTTCTAATAATTATAACGGTAACGGTAAGGGTAACGGAATTTTAAAAATATTTTTAGCGGTATCGGTATCGGTAACGGTATTCGAAGTGAAAGGGTTTTGAATCGGTAACGGTATAATAAGGGTAACGGTAACCAACCATGGTTTTAAAGCCAGAATTTCAAAATTTTCAAAATTTTTAGGCAAAAATATAAAAAAAAATTAATTTTACTTTATGATCATATTGAAAACATGTTTACGATTAAAAATAGCAGATATGGTAGTCAAGATTTTTTTTTATTTTTCGCCGGTAGTGATAAAATTTCCGCGGATTCCAAATAAAATGCGTTTTTTCACAATAATTTAGCTAATATGGGGAAATTTTTTCTTTATTGTACAAAACGAAGCGTAAAATGTAAATTCTATAACTTCTGAGAAACCGGATATATGCAGATATCTTGTTTTATATAAATATGAAATGTCACAAATTTGTAATTTCACCTCGATGAAAAGGGGTTAAAGATGCCCTATTTCTCTAAAAATTTACAGAATGTGTGTTTTACACTGGGTATAGTACAATACAAAACATTTTTTTCCATATTTGCTAAATTACCATAGAAAAACACATTTTCTTTGAAATCCGCGGAAGTTTTATCACTACCCACGCCAAATTAAAAAAAAGCTAGACTACTATATTTGTTAGTTTTTATCTATAACATGTATTAAATAGCATTATAAAGTAAAATTTAATTTTTTTTATTTTTTTGCCTAGAAATTTTGAACATTTTCAAATTTTGGCTTAAAAAACCATGCAATGGTCTGGGGCATGTATGCATAAAATGCTTATTTTTTATCCGATTTGAATTTTTTTAACCTTTGTGGAAAGGTAATTTAGTACCATTTTCATATTATTTAACAAAAAAATTAACAAAAAATAACATATAACAATAATTTTCAAAAAAACTAGAAAAAACGTGTTTTTTTTCACATAATAGTGTCCCAAAACTTCAATCCATTTTCGGCACGAGTTATTTTTATCCGATTGCCCCCAAATTTTGGCTCACTCAATTTTAGATACTAAACTACAATTTAGGACCCTACCACGTATTCAAAAGTGATTTTGAAAAATTACCTTAGTCGTAAGGACACCTTTAATGTACACTAGAGGTGTCCTTAAAAACGAAAATCAACTTTTTATACCTGGTAGGGTCCTAAATTGTTCTTTAGTATCTAAGAATGAGTGAGCCAAAATTTGGGGACAATCGGATAAAAATAACTCGTGCCGAAAATGGATTGAAGTTTTGGGAGATTCCCAGCAGAAATTTTGCTGAACGTTCAGCGTTTAACAACGTTTAAGCAGAATAAAGATGCTGTAAATTCATGTATCTTTTTAGCGCTGATTTAAGCAGATTAAAGATGCAGTGAATTCATGTATCTTTGTAGAGCTGATTTAAGCAGAATAAAGATGCTGTAAATTCAAAGTTGAAATCAAATAACTAAAATTTAAAAAATATAACAAAAAAAATCATTCGTTTTACTTTACAAAACTTTATTTATGTGAAACAAAATGAAAAAAAAAAAAATCGGAAGTGAACATCAAAAAAATATCGGAAATTTTCATTTTCACATTTTTTATGGGATTTTTTTTGGGAACAGCGGTCAAAGATGCTATGATTGAAGCGCTCTTTGCAGCGCTGATTAATGCGCAATAATGATGCAGTCAAATCATGTGTCTTTGTCTAAAACTCATGTTTTTTTATTCAAAAAGTGTTAAAAATATTAAAAAGGAAAGCAAGTGTGAAATTTTATCAAAAAATAATTACACATTATAAGTTTTATATAAAAAATCTTAAAAAAAAAATAAAATTTTTTCCCCTTCCTTTTACTGCATCCCTAAGAGCGCTCTTTGGATGCGCTACGGTATGCTATAAACAGATGCTGTGTCGCCAAAATCTCGATTTATTTCTGCTGGGTTCTTAGATGAAAGAAAAACCCTTTTTTTGTAGTTTTCGGAAAAATATTGGTATTTGTTATTTTTCGTTAAATTTTTTGTGAAACAATATGAAAATGGTATTAAAGTACCTATCTAAAACGACTAATAAAATTAAAATCGGATAAAAAATAAGCACTTTACGCATACATGCCCCAGACCATTGTTTGGTTTTTAAAGCCAAAATTTCAAAATTTTCAAAATTTTTACATTAAAAAAATAAAAAAAAATATATTTTTACTTTATGATCATATTGAAAACATGTTTACGATTAAAAATAGCAGATATGGTAGTCAAGATTTTTTTTTATTTGGCGGCGGTAGTGATAAAATTTCCGCGTATTCCAAATAAAATGCATTTTACTAATATAATTTAGCAAATATGGGACATTTTTTTCTTTATTGTACAGAACAAAGTGTAAAACGTAAATTATTTAGCTTTTGAGAAATCGGATTTATGCAGATATTTTGTATTTTAGAAATGTATAATGTCTCAAATTTGTCATTTTTCCTCTACGAAAAATGGGTTAAAGATGCCCAATTTCTCAAAAAATTTACAGATTTTATGTATTTTACTTCGTATAATACAATACAGAAATTTTTTTCCCATATTTTCTAAATTATTTTTGGAAAAACACCATTTCTTTGGAATCCGCGGAAATTATATCACTACCCACTCCAAATTAAAAAAAGTTAGATTATGGGTAAAATATTTATTTTTTATCCGATTTGAATTTCTTTAAGCTTTTTGGAAAGGTAATTTATTACCATTTTCATATTATTTAACAAAAAATTTAACAAAAAATAACATATACCAATATTTAAAAAAAAAACTAGAAAAAACGTGTTTTTTCATCACATAAGAGTGTCCCAAAACCAATCCATTTTCGGCACGAGTTATTTTTATCTGATTGACCCCAAATTTTGGCTCACTCATTTTTAGATACTAAACTACAGTTTAGGACTCTACCACGTATTAAAAAGTGATTTTGAAAAATTACCTTAGTCGTTAGGACACCTTTAATGTAAACTATGGGCACAAAAAAGAAAACTAACAATAAGTTAAAATTTGAGAATTTTTCTATACAAAAAATGTCATAGAATCTGAGAATTTTTTTTACGAGAAATTTCTGAGAATTTTTTTATCCGAAATTGTCTCAGAATCTGAGAATATTTTTATACGAAAAATTTCTCAGAATCTGAGAGCTTTTCTATACGGAAAATTTCACAGAATCTGAGAAATTTTCTGTGCGAAAAATTTTTCAGAATCTAAGAATTTTTCTACACGAAAAATTTTTCACAATTTGAGAATATTTTATACGAAAAATGTGTCAGAATCTGAGATTTATTTCTGTATGAAAAACGTCTTAGAATCTGAGAATTTTTTTATAAGAAAAATGTCTCAGAATCAGAAATTTCAGAATCTGATAATTTTTCGATATTATTTTAGCATCTACGAATTTTTTCAACATGAAAAATGTGTCATTGTCTATACGGACAATTTCTCAGAATCGGAGAATCAGAATATTGGAATTTTCTGTACGAAAAATGTCCCAGAATTTGGGAATTTTTCTTTATGAAATATGTCTCAGTATCTGAGAATTTTTTAATACTAAAAGTATATCAGGATCTGACAGTTTTTAAAATCAAAAAATGTTTTAGAATCTCAGAATTTTCATATACGAAAAATTTCTCTAAATTCGAAGAATCTGAGAATTTTCCTGTGTGGAAAATTTCCTAAAATTTTTTCTATGCGAAAAAAGTTTTAGAATCTGAGAGTTTTTCTATACGAAAAATGTGTCAGTATCTTAGAATTTTTCTATACCAAAAATTTTTCAGCGTCTGAGAGTTTTTCTATACAAAAAATATCTCAGAATCTGAGAAATTTTCTATACAAAATATGTCTCAGAATCTAATAATTTTTCCATAGAAAATATGTCTCAGAATCTGAGACTTTTCTATAGAAAAAATGTCTCAGAATCTGAGACTTTTCTATAGAAAAAATGTCTCAGAATCTGAGACTTTTTCTATAGAAAAAATGTCATAGAATGTGAGACTTTTTCTATAGAAAAAATGTGTCTGAATCTGCGACTTTTTCTAAAAAAAAAATGTTTCAGAATCTGAGACTTTTTCTATAGAAAAAATGCTGAGAATTTTTCTGTGCAAAAACTGTTATAGAATCTGAAAACATTTAAATGAGGCGTTCCACACCAAATGTCCAGCGGAAAAAAAAACATGTGTACCGTAAATTTCGGAGTAGGTTGTATTGATAACCCTATATAAAACTAAGAAAATTCCGTTTTTGGTTTTTCAATTATTCCAAAACTGGTCTTAGGAGGCGTGGTCAAATATTGGAAAAATGGTAAAATTTTTGTCGAGTTTCCTTGTTTAAATATTTTTCAAATTAAAACGGAATGCACTACAATCTCAAAAATCTACATTCTTGTATAATTTTATATGGGCTATCGATTAATTTTTTTTTTTTTTTTTGGAAAATTTTCAGAACCCGTTCTGAAATTTTCCATTTTTCCATTTGTCCAATATTTGACCACGCCTCCTAAGCCCAGTTTTCGAAAAATTGATAAACCAAAGACGCAATTTTCTTACAAGGGAAGTATCTCAACCCTTATGAACCGATTTGCCTTAAACTTAAAATATATATTAAAGAGACGATTTTAAGGTTGGGGTGTCTCGGCTTATCGGCCATATCAGTGTTTCAAAATTTCGTTGTCCCCTTATGAAACAACGTGGACCTCCGGGAAAATTTCGATAACTTCCGAACTAACAGGAATATCCTCTAGAGCAAAAATACGTGTCAACTTAAATTTCATAAAGATTATTTCATATTCATATGGGCATCGTAGGTATATGTCTTCATATAAATACCCCCCAAAATTTACACATTTTCATGAAAAAAGTATTTAACGAAGCTAAACTTTTAGAAGGTTATGCCACCGTTGGATAGCCATTAAAAAAACCATTCTTCTCATATGTAAACATCATATAGTTTCTTAGAAAAAAATGGCTGAAAAATCCAAAAACTATTTTTTCGCCATTTTTTGACCAATGTTTTGAACCCTTAAATCCCCGATATGGCCGATAAGCCCAGACACCCCAACCTTAGAATTGTATTTTTATATATATTTTTCGTTTCATGCAAATCGGTTCATAAGGGTTGAGATACTTCCCTTGTTAGTTACATATAGGAGTATTCATAAAACCTACTCAGATATTCACTGGATACATGTTTTTCTGTAGCGGGACGTTTGGTGTGGAAAGCCTCATATAACGAAAAATGTCTCAGAATCTAAGTTTTGTTCTTATCTCAGATTCTAAGAATTTCTCGTTACGAAAACTATTTCAAAACCAAGAATTTTCTTTATGAAAAATGTTTCGGAATTTAAGAATTTTTTCATACAACAACAGTCTTAGCGAAAAAGCTCTCAGATTCTGAGATGTCTCACAATCGTGAAATTTTTCAATACGAAAAATGTCTCAAAAATTAGATTTTTTCTATAAAAAAAAAAAAATTGACTCTGAGAGTTTTTCTATACACACAAAAAAATTGCAATGAACAACTTTCATAGTATTTATGAACAAATTTAAAAAATTTATTAAGTTTTTCATAATACTTGTAATATACTTTTTTATAGTATTTATGAATAATTATGAATAAATCTAAATATGAAATTTAAGAACTATTTAACATTTGTTCATAAATACTATGAAAAAGTTCAAAAATTTAAAGAAAAAGTACATAATTTTTATGTATTTGTTCATAAATATTATGAATTTCGTTCTTTGGATTTTTTTTTTCTTTGTACCGAAAATGTCTCAGAACATTAGAATTTTTGTATAGGAAAAATGTCTCAAAATCTAAGAATGTTGTATAAGAAATGTTTGTCGGAATCTTAAATTTTTTTTTATGAATAATGTCTAAGAATCTGAGAATTTGTCTCAGAATCTAATAATATTTTTTGGCGAAAAATTTCTCAGAATCTAAAAATTTTTTGACATCAAAAATTTTTTTATGATCTGAGAGCTATTCTTAAAGATTTATTCGATTCTTTACGAAAAATGTTTCAGATTCTGAGAAATTTTTTAATGAAATTGTTTTTAAAAATCTAAAAATTTTTTTTTAAAAAATTATTATTTGATCTTCTAATTTTAAATTATTTAAGAGTTTGTGTCTTAAGTCTTTCGTTTTATATCATAAGTATTTTTTTGCAAAATCCACTCAAAAACCTATCCCATTGTGTCTAAATACAATAAATAATTTCTCATTTGTGCTCTCATTTCTTCTAGCAGGCAAACTATTTTGGTTATTTTTATTTAGTGTCTTGCAAAAGATATTTAACCATAAACTTAAAGTTTTTTTTATAGTTTTCTAATGTTTTGCATGTTTATTGGTGATGCCATGAATTGTTGTATTTGTTTTTTAACATTTCTTCCGTAATTGTTGAACATCAGTCTTTATTGATATATTTATTATGGACTTAATTAAATTTTTTTTCAAAACAAATGTCGGATTAGTGTTTAATAAAAATAATTTACATGAAATTATAATTGAAATCCTTTGATAAAATTTTACTGGTGTAATAAAGTGAAAAAGATGTTGTTTTTTAGATTTTAATTAAAATTCTAATTAAAGTTTTATCATAGAACTATTAAGAAGAAGCAAGTAAAAATTTGGGTTGCAGCCGAATATATAGCTACCCTTCACAATCTAAAGAAGAATATTGCAATAATTTAAGAAAGAAAATTTGTTGAAACAAAATAAGTAAAAGAAAATAATTTTGAAAAAAAACTTGTAAAAAACAATGTGGGTGAAAAAAAATTATATCCAAAAACACTCTTACTTGTCTTTTTTTTATTTTAATTTTAAGAATAACTCACATTTTCTTTTTATATCAATATTTTTTCTTCGCCATCTCCTCCTACACTTTCATCACACCAAATTTTTATATTAAATTGCTTTGTTTTCTATTCCTCTAATTATTTTCTTTCACTCTCTGTCTGTTGAACGAAAAACCTTTTGACCTTATAAAGTAAATTAAATGCACACAAAATTGTTTAATAAAATTATAATGACCAAAATGAACTATCAACAACGCCTTTGATAAAATGCACTTGCTTTGTTACAAAAAAACAATTTTAATGAATTTTGTGGTCACAAAATTGTTGCAATGTCTAAACATAAAATTAGGTCAAAATATAAAGAGAAAAAAAGTACACAGAAAAAAATATGGGGAAAAACAATTTGAGTAATCACTTGTTTAAATTTAAAAAAAGTTTTGAGTAATTTTTTAATTGACGCAATTAAAAATTTACTCAAAAATTTAAAAACAAATTGAGTAAATAATTTAATAAGAATTTAATAGCTTTTTTAATTTTTTTTTTTTGGAATTTTCTTAGTTTTTTTAATTCTCGTTTAGTTTATAGTTTTTTGTATATATATATGAAAGTTTGTAATCATATTTATAAAATTTTTTTATGTCTTTAAGACAAAAATATATTTGGTAAAGTTTGAAAAAACATGTTTTTTTTTCTTTGTAAAAAAATATGAAATTTTTTAAACTTTGTTTTTTTTAGAGTAGAAACAGAATAAGCCCAGCACGACTTTTTCCATACGGTTTGGCAGATTAAACCGGTGGCCCGCGCCGATGTGAAATAAAACTTGTTCTGTTTTTAAAAGGTGGTGCTTCTTGTTCTGTTCCTGCACTTAATAGTGTCAATTAAAAATTTACTCAAATTTTTTTGGCAAACATTTAATAAATTTTTATTAAAAATTTACTCAATACTATTAAATCGTTTACTGGTGGAAAATTGAGTAATTTTTTACTCAATAGTATTAAAAATTTACTCAAATTTTTTTTTTATTTCTTTCTGTGTATAAAATCAAATAAAAAGAAATGAAAACCAACTTCTTAACATTTCTTTGGGTCTACGAAAAAAAAGAAGACTTTAACCTTAAAACCACTACTTGTAAAAATATACGATTTTGGTTGCTGTTGCTTTGCTAGCTTTTTTGTAATAAAAATATTGACCACACTGCACGCTTTATTTACTTAAAGTACCTTTTTTTTAAAAAAAAAGGTGGTACTTTTTTAAAATGGGGTAATTTAGTGTTAGTTAGAAATTTTCGAACTGTAAGTGAAAAATGTTAGTTCATGTACTGCTTCCTAATGCATGTAAGAAATTCTTACTGCCAAATAAATTTTCCCTAAATGTAAGAAAAAATACTTAATCCTCTTCTTCAGTTTTAGGACATACTTTACTACCAATAAGTTCATCATATTTGTCTTTTATAAATTGGGGAAGTTTTTCCTTAGGTTTAGAAAATTTTTCATAGCTTCAGAAAAAATATTTTTCCAAAAATCTTAAAATGACGATTTCCCGAAAATTAAGCGCGATAGAGTAAAATGGAAGCCATATTTAGTTCTTTCACTCAAAGAAAAATGCTTCGTTATATTGATTTCATCACTTGATGTCACCAATTTTGATGACAAATTTCATCATATTGATGAAGATTTTTTCAATATGATGAAACATGTCATGAAAATTGAAGAAACAAGTGATGACACATTTCGTCATCAAACAATTTTATGGGGATTTGTAAAGACCCAAACATTTTATAAATATACAACATCACTCTCTTTCTCTCTCACAACATTCGACAGAGCATTGTTACATACCAGCTGGTGAGTGTAGTGTGTTATAGCACACAAAATAAACAAGTAAAAAAGTTAATTTCGAATTGGCCGAATCTATGAATACCCTCCAAAATGCCCTTTTTAAGGATAGTAAATTTTTTAATGTAAAAAAATTAACAATTTTGAATAGAAATATTTTATTATGAGTAAAAGCATTTTTTTCTGTCATTTTTGTAAAAAAAATAATTTACTTATTTTTCGAGTGTAAGTTTTTAGTGATCCACTGGACCGATTTCGCTGAGATTTAAAACGAACTGGGACAGAGGATCGGCAAATATATATGCCACACTTTAGCAATCTCAGAATTGTTGTTTGAAAGTTACCGTGTGTTTTATCTCGTAAATTCATGACAAACCCTTGCAGAAATTCAGTCTTTTGCTCATAACTTTTGAACCACTGGACCGATTTCGCTGGATTGCAATACCAACCTGACCAGGTAAATGCCCAACATATATGCCAAACTTTAAGAGCATCCGTAAAGTCTTTCAAAAGTTAGCGTTTTTTCAACAGACAGACGGACAGACGTCTTAAAATCGATGGAGGATCATGAATATGTATACTTTATGGGGTCTTAGACCAATATTTAAAGGTGTTACAAACGGAATGACAAACTTATATATACCTTCTATCACTAGAGTGGAGGGTAAAAAAATGGCTTTTTAAAGTTATTGTTTGTTGATATGCTTCAGGTAAGTGTGTAGAGCAATGGTTCCCAACCTTTAATTCTCGCCCCACGGGGGGGGGGAAATTTTAAGGTTCCAGGGGGCAATGAGCAAATTTTCAAGATTTTTTTTAGTCAAATTAACTACAAAAACTATTTTTTTAGCAAAATTTACTACAAAAATTTTGTTAATTGCTTAACATTTTTACTAAAAACTTGGTTTAAATGCTTATTTTGCAAAAACTTTGCTGAACCGGTAGTGATTTTTCATTAGAAACAAAAATTAGAAAAATTAACAAACTGTTCTTGAGTGTAGGGGGGACAAGGCAATTTTTTAACTTAAAAGTGGGGCGTGGCGTAAAAAAGGTTGGGAACCATTGGTCTAGAGGCTTAGCCCAAAAAACAAGAGGTCAGTGTCATCAAAAAACTAATTCTAACAAAATTAAAAATTGTTTTTCTTTGTTTTTAACCAAACAAAAAAAATTATTGATGACACCGCTCCATGTAACGGTGTAAACACGATACAGTTCGCAATTATCAACCGATTTGACTCAAATTTGAAACTAAAGCTTCTTTTGGCTCAAGGACGAAGCCTATTGAAATTGGAAAAAATTGGTCTATGTTTTGACCTAGCCCCCATACAAACGTCCCCTTTTAATTTGCCTCAAATGACTCTAACAACGGTTTTATAACAGGTACTAGTCGAATAGCCTGACCCTGCCAGGCGGAACACCAAATCACTTTTCTTAAGAATTCTAATTTTTTACTAAACTTTATAAAAAATTATGTTTTGTGCTTCAAAAATTTAATATTGCTACATTGCATCAATATATTTCCTAAACTGGAAAAAAATTTAATGAGTATAAAAGGTTTTATTGATAAAATTTTAGAACTAAATTTAGCACGCCCATTTCGTCTCTCCATCCTTAAACCGGATATCAAAAATCCATCGTATGGATATGTCCCATCGTCACTCCTATATACATGGAAATTTGTATATTTCTCAGTCATGAAGGGTTTTAAAATTAGCTAAAATGTTAAAAAAAAAACACAATTTTTTCACATACATTTTTCCTTATAATTCTCCGTACACAGTTTAAATATTAAATCTGACATCATAAGGATATGATCCATTGTCAATACTTTATGATTTACAATTTTCAGCATCCTTAGTCATTAGGGGTTTCAGAAATAGTTTGAGGCTGTTATTCATAACACTTATAGTAGACTTATTGTAGGTTTATTTGACAAATATGCCTGCAATATCTGTCAAATAAACCTACTTTAGTTATATTTTAGTTTTTATGAATAACCACCAAAATGTTTTAAAACTAAATTTCGCCGTCTTCCGCCACTTCCCCTGTCTTAGAGGCCGAAAATTCGGCTACGTTACAGATTATATATATAAACTGAACAAAATTCACAACGGATTTTTTTTTTATCTCCGCCCTTTCACTGGATATCCAGGTCAGTTTTGATCTTTGCCATAGTCCGTACCATATGCATCCTAATTTTCATCTTTCAAGGTCATAAGGTGTCTTCAAAATTAGGTAAGATGTGAAAACATAATTTTTCCATGCCCATTTCTTCTCTTAATTCTCCGTCCATATTTCAAAATTTTTAAATCTGACTATTTTAGGATAAGCTCCATCGTTAGTACTATACTCGTATCCACGCCCGTTTCCCTCTTAATTCTCCGTCCACAGTCCAAAAATTTTAAGTCTGACTACTTTGGGATATGGTCCAGTGTCAGGACAATATGCTGGCCAATTTTCGGCTGCGTAGGTCATTAGGGCTTTAAAGTTAGTTAAAATAAAAATAATAAAACACAATATTGCCTTGTCCCTTTTTCCCTTCAACTCTCCGTCTACATTCCAAAAATGTTAAATCGGACTACTTTAGAATATGCTTCATAGTTAGGACTATATGTTAGGGACTTCAGCTTCCTAATTCATACACTCAAAATAATAACTCTGTAAAATACTCTGTAAAATGACTGTAATCTTAATTCAACAGATATTTGACAGAGTTTTCTGTCAAAACACAGATTTAAAGAAAATTCTTTGTATTTTTTGTGACAAAAAAAGTTTATTTTGTAATATAAATTTTAACTTTGCAATCTTAATTTTACAGATAATTAACAGAGTTTTCTGCTAAAATACAGATTTAAGCGAAATACTCTGTATTTTTTATAACCAAAAAACTAAGTTTTATCTGTATTTTTACTTATTTCTATGTAATCTTAATTTCATAGTTTAAAACAGAGTTTTCTGTAAAAACACCAAAATTGTATCTGTATTTTTTTCGAGAAAATGTTTAAAAAGTAACAATCATTTTACAAAATAACATGTTTTTTACTAAAGTCTGTAAATTAACAGAGTTTTTTTCTTTAAAATTTAGGTTGCATAAAATGCATTTTAATTTACAGAGTTGTTCTTTGCTAAATGGTGTTTTATTTAACCAATATTTTACTTGGAGCTCTGTAAATTAACAGTTTTTTTTGTCAAAATCATTTTACAGAGTTTTATAGTAAAATTACCAAGAAATGTTGCTAGCTGGAAAAATATGGTGTACTCTGTTAAATTAGCAGAGTTTTTTCGTAATTTAACAGAGTTATTATTTTGAGTGTAGGGGCGGAGCTTAAAAATACTCTAAAATGTTACAAAAAAAATATTTTGCCAAGTCCCCATTTTCTCGTAATTCGCCGCCAATAGGCAAAAAATCCGGCTTGGTAAGAATCTGTCCCTTGTGTTTTACTACACTCAAAATAATAACTCTGTTAAATTACAGAAAAACTCTTCTAATTTAACAGAGTACACCATACTTTTCCAGCTAACAACATTTCTTGGTAATTTTACTAAAAAACTCTGTAAAATGATTTTGACAGAAAAAAACTGTTAATTTACAGAGTTTGTAGTAAAATATTAGTTAAATATGAAAGCTTTTTTACAGAGAAAACTCTGTAATTTTACTATTAAACTCTGTAAAATGCTTTGGACAAAAAAAAACTGTTAATTTACAGAGTTTCTAGTAAAATATTGGTTAAATAAACCACCATTTAGCAAAGAAAACTATGTAAATTTACATATATTTGTAAAATACATTTGATGCAAAAAAAAATACAGAAAAAACTCTGTAAATTTACAGAGTTTAGTTAAATGCATGTTATTTTGTGAAATTTTTATAAAATTTCTGAAAAATTTTTTTTGATAACTTTTTTTGCTACTACTATTTAAACTTTTTCTCAAAAAATAGAAATATACAGATATAATTTTGATGTTTGGTAACAAAAACTACTCAAAACAGAAAATTTTTTTGGTTATAAAAAAATACGAAGTATTTTGCTTAGGTCTGTATTTTAGCAGAAAACTCTGTTAATTATCTGTAAAATTAAGATTACGAAGTAAAAAGTAATATAACAGATGACTCTTTGTTTTTTTGTCACAACAAAATACAAAGTATTTTCTTTAAATCTGTATTTTGACAGAAAACTCTGTCAAATATCTGTTGAATTGAGATTACAGTCATTTTACAGAGTATTTTACAGAGTTATTATTTTGATTGTATATACATGCCAATTTTAAGCGTATAAGGCCATTAATGAAATTCAAAAAGCGCTGGATACACAAAAAATAAGAAAAACACACAAAAAAAATATATGTACAGAAAATAGATGGTAATAAATTTACCACACCCCTTTGCCTTTCTTATTCTCTACCCATACACTGGATATCAAAAATCCAGGTTCGTGTTGATCTTCCCCATGAAACCTACTATATACATGCCAATTTTCATCTTCCTAAGTCATTCGGGGTCTTTAAATTAGTTAAAATATTAAAAACCCAATTTTTTCCCGCTCTTTCATCTTTTAATTCTCCGTCCACAGTCGAGAAATTTAAAATCCGATTACTTCAGGATAAACAACATCGTTAGCACTATACGCTATCCATTTTCCGCTTCCTTTGTGGGCTTCAAAATAAGTAAAAATGTTAATTATCCCAATTTTGTCCATTCGAAATTTTCCTTTCAATTCTCCGCCCACAGTTCAAAAATTTAAAATTCGACTATTTCAGGATATGCTTTATCGATAGGACTATATGCTAGGAAATTTTCAGGTTCCTAAGTCATTAGAGGACTTTACAATAAGCTAAAATGTAAATTTTCATCTTCATAGGTCATTGGGGTCTTCAAATTAGTTAAAATATAAAAAAAACACAATTTTGCCACGCCCCATTCTTCTCTTTATTCTCCTTCCACAGTCTAAAAAATGTAAGTCCGATTACTTCAGGATATGCTTCATTGTTAGAACTAAATGCTATGCAATTTTCCGCTTCCTAAGTCATTTGGGGGCTTCAAAAGAAGTAAAAATGTTTAAAAAATCCCAATTTTGCCACGACACTTTTCCCCTCAATTCTCCGCCCACATTGCGAAAATTTTAAATCCGACTACTTGGAGATATGCGCCATCGTTAGGACTATATTCTAGGAAATTTTCAGCTTCCTAAGTCATTAGGGGGCTTTAAATTAAGCAAAAATGTCAAAAAATTTAATTTTGCCACGCCTACTTTTTCGCTTATTTCTCCGCCCACAGGCAAAAAATCGAAAATCCGGCTACGTTAGGATCTGCCCCAGGTGTTTTACTATATGTATGCCAATTTTCAGCTTTTTAGCTCATCAGTAGGCTTCAAAAAGCTCTGGATAGACAAAAAAAGAGGAACACACAAATAGGGAAATTATATATATAGATTCTATCGAAATTTGACAGGTAATCGTGTTTTGTATTCGCAAATTATCTTGCCGAATTTTTAAACCATCGGACCAGTTCTTCTTGTAGCCCCCATACAAACCACCTTCCCGATATTCACAAAAATCTCTCAAATTTTATGAAAATCAAAAATATTTTCTAAAAATTAAGTTTGTATGTGACTGGTTCCATTTAAAATAGCATAGGCAATCAGCCGATGGTGGTTCAATTTATCCAAAAATTAACATATCCATTCTTCTGATTTTTATTGAATTTCGGTTTTTGTTATTTAGTCGAAATTGTGAATGGTTCGCGCTTTATCGCTGTTCAAAGTTGGTATTTTGCCACAATTTTATGAGAAATACATAATGTTTAAATGATAGTATCTTTGGAACGCATCATCCGATTATCACGAAATAAAGCGCAAAATAATGGTTATGTCCTGTACTTAAAATACAATTTTGAAAAAGGATAGGATGCTTAGCAAAAAGGATATTAAAATTAAAAAAATGTCCTTAATTTGCAAATATCTCAAAATGCGTATCTTTAATTTTCCTTTATTTTTTTGCACATATAGCCCAAAATGTACTTAACAACATATGCAAATCCCAAATTGGGGTGATAAGCGGTTTAATTGTAAACGCGGTTTCATTAAAGTTGTTCTGCGTAGCCGGCCCTCGGCCGGTCGTAGGGATTACAAAATCCATGCCTTAGACCCACCCTCTTCGCAAAAGAAAGCTTTTCTGTGTAGTATGTGTTTTGGAAAAAATGTGTTAGAAAAAATATTTTTTTATTTTATTTTGGGCCATTTTTCATTTCTTTTTTGGGCTTTTTTTCGTTAATTTTGGGCGATGTTTCGTATTTTTCTTTTGGGGTCATTTTTCATATTTTTTGGGCGATTTTGCATTTGGGCGATTTTTCATAAAATTTTTTGGGCGATTTTTCTTTGGGCGATTTTGCCTACAGCCAATAATAGAATTTCCAACAAATCCTACATTCATAATTTTTTCATCAGTTCATAGCTTTACGCGCAAATAAATTTTTTAGCGTTATTTGGAGGTATTTTGACTATTTTTCTTATATCTTGAGTTCCGTTCATCTGATCTTTTCGCAATAAGAACCAAATTAAAGACAATCAAATTTCCAACAAATCCTTCATTCATTATTTTTATATCAGTTCATAACTTTACGCGCAATAGGCAAACAAGGAAAAACAATTTTTTTATTAACAAAGCTCATTTTTTAAAAATTTTAAAAACAGAAATCGTAAAAAATTACCAATTTTTTTTTGTATTTTATCATGTATATTCATAAAATTTGTGATAACTTCGGAGTAAACCTATAGATTTTCATCAAATCAACTTTATTATATTTCTTAATGTTCAGGCTTTGCAGATAAATAAAAAGACGTAATTAATTGCAAAGATTTCTATTTTTTTAAATTTTTTTTAAATGATTTGTTAATTAAAAAACTTATTTTAGTCATATGTTTGCCTATTGAACGGAAAGCTTTGAACTGATGGGAAAATAATGAATGTAGGATTTGTTGGAAATTTGATTGTCTTTAATTTGGTTCTTATTTTGGAAGGATCAGATAAACAGAATTCAAGATATAAGAAAAATAGTCAAAATACCTTCAAATAACGCTAAAAAATTATTTGCGCGTAAATCTTTGAACTGACGAGAAAATGATGCATGTAGGATTTGTTGGAAATTTCATTGTCTTTAGTTTGGTTTTTATTGCGAGAAGATCAGATAAACAGAACTTAAGATATAAGCAAAATAGTAAAGATACCTCCAAAAAACGCTAAAAAAATAATTAAACAAAAATGTATTCGCGAAATGTCGTTTTAATGAAATTTTTGAGTTTAGCGATCCAAAATACATACAAAAAATATATTCGCGGTTAGCGCGCAGAAATTGTTTTTCATTTGTAAACAAGAATTATTAACAAAAATCAATAAGTCGTTTCATGTAACCACGTTTATAAATAAACCGCTTATCACCCTAATTTGGGATTTGCATATGTTGTTAAGTACATTTTGGGCTATATGTGCAAAAAAATATAGGAAAATTAAAGATACGCATTTTGAGATATTTGCAAATTAAGGACTTTTTTTAAAATTCGATATCCTTTTTGCAAAGCATCCCATCCTTTTTCAAAATTCTGTTTTAAGTACAGGACATAACCATTATTTTGCGCTTTATTTCGTAGCAATCGGATGATGCGTTCCAAAGATATGATCATTTAAACATTGTGTATTTATCATACAAGTGTTGCAAAATACCAACTTTGAACAGCGATAAAACGCGAACCATTCACAATTTTTACTAAATAACAAAAACCGAAATTCAACAAAAATCAGAAGAACATATATACCAATTTTTAAGACAATTAAAATAGGTAAGGCCGAAAAAGTGTTTTTTTGTAGTCAAAAATTTTGGAATTCTTCATGTATTAAATGCATACTTTAATAACCTTATCAGACCTGATTATTATCGGTCCATTTTTGGACATAGACCCATATAAAAATTTCGTCTTATATTTAGTTAAAGCGGGTTGTGGGTGTTTTTTACACTTATTAAAGATTTAACAAAAGATAGATCCCATCGGTCCATGTTTGAACTTGGGACCCATTTTCCCGGTAACACCGGTGTAGGGTATTATATGGCCGGTCTTGACCGACTATAATATTCTCAAATTTTTTTTTTTTGTGTGAAAGCTAGTGTGCTGCTGTTGCTGCTACCGTCGCGACGTCATTATCGTACTAACAATGGAAGTAATCCAACCGTTATATACTGGTTTGCCTGAAATTTAAATATATATTAAAGAGACGATTTTAAGGTAAGAGTGTCTCGGCGTATCGGTTTTATCAGTGTTAAAAAATTTCGTTGCCCACTTATGAAAAACTTTGTACCTTTGGTAAATTCCGATAACTCCCGAACAAACAGGAATATCGTCTAGAGTAAAAATACGTGTCGACTTAAATTTTATAAAGATTATTTCGTATTTATATGGATATTGTAGGTCTAAGTCTTCACAATTACCCCCAAAATCTACACATTTTCGTGAAAAAAATATCTAACGAAGTTAAATTTTAGGTAATGCCACCTTTATGAAAGCCATTATTCTAATATAAAAACCTTAAATAGTTTTTTAAGAAGAAATGGCTGAAAAATATAAAAAAACATTGTTTTGCAGGCAAATCTGTTCTTAATGGTTGGAACATTTCCCTTGCCAGTTTATAAGAATTTTTTACACTGTCCCTGATGATGCTACTCAAGATTTTCTAAAATATTACTTTTTTTCACTACGTTGAACTATGTTTTCCCAAAATTTTAATTCTATGAATAAGCTTAATGGAGATAATTATCACCTTATTATTCATATTGTACTACAAATCAGTGTTGCCAGAGGAAAGTTTTAAGATCCCGTACACCGAAAAAAATCCATGCATAATTTTACGAAAAAAAGTTTCCTACTTCTTTTTTTCGTAAAATACACGAAATTTGACTACATAGTACGAAAAACTTTAGTACTGAATTTCGTATTTTAACGAAAATGATAAGTAAATATTTTTTTTTCGTAATATTTACGAATGTTAACTAGATATTACGAAAAAAATGTTGTAAAAACTTTTGTAATTTTACAAAAGTAACGAAAAAAAGAATGTAAATGCTTCTTTCGTAAAATATACGAATGTTTACTACATATTAAAAAAAAAGTATACATACTTTCGTATTTTTACGAAAATTATTAGTAAAAACTTCTTTCGTAAAATATACGAAAGTGGACTTTATATTACACTCAAAATAATTCTGCAGTAAAAATATTAGTAAGTGATTTGGTACCAAAATCTACTAATAAGTTACTAATTACCTGGTTTTGAATAATATTAGTAAAAAATTTTAGTATTGATTACCAACGCCTGCACTAGATCATTTTGGACTAAAAAATTAGTTCATTAGTAAAATTTTTAGTATTAAATACCAACGTTTTTTTTTGGGTGTACGAAAAAAATAATCAAGAATTTTGTAATTTCACGAAAAGAAGAAATCTTTAAATGCATGCTTAAAGGGTGTTTTATGCCCTCCGACTACAGTATTAGGGTATACTCACTTTGTCATTCCATGTGTAACGCTTCGAAATATCGGTCGGGGACCTGTTACAGTATATATATTATTGATCCATGATAGATTCTAAGGCATTCTATTAATGCCCGTCTGTATAAAACACGGATACACTCAAAAAAAAACGTGGGTATTCAATACTAAAAATTTAGCTACGAGTACTAATGTTTTAGTCCAAAAGGACCTAGTGCAGGAATTGGTAATCAATACTAAAATTTGTTACTAATATGTAGTACATGAAAAATACTAAAAACACAGTAAATATTACTGCCATTTACTACAAATTTAGTAAATATAATTACTAAAAAAATCATAAATATTTCAAATATTTGCCCTATTTAGTAAAAAAAAATACTAATTTTAGTAAATAAAATTGCTAGTTTTAGTTAATAAAACTACTACCTATATCAATTTTAGTGAGTAAAAATCAGAAAAAAATTATATATAAATGATTTTTTATTTCACTTCGGTTATAAGATATACTTAATTACATGGCTTCTTAAGCTGTTTAAAAAAATGTAGCGTTGATTGTACCACGTAAACGATTGCTAAAAATATAAAAAAGAAATAATATTTTGTTAAATACATGTTCAAATGTATGTACTAGGGCTGCCAATACCGAATTCGGTAATACCGAATTCGTCGAAATTCGAGGCCCTTTTTCAAATTCGAAATACCGATTTTTAGTCAATTTCAATTTCGGTATTGCATACAACGTTTTGTTGATTTTAAATTAAAAAAAAAATATGATTTTGACATACTTTTTATTATACAACTCTGATATATAAATATAAAAGTTATTGTTATTCAAATTGGTGCAGTGATTTTTACGTTAAACTATTTTTTGGTGTGTTTATGAATCTTTTTTTCTCAATTAAAATCAAAACAAGTTAAATTCGACTTGGCCGAATCTATGAATACCCTCAATGCCCATTTTAAGTGATAGTAAATTTTCTAACGTGAAGAAAATAACAGTTTTGATTAGAAATATTTTATTTTATGTAAATTATTTTTTTTTTGTAATTTTTGAAAAAAAAAAAAGTAATTTACTAATTTTTTTTTGAGTGTAAAATTTTTTTCGAGTGTATTTTTTTTTATTTTGGTATAAAAATATTTTTGAGTGACAAAAATACGTTGTAAAATACTTTTGTGACTTACCAATGTTTTTAAAACAGGTTTAACGGGTTTTTAAACCGTGAATTTAAGGTGAAGCTAATCTGAAATTCACGGTTTTGCTAATAAATTTTGAACCACTGGACCGATTTTGGTGAAATTCAATACGAACTAGGCTGGAAGAACGAAAAATATATATGCCAAGCTTCAGCATCCTCAGAATTGGATTTCGAAAGTTATAGTGCTTTTTATCTCATAAATTCACGAAAAACCCTTGCCGAAATTCAGTCTTTTGCTCATAACTTTTGAACCACTGAACCGATTTCGCTGGATTGCAATACCAACCTGACCAGGTAAATGCCCAACATATATGCCAAACTTCAGGAGCCTCCGTAAAGTCTATCAAAAGCTAGCGTGTTTTCAACAGACATACAGACAGACGGACGGACGGACGGACATCGCTAGATCGTCTTAAAATCGATCGAGGATCATGAATATATATACTTTATGGGGTCATAGACCAATATTTCGAGGTGTTACAAACGGAATGACAAACTTATATATGTATACCCTCTATCACTAGAGTGGAGGGTATAAAATTAATTTAATTAACTAAAGTAAATAAGTATGAATTTATTTTTGTTTAGAATTTTTCTAAAATGGGCTTTCAAGGTCACTTATAGTACGAATAGGCCATTTTTATACATAATTTTACTGGGGACAATAAAAACGCAGGAAAGGGTTAAAAACCAATATTTTTGTCAGTTTTGCATTAGCTTCAAGATTTAACTCACTTCTACCCATATACAAAAAAGGTAATTGGACTCCAATTTTTGCTTAAATGGATAAAGGGCAAATATCCAAAAAAAATTATTATATTTTGAATAAAAGTGTGTTATTTTGCAGTAGATTTTGATCACCTTGCAAAACTTGAAGAACTATTATTGGTATTTTTTTGTAAAACTTTGAGGACTTCAAGGATACACTTTTTAAGTAAATCAATTTATGAAATGAATCAAAAAATATTTTTTTTTATGAATACCGAAAATACCGAAAATTCGGTATTGAAAATTTCCCAATATCGAAATACCGATTTTCTAATACCGGCCCGGTATTGGCAGCCCTAGTATGTACAAACATTTTACTACAGAGGGTGCTTTTTTATACATACATTTTTTTTGTATACGTGTGTGTATCCATAATATTCTTCTTCAGCTTGAATTTTTTTCTTACACAATCATTGAAATAAAAAACGATTTAACAAAAAAACTGATGTAGTTTTATTATTAACTGCATTTTATTTAATGTGCATATTTAAAAAAATTACTCTATGGACGGGCAACATGCTGAAAAGCAGGGCGATTAACTCGAAGATAGGTGATGGTGAAGCGAGGAAAGTAGTTACAAGGGGCACACCACAGGGGGGGGTGATCTCTCCTCTTCTGTGGAATCTTGTAATAAATGAAATCCTCGAGTCACTCAACGAAATGGGTATCAAGGTGGTTGCCTATGCTGATGACGTTGTGATCCTAATCAGAGGTAAGTTTTTACCAACGATTAGTGAACTCATGGAATCAGCACTTAAGATACTCTTGACGTGGGCAAGGAATAACGGTCTGGGAGTCAACCCCTCAAAAACCGAACTAGTCTTGTTCACGAAAAAGACTAAGATAGACAGGTTTGTTCTTCCCAAACTAGATGGAATCACCCTAGAACTATCTAATGAGGCGAAATACCTGGGTGTAATCCTGGACTCAAAGCTTTCCTGGAAAAAGAATACGGAGGAAAGGATGAAAAAGTCGTTATGTGCTTTTTACACCTGCAGAAGAACTTTCGGAAGAAGGTGGGGTCTAAAACCGTATATTATCCACTGGATGTATGGTGCGATAATTAGACCAATACTTACCTATGGAGCCCTTGTGTGGTGGAAAGCAGCGGATAAGAAATCATATCTCTGCAACCTACAGAAGGTACAGCGACTGGCGTGCGTGGGTATCACTGGTGCTATTAGATCAGCACCCCATGCCGGCCTGGAAGTGATACTAAACATTCAGCCCGTACACTCAAAATAATTCTACAGTAAAAGGTTTAGTAAGTGATATTGTAGCAAAATCTACTAATTAGTTACTAATTTTAGTATCTTCACAGTACTAACATTAGTAATTTTTACTGGTTTTGACTAATATTAGTTAAAAATTTTAGTATTGGTTACCAATTTCTGCACTAGGTCCTTTTGGACTAAAATTAGTTAAATTTTTAGTATTGAATACCCACGTTTTTTTTTGGGTGTAGATTAAAGGTGTCCTTACGACTAAGGTAATTTTTCAAAATCACTTTTGAATACGTTGTAGGGTCCTAAATTGTAGTTTAGTATCTAAAAATGAGTGAGCCAAAATTCGGGGACAATCGGATAAAAATAACTCGTGCCGAAAATGGATTGAAGTTTTGGGACACTCTTATGTGATAAAAAAACACGTTTTTTCTAGTTTTTTAAAAATTATTGGTATATGTTATTTTTTGTTATTTTTTTTGTTAAATAATATGAAAATGGCACTAAATTACCTTTCCAAAAAGGTTAAAAAAATTCAAATCGGATAAAAAATAAGCATTTTATGCATACATGCCCCAGACCATTGCATGGTTTTTAAAGCCAAAATTTGAAAATGTTCAAAATTTCTAGGCAAAAAAATAAAAAAAATTAAATTTTACTTTATAATGTTATTAAATACATGTTATGGATAAAAACTAACAAATATAGTAGTCTAGCTTTTTTTTAATTTGGCGTGGGTAGTGATATAATTTCCGTGGATTTCAAAGAAAATGTGTTTTCTATGATAATTTAGCAAATATGGGAAAAAAATGTTTTGTATTGTACTATACCAAGTGTAAAACATAAATTCTGTAAATTTTTAGAGAAATAGGACATCTTTAACCCCTTTTCATCGAGGTGAAATGACAAATTTGGGTCATTACATATTTATATAAAACAAGATATCTGCATATATCCGGTTTCTCAAAAGTTATAGAATTTACATTTTACGCTTCGTTCCGTACAATAAGAAAAAAATTTCCTCATATTTGCTAAATTATTGTGAAAAAACGCATTTTATTTGGAATCCGCGGAAATTTTATCACTACCGGCGAAAAATAAAAAAAATTCTTGACTACCATATCTGCTATTTTTAATCGTAAACATGTTTTCAATATGATCATAAAGTAAAATTAATTTTTCTTTATTTTTTTCCATAAAAATTTTGAAAATTTTGAAATTCTGGCATTAAAACCCATACAATGGTCTGGGGCATGTATGCGTAAAATGCTTGTTTTTTATCCGAATTTAATTTTATTAGTCTTTTTGGAAAGGTAATTTAGTACCATTTTCGTATTGTTTCACAAAAAAATTAACAAAAAATAACAAATACCAACATTTTACCAAAAACTACAAAAAAAGGGTTTTTCTTTCATATAAGAATGCCCCAAAACTTCAATCCATTTTCGGCACGAGTTATTTTTAGCCGATTGTCCCCAAATTTTGGCTCACTCATTTTTAGATACTAAAGAACAATTTAGGACCCTACCAGGTGTAAAAAGATGATTTTCGTTTTTAAGGACACCTCTAGTGTAGATATCTACATCAAGAGCACAGCAGCAAAATCGGCTCTTAGGTTAAGAGAGTCACAAATGCTTAAGCAACGCTCTTGGGGACACTCGACCATATTAGGTACGGTGGGCGGGTCGGAATTGGAAGGGAAAACCGACTATATCTCACCGCAGACGAACTTTAATAGGAACTTCGAAATCAAAATACCAACTAGGGAAGACTGGGCGGCAAACTCTGTTATAACGGGGAATGCGATCTCAATTTTCACGGACGGATCGAAGATGGAGATGGGTACGGGTTCGGGGGTATACTCTGAATGCCTCGGAATCAGGGCCTCAATGAGGCTCCCGGACAAGTGTAGCGTTTTCCAGGCCGAGGTTTTTGCAATTGACAGGGCCGCGCAGATGATTATGGCAAAGGACCTAAGTCCTTGCGCCATCAACATTTTTGTGGACAGTCTCGCAGCTCTGAAGGCCTTAGGGTCACACACTGTGAAATCGAGAATTGTTAGTAATTGTATACAATCCCTTCATCGAATCGGTCAGCACACAGACGAGCTAATTTGGGTCCCTGGACATAGTGGGGTCGCTGGTAACGAATTAGCTGATGAGTGTGCAAGAGGTGGCTCCGAGTCGGTGGGGGAACGTGTCGAACCGGATATCTCGGTTCCTATAGTGGAGTTGATGAACGAAATTGATAGGATATCGGGGAATATGATGAGGGATAGGTGGATATCGCTGACCACGTGCAGGATATCGCGGACCATGTGGCCACTGCCGGATCATAAGAGGACAGAAAACCTTCTTACCTTTGGCAAACGGACGGTTAGCCTATTAGTAGGAGTACTGACGGGACACTGTATAATCGGCCAAATGGCCGTTCGTATGGGAATTTCTGACAGTGACTTTTGCAGAAGTTGTGGGGAGGTGGAGGAGGAGGAGTCAGTGAGGCACTTGTTGTGTGAATGTCCGGGTCTGATGAAACGTCGTCTTAAGTATTTGGGGCAACGATTTTTTGATGACTTAGATTGCCTAAACAATGTACCATTGACGTCTCTAGCAGAATACCTTAGGGAATCGGGGTGGTTTGAGAGGTAGAAATTTTTGTATATCATGGGAGTAGGGAAACAACTTTAGGGGAATCACAATGGGCCTTATAGCCTCCGAGTGAATTCGCCAAATCGGCGGACGCCCATCCAACCTAACCTAACCTAAAAAAATAAAGAACATTTATATTTAATTACTTTAACACAATTTAATTAAATAAATTTAACATATATTTTTTTTACAAACACTCCGTGACTGGGTATCGCGTTGTTACTTTTTCTAATTCTTTTTCGCACTAAACAAACAGAAAAAACAGTTGGTAGCACTGCAGTTAATGCGAGCAAACGTAGTGTTCGCACACACTGCAGCAGCAAGCAGCAGACGGCAAAAAATATAAAGTACCTGTTTAATTATAAATTTATAAAAGCTGTACTTATTGTATTTGCAACTTGATGTGTGATTTTGCAATGTTAAGAAATAAAAAATACGGCATTTTAGTGAAATTATAATTAAATAGTGTACTCTTAATTTTTGCTGTCTGATGCTTGCTGCTGAATTGTGAAGGAGCATTTGGTCGCTATTAAAAACAGTGTTGCCATTATCAATATGAAAAAAAAAAACCGCAAAAATCGTAGGAAAAGGGTAAAAATTTACCAAACAAAAATCAGCGCCAAGAAAAAAGAGAAAATTAAAAAAAAATGGAAAATGTGCTTTTTAAGGTAAAAAGGATAAAAAGCAAAAAAATAAAATAAAAATATTTGTTTTTATTATAAATTAAATAAATTAGCTGACACAATCAAAAGAAAAAATAATATTACATTCATATTACTCAAATAATATTAAGATAATGGTTAACATTAAATTTAAAACAAAATTTTTTTATTACATTCAATTATCAAGCCACAGAACTGTTTAAATGAAATGTTTGGGTATTTTATCAGTATAATTTTTATGCATTTTACTTTATTTTGACAGTAAACAAAATTGTTTAAAAAAACAACAGTTATTAAATATTTAAAAAAATATGTAGTTGTAAAAAAATTTAGAAAATATGTACCAAAAAGTTTTTACACAAATACAAGTAGGAAAGTCCAAACATGGACCGATTGGATATTTTTTTAAGATCTTTAATTACTGGAAAAACACATATAAAACAATTTTGAGAGAAATATGCTTCTTTTAACTGAATATCGGCGACTAAATCTACTAGGAGTAACGGTATGCATTACCATGTAATGCATAGCCACAAAAAATGGAAAAATATGTACTAGTTGTTCCCAACCGCTTACCATAGGCCTTAATTTTTTTTTTTTAATTTTTTATGCATTACGAAGGTTCATGCATTATTTTGAGTCTTATCCCAAAAAATCATTAATCCTGTATAAAGTAAGGCCACGTTCACACTACATGAACTTATACCTAATTCACACCTAAGATGAAATCACATTCGATCACAACGCATAGCGTTGTTCAAAAGTCTGTGTAAATTGGTTTTGTAAAAACAATAAATTGTATTGAAATTTTTACGAAAATAAACCCCGATTTTCTTTATTTAACTCTATCAAAAATACATATTTTGATTGCGTCATTACAAAAATACAACTCCATAACCAAAAATTTAAATTAGCCGACGATTGAGAGCAAACGCCGCCGTCGGCAAGCAAATGGGGCGAGTCGCCACAACCGAAAGTTCCTCGTCGGCACAATTTAAATAAATTGTTAGAGTCACTTAATTCAAATTTAAAGGGGTTGTTTGTATGAGGCCAAGGTCCAAACATGGATCAAATTTTCCCAATTTCATTAGGTCTTGTGCTTAACTTTCAAATTTCAGCAAAATCTATTGATAATATAAAAATCACAAATTAAAAAAAAATGGAAAAAACCCCGTAAATACCTTATCTTTAAAAACGCGTATTTAAAAAACGGCAAAACCAAAAAAGCACCAGCAAATACCCAAATGTAACATAATGGCAACACTGAATTAAAATTTAACGATTTTGCAGCAAAAACAGTTGGTAGCTCTGCTTGTAAACAAGCGCCCCCTTACGTAATTATTTCTAACAAAAATAAATTAAAAACCTAATAATTTACTGTATATTAGTACTTTTATGAACTAAAAATAGTAAAAAAATTAGTAAAACCAACTACCAACAAAAATTACTCATAAACAGTAAGAAATACTAATTTTAGCACTTTGAAGATACTAAAAAAACTACTGTAATACTGGTAATTGGTAACTTATTAGTAGATTTGGGTTACCAACGCACTTACTAATTTTTTTAATGTAGAATTATTTTGAGTGTACCATCCAAAATAAAAATGCTAGGCTCCTGAAGTTTAGCACGAACAAGTCTTTTGGTCATCAGCAGGTTAAGTTCGCATGTGGGAAAATCGGTCCAGGCGGAAAAAAGTTTCCTCTTAAAGAAATAAACCAACCTCTGAAAAACGCAATTTTTTTAAAGTGTTTTTTTTTGCATTTTTGTTAAACAAATGAAACATTTTTATGTCAAAAAATTTTAAAGTACTGTGCTTCAACACAGGTGATTGTGGTCGTAGGTAATTTAAAATTTTCTGATATTTAAAATATAAAATTAAGTTTTTTTATTAAGTATTACATTTTATTATACCGTTGTAGTATTTTACATAGAGTAGTATTTTTGTAACTATAGATGGCCCTTTGGTCTCAGTTATTTAATTGAAGAATAATAAATACCATTAAATATCATTAAGGGTATAAAGAATTTAAAGCGCTCACTTGGTTTTTATTTATTTGAAGGATCAAATAAAATTTGAGTCTTGATGATATAAGTTCTTTTTACATGTGGGGAGGTGGTCCTCCAAAAAAATCATAATTCATCTCAACTTATCATCATAAGTTCTTGTAGTGTGAACGTAGCCTTAAACGAAATCACTGTAAATAATGAATAAAATCTTATAAGTCTCTGTTAAGAAGAAACAATTAATTGGCTGTAAGCTCTGTAAAAAAAAAATAACGGAACAATATTGGAAATGTTGCTTTTAAAACGTTGAAAACGTTGTTCTTATTCTCATGAAAGAATTTTTACATGTAATTTCGGTTATTAAACGATTTTTTTTATTTTACGAAAGATTTTCGTAAAAAAAAAATAATTCGTTTATTTTACGAAATAATTTCCTAAACCAAAACAAAATTCGTTTATTATACAAAAATTTTCGTAAAACACAAATTTATTGCGTTTATTTTACGAATTTTTTTTTGTAAAATACAAAAAAAAATCGTTTATTTTACGAAATTTTTTTGTACATTACAAAAAAAAAATCGTTTATTTTACGAAATAATTTCGTGCATTTCGTACATTGTACGCAAGAATTTCGTGGTGCGAAACAACGAAATTTTTCGAACGAACGTTTTCGTACATATAAGGCAGGAATTTTTTTCGGTGTACGACGTTCGCAAAAGATTCCTTATTTTCAATACCCCTAACTTTGTTTTTTTTAGTTCTAATTCTATGAATAAGCTCAAAATTATTTTTCGGTCATGATTGTGACAGGAAAAATGGGTCCCATATTGGGCAGGTAACACTGAATATCTTTTGCTCTAGCTAGCTCTACACACGCAAAAAAAAAACATGTTTGTGGTGACCATAATGGAGGGGCAAAATAGTATGTTTGGGTTTGTAGCAATCATACTGTATGATTATAACAAACATAGTCCAAAAACCGTTTTTAAACATATTATGTTTGTGGCCAATCACACTGTATGGTTGTAGCTAAACATAATCTGAAACCCATTTTTAGCATAATATGATTGCAGCCAATAATAACATCACGTATTAATCATAACATGATTATACCTAAATAAAAAATTACATACTTACGTATTTGCCAAACAAACACAAAACGGATTTTATAAATTGTCATGTTTTTTTTTATTTTTTTAATTATAAAATTTATAAATATGTAGGTGCCTACACTAACCGAAATTAAAAAAAAAAACTCGTTCAGCTTTGAAAAACACTGTATATGGCAATGTTGCATCACTTGGGGGGTGAAAATATGTTCGTCCACCAGCTCTAAAATATCTCCGACAGCAAGCCTTTTCCAATTATTTGGCAAATTATACCCACTAAAATTTATAACAAAAAAAAAACATTTTATTAAAAACAAAATTGTTTTGCAAAAAAAAATCAAGAATAAAAGAAGAAGAAACAAAAAACCGCTCAATCATAGCATGAATTGTAGCGATTAAAGTATGGTCATCAACAATCAAAACATGGTCTCGCCAACAGGCGTCATTCAGCTACAATGAACATAGTATGTTTGAAAACAGTTAATTTAATACATATTTTACAAACATATTCTACACATAAAGAGGCGTTCACAAATTTCTATAACACTTTTGTTAGAAGGTATTTATACACAGCCTTTTTTTGATTGCAATAAAGTCTTGCAACTTTTTTTTGAAGGCAATCGGGGGTGAGAAGCATAATAGAAGGAAAACAGAAATCGTGTACAAAAAAAAAAGTTGCAAGACTTTATTGCAAGCAAAAAAAGGCTGTGTATAATTACCCTCTTATGGATTAAAAATTTAATTTTGTTTACACTGATTTTTTTTAGTTTTTTTTGTTTACTTTATTTTTGTTTTTTTTTTTTATATATCACTTTTGTTAGTACAAACAATTTGAACAACCAACCTCGTTGACAGATCACAGACGACTGACAAATCATAAACCACAAACAATAAATGCTATGTATAACAGACAATACTATGATTGTATACTTTAATTTTTATTATTTCTGATCATATATTGATTACTAGGATCATAATGTTAGGCCACTATGTTTGTAGTCAGATTTTTCGTAAACATACCGTTGTTCCATCCAAACATGTTTTTAATTTTAGAGTGGTAAACATGTTATCATGATCCCTGCAAGCATTATATTGTTAGACAAACATTAAAAAGAATATAGTATGATTGCTATAACAATGTGTCGTTGTAGAAGCCATAGAATGGTTGCCGTGATCATGTTCCAAACATGTTTTTTCTCTGCGTGCAGCAAACAAATTAAGAAAATTAACATTTGTGTCTAAAATATAGACCATGTCTGGCAATGTTTGCAAAAATAAGTACTTACAAGGGAAGTATCTCAACCCTTATGAACCGATTTGCCTGAAACTTAAAATAAAAGAGACGATTTTAAGGTTGGGGTGTCTCGGCTTATCGGCCATATCAGTGTTTCAAAATTTCGTTGTCCCCTTATGAAACAAGGTGGACCTCCGGGAAAATTTCGATAGCTCCCGAACAAACAGAAATATCCTTTAGGGCAGAAATACGTGTCGACTTTAATTTAATAAAGATTATTTCATATATATATGGATTTCGTTGGGGTATGTCTTCATATAAATATCCCCAAAATTTATACATTTTCATAAAAAAGTATTTAACAAAGCCAAACTTTTACAAGGTTATGCCACCGTTGGATAGGCATTAAAAAAACTTTTCTTCTCATATGTAAACATCATATAGTTTCTTAGAAAGAAATGGCTAAAAAATCCAAAAAAACGATTTTTTCTCATTTTTTTTACCCATGTTTTGAACCCCTAAATCCCCGATATGGCCGATAAGCCGAGACACCCCAACCTTAGAATTTTCTCTTTTATATATATGTTACGTTTCAAGCAAATCGGTTCATAAGGGTTGAGATACTTCCCTTGTTAGATCAGAATTGATGAAGGAGAGGAAGAAGAATAATGATTACTAAAAATAAAAATTTGTTTACACCCCGAGTAAAAAGGAATTTATATAAATGTATATTATTTTATATGTTTTCATAAAACCATATACAACTATATGAGTCAAAGTATAAAATTATATCTCACTTTGAAATTTTCCAATTTTTTTAAATGATGTCATATAAAATCATATCTAATTATATTGTTCATAATATATTAATATAAATGGTAGATGTATTCATACGTTGCACATAAAACTTAATCCGATTTCATACATTATTATACGTGACTTTATATCTAATTATGTATAGGACTTTACTAAACAAAAAATCCAGTATCAATTTATGTATAATTATATATGACTAATATAATACCATTTAAAACTATATATGGTTCCATACTAAAAAAATTTCCAACAAAAATAATAGATATAATTATATGTGTCTTAAACGATAACATATCTGTGTTTGTATGGTACTATATATACGCAAATTTCGTCTAAACTCAATATATATTTATAAATGGTCGCATATGTAATGGAATACATATTTTGATATAATCATGTATAAAAAAAATATTTTTTTGACCATGTTTGAATTTTTATTTATATGACCAGTTTGCAAACAACCAGTTTGCAAACAACTAGCCATATATAATTATATATGCCAGTATTTCAAAATTTATTTTTGTGTGTCAACATATATGGTTATACAAAACTTTTTATTGTATCATATAAGATTACATATGATTTTTGGAAACCCGAGTTCGATTCCCGGGCCAGTCGAGAAAAAAAAGTTTTTTTTTTATTTTTTTTAAATAGAAAACACTTTTTTATTGCGTTTAATTTTTTTTGAACTAAAAAATTTTCATTTTTGGAATTTTTGCAATCATTTTAAAAAAAATATTTTTCTTTTATACAGTTATATATAACTATATTTGATTTATTATAAAATTATCTAGAATTTTTGGGAACCCGAGTTCGATTCCAGAAAAAAAATATATTTTTTTTATTTTTTTTATATAGAAAACACTTTTTTATTGCATTTATTTTTTTTAGAACTAAAAATTTTTGTTTTTTGAATTTTTGCAATCATTTTTAAAAAATTGTATTGCTGTTATATAGTTATATATAACTATATTTAATTTATTATAAAATTATCTATCATTTTTGGGAACCCGAGTTCGATTCCAGAAAAAAAATATATTTTTTTAATTTTTTTTTAAATGGAAAACACTTTTTTCTTGCATTTATATAGGTAATAATAGCTATATTTGGTTTAAATTATCAAATTATCAATGATTTTTGGAACCCGATCTCAAATCTAATTCTGATTTCCTGATTCCATGAAAAATTTAAAATTTATAAGCCAAAGTCTTATTTCACTTTGGAAGCCTATGACTTGGAAATAAGGCATACCGCTACATTAAAATTATTGTTTAAGCTTACCATGGAAGCCCCTAATAGCGTTGTACGTCATTCCAATTTTTTTTTGTTGCAAATTTTATCAAAAATTTTCTAAGTCTTTTTGAAAATTGTGTACAAGTGAATAACATATTTAATTGGATATAATCATATATTACTATATGTTAGATCAATTTGATATAATTAGATACGATCAATTTATTTAAAACTAAGTCTTTTAAAGTTGTTATTTGCTAACAACGTCCGCTGGTCTAGAGGGTAGAGATTGCGATTGCAAAACGGAAGACTTGTGGTTCTAATCCCCGTCCGTTCGAAGTTTTTTTTTTTTTTATTTATTTTCAGTTTGACATTATTATATCTAAAAATAAATCTAAAAACAGAAACATTTTTTGGATAAAAATGTATCCAATAATTTTTTTATAAAATCAAGATATCAGATATTATAAGATAACTTTGGCGCGGCCAAATTTCGGATGAAATTACATTATATAATATCCAATTTAATATAAAATCATGATATTGGATATTTTAAGATAACTTTGGCGCGGCCAATTTCCGGATGAAATTACATCATATTATATCATATTTAATACAAAATCATGATAATAGATAATTTGGGATAACTTTGGCGCGGCCAATTTCCGGATGAAATCACATACAATCAAATATTAAACTGTAACTTCATATATTATAAGATGTTATGAGATAACTTTGGCGCGGCCAATTTTCGGATGAAATTTAGCAAAATCAGATCCAATAAATTATATATAATTTTATAAGATAACATGTTTTACCATACAATTTTTTTTTACTCGGGACATTACAATAACAAGTCTTCTGTGAGAAAAAACAACAGCAACAACTACACTCGAATTGAAAAAATCAGATTTAGTTGATACTTGCTTAACAGCCTACTTGGCGTATCGGTCTAGAGTGATTGTACGTTACAAGCAGTTAATAGCAAAGTATTACAGATGATGATGAGTTCAATTCTTGTCGGCTGCGATCTGTAAATAATTTTCACATATAGAGTTTTATTGACTATTAACTAAATAAATTTGACATTAAAAAAGTTTTTCTGAAGATTATTATAACTGGATAATATGAAACTAGTAAGAAACAAACCAGGATGTCTAAATTTTTAGAAAAATTAAAATTTTTCTTTCACACTTTTCTCAATTCAAAACCATATATAAGAAATTTTTAATGATGTTACGGAAATTAATTATGTTTGTGGTGCCTGAAGTAAATGGCGCCCAACTTGGGGCCCCATAACAACACTTCATAGAATACTTAACATTTTTTTCATTCCAAAAATTGTGTTTTCCCTTGCGTCAGTTTCATATGAAAACACCCTCGAATATCGAAAATCTCCTACATCTGTCAACACTGCTACCTACCTTTTCATTTATTTTTTTCATCATTATAAAACTATTTACGGGATCAAGTTAAATTTCCTTATGATTCATTGTATTTTGAGTGCATATTATGTGGACTACATACATTGTTAATGATGATGTCTTATAATGACCAAATGTTTGGGTTTAGTTTATTGTTTCTTTTTTCCGTATCGTGTTGGTTTTTCAGTTAACGCGTGCCTTTATTTTATAACTAGTTTAGCATTTGCTCCTGACTTTGAGAGTTTAAAGTCGTTTTAAATTACGCTTATAAATTTCATCCAGTATAGTGTGTGTGGGCTTGAATCTTAATTTGATATATATTTTTTTTTTGCACAAAGTTTATTAGCAGTTTAGTTTTTATTTTTAGTTACATTGGATTTGCAATGCAAATTTGTCATTGACCTTTTGTTCAATTGTTATAAATTTCTACCATAAGGTTAACTGGGGTTTTTTTTTAGATAAAAAAATTTAATTAATGGGGTTGATTAAAAAATGTATGATGGCTACAATTTAAATTTAAATTAGGTTAATATTTTAAGTTACTTTATGAAATTAAACGTGGGATAGGAAATACTTAACTGTATTTTTTAAAAAGCTTTATATCCGTTAAAAAATGTAAATAATAATGCTTAATCAAAACTCCTGTTGGCGATCAAGACTATTGGCACGAAGAAAAAATTCGAATTGAATCATGGAACGTGCGTACTATGTTGCAGCCGATAAAGCTGCGCATTAGGTTGGTTCTTAAAAACAAAAAGTTGGATTTCTTCGCGGGACGCCTCCTTAGTTTATTAAGATTCATGAAAAAGTTATACCAAAATTTTTTCAAAATTTTCGAAAAGGTCGCACCTGGCTCTTAAAATTCGAACCCTGGAACAAAATAGACTTTAAAAAAAAAAATTAAAAAAAAACTTAAATAAATCATTATGAAACCGGTTTTGTTTAAAAATTAACCCATAGTATTTAATTAAAAATTTATAGATTTTACGGACATAGTTAACCCTTTACTCAAAAAAATGAGTTTTTTGAGATCACTCCCAAAGAGACAATTTCATGGAATTTAAAATTTTATTCCCATAAATTTAAAAACCTCCAAATTTTATTGCTCAATTTTATTGAATACATCTTGGAGAATCAATGTTCAATTTTGGGTATTTTTCGCTCTTTGCATTTAGCACATGTAGCGATTTAATTTTTAGCGATTTTCAAGAAAATGAGTTATTTAAACCATTATTGTGTATTTTTTTGCTTTGACCAAAATTTTGGGAAAAATTAACTAAAGTTCAATTGTGGCCATTGACCTTTATTACACGACAGCCAGGTGGCTAAAAACCGAAATTTGACTATATTACGAAAACTTATTGAAAGTAATTAATACAAAGTTTTATTTAGTCATAAAAGCTTAGTATGGAATTATTTTTACACAGAAAATCATAAACCTGTGTCTACCAAAGACCAAAAAGGCTTATGTGTTCGCTAATGCCGTCTATTGTCGCTCAGACAAATAAAAATGGGTATTTCAACCATTGGTACACTCATAAAAGTTTTACAGTTACTGTTTCACAGTCAAACAAATAGTTTTCCTTTTAGTTAATATTAAAAGAAAATTCGTTTGTTTCACATACAAATATTCTAAACAACTTTTTGAAAGTTTATTCAAATACATAACTGTCTTTTAAATAAAATTTTCCGTAACGTTTGTTTTTTTCAGTTATTTAAAAAACAAACCACATTATTTTATTTGTCGTTTGTTATTTGTCAGTTATTTAAAAATTTCTAAAATTAGAATTTTTTATTTTGAATTTCAAAATGAAATTTAGTTGCTGAAAATATAAGTAGCTTGTGGCACAGAGGGTAGCGTGCTGGGCTATCAGCCAGAAATTATGAGTTCGATTCTGCTCAGGTTCGAAGTTTTTTAAAATTATTTCTAAAAAAATAAATAAAAATGAATGTAAATTTCCGTTATTTTAACCGTTTTTTCCGTAAAATTTTGTCAGTCATTTTTTACGGATTTTTAAGTTATTTTTACGGATTTCAACAGTTATTAATTAACATTTAAAAATAACTGAGAAATGTTTTTGTTTTAAATGAAATGTAAGTAGTCCGTTTTTTAAATAAAGTTTCATTTGTTTCAAACGTATTTTCTGTTGAATTTACTTACATAATATTTTAAGTGTAAATAAGGGTTAATGATTTTATGATTAAAAATAATTAATTACTCAGCTTTTATGATAAAATACAAATTTGCATTAATTAATTTCAATAATTTTTTGTAATATAGTCAAATATCTATTTTTGGCCACTTGGCCGTAGGTTAACATGAGTTAAAAACGTCCTGAATTAGACGCATTTGTAATAAATATCAAATGGAACAATATTTATTTGAACTTCAGTTATTTTTTCCCAAATTGTTGGTCAAAGCAAAAAAATAAACAATAATGGTTGAAAAAACGCATTTTCTTGAAAACCGCTAAAATCAAATCGCTACATGTGCTAAATGGAAAGAGCGAAAAATACCCAAAATTGAACACAGATTCTCCAAGATGTATTTAATAAAATTGAGCAATAAAACTTGGAGATTTTTAAATTTATGGGAATAACATTTTTTAAAACCATGAAATTGTGTCTTTGAGCATGACCTTAAAAAAATTAAATTTTTTTTGACCATACGTAGTAAAGGGTTAGCTATGTCCGAAAAACCTATAAATTTTTAATTAATAACAAAAAAAAATAAAAATTTAAAATTGGAGATTTGGAAACCGTGCTTAAAAATTCAGACCTTTTGGCATAAAATTAAAACAAGTTAGCAAAACGCAATATGAAAAATATTTATCTTTTAGTACATTGGGACTTGAAGAATAAAAAAATGTTTTTACAGTAGATAATTTCAATAAATTTCAAAAATGGGGCTTGAATTCCTTGATCAAGTGGTCTGACACACGTTAGTTGCCCGTGAAAGTTGTAATAACTCAACTTATTGTCAACCGATTTTAATTTTTGATACCTTACTAGCAGGCCCGCCCGGAACTTCAGGTCAGGATTAGAATCTCCTTTTCTAAAATTCTCCCCTACATAATTTTTATTTTATTTAATTTTTATCGTTGAAGTCTTTCATAAAAACTATTTAGAATAAACAATAAAATTAAAACAACCCCGTTTAGCTTGGAATCATGTTCGTTTCGGTAAATAGTGTTCTTGAAAATTTTCGAGCCCCTATATTGTAATTATTGAAACCATTTCATTCTCCGTTTCACTCCATTTCGTTCCCCGTTCTATTTCATTTCGTTTCCTTTTCTATTCATTTGTTCCCCATTTTATTCCATTTTGTTCTGAAGTCCAATTCATTTCGTTCCATGTAGGCTTCATTCTTAAAAAAAAAAATAAAAGTACCACAGTACAATAATTAACCCTTATCCCCATTAAAATCTAAATTTCCAGAAGGTACTTTTTCAGAATGATTTTTTGGGCTGGAGGATCCCACATTTCAAGTATCTGTGACCAACTTTTCAGGAGATAGAAAAAGTTACAAAGTTCACTACTTCGCACGTATTTGCCCCAAAAAAATAGGAATTTCCAAAAAGGAAATTTTTCAGAATGTTTTGAAATTGGATGAGTAGTTTCGTAGATTTTAAAATTTTACGTCTTTTGACCCAAAGTGATATTTCAAATGGGAGTAGTCAATGAAACCTACCCTAACTCACCCTGAAGGAAAATTCTAAATATTGGTGAAAACATTTTTGAAATCTCATAATAAGTTCCGTATATTTACAAATTTAACGTAGATGAACCGTAGCCTATGTCTAACCTGATGGATCATTCTTAATATTGGAAAAAACATTTTTTAAATGAATAGTTTCGGATATTTTGAAACTTTGCGTTTTTTGGCCAAAAGTGGGCGTAGAAGTGGGTGTAGCCGATGAGAGCTAACCTATGTCCACCCTGAAGCACCATTCTTAATAAATTTTGGTGATAATATTTTTTAAATCGGATGAGTAGTTTGATCATATTTAAATTTTACGTTTTTCTTGCCAAAGGTGGGCGTAGAAATGGGAGTGGTCAATAAAACCTAGAATATTTCCACTCTGAAGGAAAAAGGTGAAAAATTTTAGAAATCGAATGAAGATTTTTTTACATTTTTAAATTTTATTTTTTTTTGCCAAAAAGTGGGGGTCGATGAGTGGGGGAGTGGGGGTGGATGAATCCTAGCCTATGTCCACCCTGGAGGAACACTCCAAATATTGGTGAAAACATTTTTGAAGTCGGATGAGTTGTTTAATAGATATTTAAATTTTAAGTTTTTGGGCCAAAAGTTGGCGTAGAAATGGGCGTGGTCGATGAAGCCCAGCATATGTCCACTATGAAGGACCATTCCAAGCATGTATTGGTGAAAAAACAATTTAAATCGGTTCATAAGTTGTGGATATTTTTAAAATTTACGTTTTTTTTGCTAAAAGTGGTCGTAGAAGTGGGCGTGGTCGATGAAACCTAGCCTATATCGACCCTGAGGAAACACTCTAAATATTGCTGAAAACTTTTTTGAAATCGGATGAGTAGTTTCATAGATATTTAAATTTTAAGTTTTTTATCAAAAGTGGGCGTAGATGTAGGCGTTGTCGATGAAACCCAGCATATGTCCACCATGAAGGACCATTCCAAGTATGTATTGGTGAAAAAATTTTTGAAATCGGTTAAGTAGTTTTGGAGATTTTTCAACTTTACGTTTTTTGCTCAAAATTGGGCGTAGAAGTGGGCGTTGTCGGTGAAACCTAGCCTATGTCCATCCTGGAGGAACACTTTAAATATTGCTGAAAACATTTTTGAAATCGGATAAGTAGTTCCGGAGATTACCCTCTACAAACAAACAAACAAAAAAACCAACAAACATGCAAACATTACCTCTTTATAATATTATTATAGTATAGATATAGAAGTATAGATTGGATAGACATTTTACTCCAAATCACAATTCTGTAACCATTTGAATTCAAGCTTAACTCAAAATATCAAAAAATTTAGAAAATGAATAAAAAGTCATATTTTCCCCTTGTAAAGTGAGTTTTAATTTTTCATTGAACTTTGGGCAGACCTTAGCGTTATCCGATCGGCCCCAAATTTTTTATTGGAGGCTTGTAGGCCAAATGGAAACTTTTGAAATCGAGGATCGCAGCAACTTTCAGTTTTTGCCTCATATGCTATAAACGGTCTGCTGTATAGCCATCTTCAAAATCCAAGTTCTCACTTTATTCCCATTAGTTGTTAACTACTCAATGCCAAATATGACATAGAGTACATCTCAACTATAGCTGTCTAAGCCAAATACATATACAAACAATTTAAATACATAACACTTTAAATGTCGATGTATCATCTTCCTTTGGCATAAAAATTCCAATTTAACACATATAATAACACAAGTTCAACAATGACAGGAATTTGTGTATTGACCAAATATGTATGAATGTTTGACAAAGAAGAGTGACACAATAGGTGTTATAGAACATTGATTCTATAAGGTTTCACTTAGTTTTCCTGATAACAATGTTTAATAACAATATGATTTTGAAATAAAAAAAAATAATCTGGTTTTCAAACTAAAAAGAAATATTTTCTATAATTTAGTTGAATGTCAATAAAAGGCCATAAGCACATCAATCATCACTGAATTAAAAATCACTTAAAATTCCAGCATTGCCTTAATGTTAAAACTTCAATTGCTGGTTAAATCAAGCAAAACATACAATGACAGCAACAACAGAGCGTCGAGCACAAAAATTGGTAATCATGAATAATGTATGATAGCAATTGCTCTGCTCTGCATAGAGATTGATGCCACAATATTGTACAATATGTAGTTGTCCAGTGGTAAACAAGCAAAATAGACGGATGGTCTATGAAATGGACAGACATATATAGTTTTATATATGTATGTCTATCCCCCCCTTCAAGCCAATGACAATAACTTCTTCTTCTCCTGATTTCTTTTTTATTTATTTTGTGAAAATTGAATTTTTTTCCTCTGTGTGTTATTTACCAACAATTATGAAAAATATGCCAAAATCTAACAAAAACCGTACTCGTTATAAATAGACAACAAACGAAAAAAAATAAATACTCATCATTTTCTATGCGCTGACCATAATAAACTGAAATGAAGATGACATCAAATCATGTTTGATGGCGGCAACACTTGCATAAAGATCAACATATTGTTCCTCATTCAGTGAACACATTGTATATAAATATATGTTGGCTCAAATGCTTTCGTTGCACTATGGTGCAACAACTAACTTTACTAGAAAACTAGTTATAGATGTATCGATAGCAAAATTTTATCGATAGCAAAATATTGATACCAACCTATTAATTTATGCATCAATAGCAAAGAAGAAAACTATTTATCTATGTTTCGATAACAAAATTTTCTATAAAAAACTATTTATCGATGTATCGATAACAAAGGTGTCTATAGGAAACTTTGTACTGGCAACAAAGTTTTTATACAAACTTATTTATAGATATATCTTTATAACAGTTTTCTAAATAAACATAGTAGTATTTATTTTTATCAAAGTTTTTTATAGAAACCTATTTATCGATAAAAAATTTTTCTAAGGAAACTATTTATCGATGTACAGATAACAATTTTTTCTATACCCCATTATTTAACGATGTATCGATAACAACGTTTTCTATAGAAAACTCTTTATCGATGTATCGATAACAACGTTTTCTATAGAAAACTCTTTATCGATGTATCGATAACAATTCATCAATGCATAGATAACAAAGATTTCTATAGAAAATCATTTATCGATGTATCGATAACACTTCATCGATGCACCGCTAAGAAAGTTTTCCATACTAAACTATCTATCGATGTATCGGTAACAGAGTTTTTTTTTTAGAAAAATATTAATCGATACATCGATAACAAAGTTTTCTATATCGATAAAAAAATTTCTATAAATGCATCTATAAATAGTTTTCCATAGGAAACTTTTTTATCGATAAAAAGATTTCTACGGAAATTTTTTTGTCTATGCATAGATAAATAATTTTCTATATAAATCATTTTATCGATCCATCGATGCATTGTTTTTATAGAAGACTTTGTTATCGATAAATAGCTTTCAATAGAAAACTTTTTTATCGATACATAGACAAATAGTTTTTTATAAATATTTTTTTTATCGATTCATCGATAAAAAGTTATCTATCAGAAACTTTTTTATCGATGCATCAATAAACAGTTTTCTATAGAACATTTTTTTTATCGATTTATAGATAAATAGTTTTCTATAGAAAACATTTTATCGATGCATCGACGCGAAGTTTTCGTAGAAAACTTTGTTATTAATACACCGATAAATAGTTTTCTGTAGAAAACATTGTTATCGGTGAAACGACAAAAAGTTTTCTGTAGAAAGCTTTGTTATCGATACATCAATAGATAATTTTCTATAATCTTTGTTATCGACTATTTATTTACTTTATATATTTATCAAATATCTATAAAAACCGATTTATCGATATATCGGTAACAAAGTATCTTCATACAAAAAAGCAAAAATGTTTTGCCAAAAATTTGTTATCTGAAATTTTTTTTATTTCCACTTAGTTCTTACACATTTGAGGACCTCATTGGGTTCGGACCCGACAGGTCCAGACCCCGATGGGCCTAGACCTAGTTGTCTCCTTAAAAATCGTCACAGTGATCCAAAATTTGTGTCCGTTCGCTCTACCTTGCTAAGTTTTTGAGATACGTGATTTTAGGGTTTTGGGAATTAAAAAACTCGATAACTTAAAAAATATTGCTCGGATAGCTTTTGGTTATTTGCACGGTCTTGTTCTACGTGTTGAGAGTTACAAAAATGGTTTTGGACTTTTTGCCGAGTCGGCAATATTTACCGAGATATGAGCATTATAAAATTTTCGGAAATGCTAACATTTTTGGATCCAAAGTTAGGACCCAGGTTAGGACCTAGGGTCCACACCTGTGAAGAGGACCGGCGATACTGCGATGAGCCCGAGAACCAAAAATGGCCTCAATTTTGCTCCATCTGGCTTAGTTTCTAAAATATCGCCATTTTAAGTTTTCTTAAAAAAAAAAAATTTACAATTTATTTTTGCTAATATTAGCAAAAACAAGTGAGAGTGTTAAATTCGGCTGTGCCGAATCTTTTATACCCTCCAAAATGTATAAAATATTAAAATAAAAATTTTGTCAGGGGGGTGATGGGGTCAGGGGGGACATTGAGAGCACCTTCCCATCGCGATAAATATATCAAATGTTTCATATATTTAACAAAAATACAAAAAAACATGTAAAACAAGTGAGAGTGTTAAATTCGGCTGAGCCGAATATTTTATACCCTCCAAAAAAAAAAACAAGTGAGAGTGTTAAATTCGGCTGTGCCGAATCTTGTTTACCCTCCAACGTTAAAAATAAATAAAAAAAAAAATTGCAGGAGCATTTTTTTTGGGGGAGCTTGTCGGGGTTCCTTGGGGACACCTTCTTTCTGGTCCAAAATGTTTACAAATTTAATTACTATGCTTTTTGTACAAAAGATAATATAATTTCATTATAATATAAATTATTTGCTAATATCCACCCCTACAAGACGGGGCGGACCAAAAAAAAAAGTCATTTTCAAATCCCCTGGGTCCTAGTCCAAGACTTTAAACTTTTTCAAGCATAAAAATGTTTCATTTGTTTAACAAAAATACAAAAAAAAACCTATAAAAAGTTACCGTTTTTCATTGGTTGGTTTACTTCGTCAAGGGGGAACTTTTTCCCCCCTGGTCCGATTTTTCCCGTCTCTGAACTTAACCAGCCTATGAACATAAGACATACATATATTTGCCAAATTTCAGGAGTCTAGCAACTTTTATTTTGGACTGTATCGTGTCTTCCACAGACGGACGGACGGACAGACGGACAGACGGACGGACGGACAGACGGACATCGCTAGAATGTCTTAGAATCGATCAATAATATATATACTTTATGGTGTCCTGGTGTGGGGACTTTGAACGCATCTTCCCATCGCGATAAATTTACCAAATGTTTAATTTAATTTCCCGGCTAAAAATAAATGTGTATGTTCATATATGCTTATGTATCGATCTTTATATGATCATATATGACATAGATGGAAACATATATGTGACCATATATGCAATATATATGTGGTCGTATATAAAATATGTGCCATATATGATATCATATATGGAACCATATATGATATCATAAAATGTTAAATCATAGTACATGTGTATGCAAATTTGAACCAGAGTTACAAAATAAAAGTTATTAACTATTAAAATTATATTATTACCTTACCATCGATTGACTGATATATATTCATACCCTAATATATATCAATAATTTAACAAATATTGTTTCCTAGTTGCAAAATATTCTGCTTAAAAGCGTTACTTTTACATAAAAAAAATTTGGAAAAGGTAAGTTTTCATTAATATGTATTTAGAATTTTAAAATCATTTGTGTTAATTTTTTCCAGTTCATCGTCACAACAAGTATAAGCGTGGACTTTTTTATCCAAATACAATATTATTGAGTACTTTGATGTTGAATAAAATTAAACTACGAAGCTTCGTTAATCTCGTGCAACTATGTAGAGAGGGCATATGCACCACCATTATGTTTTCACTACGATTGCAATACTGCAAACTATTTTGTAATCCCTTAATGTCGCCATAGCCAATTGGAAATGAAAAGACCGTATAAGCAGTGTTGAGGCCGAGTTACGTTAAGCTTTCTCAACTTGGAGAAGAGGACATTCGCACTACCAGAACTGTTATCACTACGATTTCAACACTATAAATTATTTTGAAATCCCTTACTGTCGCAATACAAAATTGAAAATGAAAAGAAGGTATAAGAAGTTTGGAGGCCGAGTTACTAGTTGAAGAAAATTTAACCATGCGGAGCTACGTTAAGCTCGCTCAACTTGGAGAGAGGGCATATGCACCACCCTTTATCACTACGGTTCCAACGCTACAAACTATTCTGAAAACGCTTACTTTCGCCATAGCAAATAGAAATGAAAAGAAGGTATGATCAGTGTTAAGGTTGAGTAACGATTTGGGAAGGACAACGTTAACGTAAGCGAAAGTGACAACCTGACACATTGTCGCCATGATGTAAATTAAAATAAAAACATTTTTGGAAAAGGTGAGTTTTCATTAATATGTACATATTTGAATTTTAAAATCATGTTTTTTTTTCCAGTCATAACAAGTATAAGCGTGGACATTTTATTCCAAAACATGATCATATTCCAAATGAGTAAATGTAAATATGTCGCAAATACAATATTATTTAGTAATTTGATGTTAAGGAAAATTAAACTTCGCAGCTTCTTTAATCTCGTGACACTTGGTGGAGAGGTCATATGCACCACCATAATGTTATCAGTACGATTGCAATACTGCAAACTATTTTGAAAACCATAAATATCGCCATAGCAAATTGGAAATGGAAAGATCGTATAAGCGTTTTAAGGCCGAGTTAAGTTAAGCTCACTCAACTTGGATAAGAGGACATATGCACCACCAGAAATGCTATCACTACGATTCCAACATTATAAATTATTTTGAAATCCCATACTGTCGCAATAGCAAATTGGAAATGGAAAGAACGTATAAGTTTGGAGGCCGAGTTACTTTTTAAAGAAAATTCAACCATGAGAAGCTACGTTAAGCCTGCCCAGATGGTGGAGAAGGCATATGCACCACCATAACGTTATCACTACGGTTCCAACATAGAAAATCGAAATGAAAAAAAGTTATGATCAGTTTTAAGGTTGAGTAACGATTTCGGAAGGACAACGTTTTTACTTACAATCACAAGAAAGCTGTCAATTAGCGAAAGTGACAACCTGGCACATTGTCGCCATGATGTAAGTAAAAATATTTTTTTATCCCTATCCTTTAAATATCGTTACACACATAACCCAGAAAGATAAAATACATACTACTAAATATACTGCTTTTAATCGAAGTCTTAAGTAATTACGTGCATACTAAAAATTTTGAGTAAAAAACATGCATTTAGCAGTTGCAAGTTCTTTTTTTTTTTTTGAATAAAAAAGGAATATGGAATAATTTTTAATATTTTATCAGATGGAGTTATGAAAGACAATATATCTAGCAGTATCAAGCCAGTCTTTAAAGGTACATGGCTGTTTCGTTAAATGATATTCGTGTTGTCATTAACGTATTAGCACCAAATGCTCTTGATGGTAATAATTCAATACAATAAAAATTCTAGAAATATCTTATGCATACTAATATTATTTTATATCTATTTTTTTAGATTTTGACTTTTTTAACAAAAACGCTAATTCTGAAGATAATCAAAATTTATAATAAAACAAGAAAACACAAAGGAAATCATCGCTCCTGTAATAAGCCCTTTGTTTGCATCTTTCGTAATTGACATCAATTGAAAAACTTTATATATTAGATCTTTTATGTTCAATTTATTCTTTTGAATATCAAAATGTATTCTCGTATCTATAAGTTTTATTATATATTTTTATATGGTCACCAAAAATGCAAACGATAGTAACTAAAAAATCAAAATCATTAAACTAAAGGTGTTCATTAAAATATATGAAAACACCAGTAATGAATACAAAATATTTTTTTTTTAATTATACTTGCGTATATCGTTTGCAATTCTGCTGAATATAATCATAATAATTTATTACATAGTTTAAGAGGAAAAAATTAATAAAAAAATATAAGAAAGAATGTAAAACAAATTAAAAACAACATCATATATGATCCAATATATGATTCAATATATGATCCAATATATGATTCAATATATGATCTAATATATGATCACATATATTGCATCATATATGATCGTGTCTTATATAAGCGCCAATTTTGGAATATGTTCATATATGAGACCATATTTGATACTATATACACCCAAAAAAAAACGTGGGTATTCAATACTAAAAATTTTACTAATGAACTAATTTTTTAGTCCAAAATGATCTAGTGCAGGCGTTGGTAATCAATACTAAGATTTTTTACTAATATTATTCAAAACCAGTAAAAATTACTAATTTTAGTACTTTGAAGATACTAAAAAACTACCGTACTACTGGTAATTAGTAACTTATTAGTAGATTTTGGTACCAAATCACTTACTAATATTTTTACTGCAGAATTATTTTGAGTGTATGATACTGTATATGGTCTCATATATGAACTCATATATGAAGATATACAACATTTTTAGCCGGGTTGTTTAAAATTGCTAATGCGCTAAATGAAGTTTACAAAATATTTTTGCTAATATGCTAATCTCAACTAAAAAATTGCTAAAGGTTAGCTTACTAGCATTAGCAAAAAAAAATTACTAAATCTACTAATGTATTATATTGAGTGTACGACACATATGGGTCCCTGGGCACCGAGAGATTCCAATAAATTGCAAATCCGATGAGCTTGCAAGACTGAGAACTACCTTACAGGTACCAACAGAATAGCAATGTGTTGGTATGCCTCTAGAAACTTGCAAGCAAAATCTAAGGCTTTGTTCCACGGCGAAGACTTATCGTGGATGGACATATGGATGGACGTGTAAGACTACACGATATGTTTGGCCATCTCTTAATCAAAAGCGCACAAGTGAGCTGATATCGCTTTCAAGAGAAGAGATTTCGACGGTGGTTGCTGTTATTACCTAACACTGTCTTACACCATCCGACAGGCAATATTAAACATGGACCGGATGACATACGTCTGAAAGTAGAGATCAAATGGAGTAAAACTGCAATTACAGTTTTTCATTTCGTGATCCTGTTTCCTTTTAAAAGGACTTCAAAGTTTTTTTGGATTCTTTTTGTAAAAAATATTTATATTTGTCCTAAGATGACACTGGTGATGTCACAAGAAAGAGGAGGATCTCCCCTAATTTTTAATTTTTTTATTTTGCCATATCTGGATGAAAAGAAGTGAATAAAGTCATTTAAAAACATTATCAAAATATATTATTGAAAATTCTGTATGATATTTAAGGATACATTTTTGAAAGAACATAAATAACCTCTTTTTTTCTGATATGTTAAAATAATAAAATAGGAAAATTAGGGGAGACCCTCTTTCTTCATTTGCTATCACTGGTGGAATCCTAGGACAAGTAAAAATATAAAAAAAAAATATTTTATAAAATTTAATCGTATAAAACTTGAAATCCTTTAAAAAGGAAACAGTATCACAAAATGAAAAACTGTAAATGTAGTTTATTACATTTTGTCTCTAGTTTCAAACGTGTATTATCCAGTACGTGTTAAACAACTGTTATTAAAAAAAAAAAAATCTTGCAAAATTAACAAAAAAAAAAAACTTGTAAATACTACCTCCTATTTTACGAGAGTTCCTAGTCAAAATTACAATTTTATTGGTAACATGCTTCTAAATAATAAACAATTTACAACCTTTTTACAAATAAAATTGTAAACTTACAACTTTTTTGAAGCGATAATAATTACAAGGACTACTCGTGACTTTACTAACTTTTGTGCTACCATCTATTTTACAAGAATTTCTAGTAAAAACTACGAGCTTTTTTGTAATTTTACAAGTTTTTTACCAATAAAATTGCAAATTTGCCACTTTCTTTATGCGATAACACTTACAAGGAATTCTCCTGAATTTATTAGATTTTTTTGTAAAATTACTTTGGAAATTTGTACATTTACGAAAAAATGGTAAATTGTAAAGAAAAGTTTTATTTTAATTTCGATCGAACATTTTTTTTTTTTAAACAAGAAAATTTTGCTGAATTTTACTTGTTGTCTTAAATTTTTACCCAATTTATCAGTTAACTGAACCATAGCACCCCGGTCAATCATGAATAATAAAAAAAAAATGTAAAAAGCGAAGAATTGTTAACACAAAAGAAAAGTAAACTAAAGGAGCAAGAGAGAAAGAAAAAAAAAAATACAAAAAAAAAGAGTTACACAAACGACAAGCTGAGCTGTCGTTTTACACTTGTCGCCAGCTAAAAACCAAACAAGGCAAAAGCCGCGCCAACATTTCTTCCATTATATATTTTTTTTTTTTCATTTCTTTCAATTTAAAATTGTTTAAAAGCGAAATAGCGAAATGATCATCGTTTGTTTATCTGTAGACACTAAGAAACAGCATGTGCCGCAGTTGTTGTTCAGTTTTTTTTACCAGACATTAAAAACAGAAGAAACCAACAAATAGAAAAGAAAAAAAAAATCAATATACTCTAAAGTAACCTGCTCCATGGGTCCTGTACCAGTCATTCAGTCAGTGTATTTTGAAATGTAATTACGGTAGTGTTTTTATAGAGTAAAATTTAGTGTTTAGTTTTGTTTTGCCAAGTTTGATGATGCTGTTATTGTTTGTTTAGTTTGTTTCACTCACTTACCCTCAATACATACAATCTAATAATTGAAATGGTCAAACATGTGTTTAATAAGGGGGCCAATTAGATTATCATGCAATAAAAGATATACGATTATTCTGTAGATTAGAATTAAATAGATAACACCGCTCTACAAATCTGAGGTTTGTCGCTGCGTTTTGGATGAAACCAACAAAAGTTGATAGGTTTTGGTGCCCCGATTCCAAAACGGTCAGTCAAAATTTTCTATCACGTCACAATTTTGAGAAAATCGCGGATAAAGCGCCAAAAAAGGCCCATTTTGACAATTTTTGAACGCCTATAAAATATAAGATAATGACATGAAATTGACTTGGTATCAAGCTCATTCAAAAGTGTGTAATTTCCTATTTCAGACAAGATCAAATCTTCTTGGAATTTAATTTTCAAACATGGTAAAAATATTATTAGCCACAAGTGATTTAAATCGAAAATTTACGTCCCAGCAGAAATAAATCGAGATTTTGGCGACACAGCATCTGTTTATAGCATACCGTAGCGCATCCAAAGAGCGCTCTTAGGGATGCAGTAAAAGGAAGGGGAAAAAATTTTAATTTTTTTTTAAGATTTTTTATATAAAACTTATAATGTGTAATTATTTTTTGATAAAATTTCACACTTGCTTTCCTTTTTAATATTTTTAACACTTTTTGAATAAAAAAACATGAGTTTTAGACAAAGACACATGATTTGACTGCATCATTATTGCGCATTAATCAGCGCTGCAAAGAGCGCTTCAATCATAGCATCTTTGACCGCTGTTCCCAAAAAAAATCCCATAAAAAATGTGAAAATGAAAATGTCCGATATTTTTTTGATGTTCACTTCCGATTTTTTTTTTTTTCATTTTGTTTCACATAAATAAAGTTTTGTAAAGTAAAACGAATGAATTTTTTGTTATATTTTTTTAAATTTTAGTTATTTGATTTCAACTTTGAATTTACAGCATCTTTATTCTGCTTAAATCAGCTCTACAAAGATACATGAATTCACTGCATCTTTAATCTGCTTAAATCAGCGCTAAAAAGATACATGAATTTACAGCATCTTTATTCTGCTTAAATCAGCGCTCTAAAGACACGTGATTTCAGTGCATCTAAAGAGCGCTGTTTCTGTGTATCCAACTAGCGCTCTAAAGTGGGACATCGCCTTAGGGAATCATGCATGAATTCAGCGCAATTGGATGCGCTCCTTTACTCAAGTTCCCCTTCCAAAAGCTGCTGAACGTTCAGCAAAATTTCTGCTGGGGTATCAATTTGTATGGAAATTTGTTAAAAAACACGGAGTAAATAAACTAAATATTTAAAAAAATGGATGGTTTTTTACTAATGTTTTTTTTACCATTTTATCTTATCTTTAAGAGAAAATTACAGACTTTCGAATGAGCTTGATACCAAGTTATTCGCATGCCAGGATATTATTTTAAAAGCTTTTAAAATTGGCTAAAAATGTAGAAAACATACACAAACTAAATTTATTTACATAAGTTGAATTGGCTTATTTTGGATACTAACAAGGGAAGTATATCAACCCTTATGAACCGATTTGCCCGAAACTTAAAATATATATAAAATATATGAAATAATGTGAACCTTTGGGAAATTTTCGATAACTCCCGAATCGTCTAGAGAAAAATATACGTCGACTTAAATTCAATAAAGATAATTTCGTATTCATGTGGATATCGTAGGGCTATGTCTTTATATAAATACTAGGCCGGGTCGATTTGTGGGGAGGAAAAAAAATCGTCCATGGCTCAGTGAAAATCGTATTCTAGGGATCAATATGAAACTTTGCCGAAGGAACCATACCTCTAAAACGAATTCTACTACTCCCCAACTGTTGACTTTTGTCCCGTAGGGTCAAGTTTTGAAAAATCCCACTTTGACCCATTTAAAGTGCCCCAATCGAGTCCAAATGTATGACCGACCCCCACTAACTTTGGAGGGCCGATCCACCCATGCTAGTGGCACACCCCCTGGAACTTCCCTGGGGGGTTCCCCATACAAACATTTAAAAAAATCACCATTTTTGGCAGTTTATTTTATTATTTTTTTATATATTTTATTTATTTTTTCTCTTTAGAAATTTATTTAGTCAGAACATATGTATGTAAATGAAAAAATTAATTTAACTTATTAAAAGAAAAGAAAAAAAAATACTGTTTGAAGTCTTTTTTGCTTTCAAGTCTAGACAATTTCGCACGGCTCTCTAATGTCGTCGCCATAACAGAATCTACATTTTCCGGTATAACTCGTTTGGAAACGCTAGCAATTGAACGTGTCGTTCTGTTGCAGGTCGTAAAATACGTTGTGTGGGTTTTTTAAGCTACCACAAGACACAGCTGCATGTAGTAAACTTACTTAAGCAAAATCAATTACAGGAAGAATTAAGCATAAAATTATCATAAAGGATTTTCCAGAAGTAATAAAAGGCGCACTTGCTTAACAGAATTTGTGGTCAGATTAACGTTTAATTTACATGTAAGTACTTTATGGGCAGTTTTGACAACAAAATCGGTTACAGGTAGAATTGAAATTACCATTTCATTCTTATTACCTCGTCTCGTAGACCATATATAACGCAACAGTTTTTGTGAATGCATTAAGTCGTTGTGAAGAACTCGAAGTGTGAAGTGCTAATTTCAGATAAAAAAAATATTTTTAAAAAAATCATTCCAAATCAAAAAGTTTACAATGAATCCACCATCCTCTACACCACAAGATGAAGCAATAACAACATCAACAACTATCGAAAACCCAATGAGTCATATACCCAGGCATGATGTTACTGTTTTTGGTGTTTCTACATTCTCGGTGGCTCACCAAGGCCGCTAGTCTATTACGATTAAGTATATGTGACAACGGAAAATCCAGATGCAAATTTAAGAATACTGGTTAAATTTATAATTACATGTTATGTGCCAATGTACTTCAATATCAAGTATTACAGCTCTGTCGTGTACTGTAGTAGATTATTTTTCAAATTCATTAGTTGGTCAAGATTCTAGAACCTCGTTTACGCAAAATTGTCAATAAAGTAATTACAGATAATTCATATTATGCGCATTCGGAAAATATCTTGTTATCAATGTTGTTTGATGATAGCAAAGAAAAGCGCGACAGTGCTATGAAGATAATTCTACGCTATCGAACCGATGTTGACGACCCAACGGGACTAAGAGCTCATAAAAACCAGATATAAACTTTTATTGCACAAGTTACACGGAAATGATCAATACGAATGACATAAATGACGTATTTGAACCACCATTTACGCGAAGCATTCCATACGATACTTTGAAAGAATATTTAAATCAAGATGATCCACCGTTTAATGATCCAAAAATTCCATCACACATAGGAACAGAACGACACGTTCAATTGCTGGCTAGCGTTTCCAAACGAGTTATACCGGAAAATGTAGAGGCTGTTGTGGCGACGACATTAGAGAGCCGTGCGAAATTGCCCAGACTTGAAAGCAAAAAAGACTTCAAACAGTATTTTTTTTTTATTTTCTTTTCTATTACTAAGTTAAATTAATTTTTTCATTTACATACATATGTTCTGACTAAATAAATTTCTAAAGAGAAAAAATAAATAAAATAATAAAAATAAATAAAATATATAAAAAATAATAAAATAAAGTGCCAAAAATGTGATTTTTGAAATGTTTGTATGGGGAACCCCCCAGGGGAGTTCCAGGGGGTGTGCCACTGGCATGGGTGGATCGGCATTCCAAAGTTAGTGGGGGTCGGTCATACATTTGGCGTCGATTGGGGCACTCTAAATGGGTCAAAGTGGGATTTTTCAAAACTTGACCCTACGGGACAAAAGTCAACAGTTGGGGGGTAGTAGAATTCGTTTAAGAAGTATGGTTTCTTTGGCAAAGTTTCTTATTTTGATCCCTAAAATACGATTTTCACTGAGCGATGGGCGATTATTAAATCGACCCGCCCTAATAAATACCCCCCAAAATTTACAAATATTTATAAAAAAATATTAAACGAAATCGAATTTTCACTAGGTTCCACCGTTGGATACGCATTATAATCAATCTTACACACAGACAACAAATTTGCTAATTTCCAACTAAAAATCTGTTGTTACAACAAAAATTCGGTTGATGTATTTGTATTAAGGTTGTAACAACTGAATATCGGTAGTTACAATTAAATTTTTTTGATACAACTGACAACAGTGAAGCAAGCCGATGCAAAATTTTCGGCGGCGGCTGAAGAGCAAAAATTTTCGGCGGCGGCGGCGTTTCGGCTGCGCGCCGCGTTTTTTTTAGAACAGCGCGGCTGAAAAGACAGTTGTCAACTGTCTTTTAATTGAAACAACTACAAATTTTATTAGTGTTTTTCTGCAAGTACAGATCGAGCTCGGGCTCTAATTATAAGGGGTCAAGTTGAAAAATGCAAAAGAAAAATTGAATTTCTAAAAATTATAGACATTTCTGGTATTCCCATACCGGTTTCAAACACTCCAGTTAGTGTTATCATCAGTAAGATTTTAAATGTCGGTTTGTCTTGTTAATGGAAATTAGTTTTTAAAATTTGTTCTTAATGGCAACATATTTTGTCTCCGAAACAGAAAATACAAATTCCTTCATTTGTGTCTGCAATTCCAGATCATGTTGGTATCCCTTGTAAGTGACAAAAACGTTGAAAGAAAGTATAAAGTGAGGTTGAGATTGCTAGAAATAGAATTGTAGTGTTGGAAACTGGTAAAATTTATTCTGTAGAAACTGTAAATATTCGCATATATAAAAAACAATTTCCATTAACAAGACAACCCGACATTTAAAATCCTACTAATGATAACACTAACTGGAGTATTTGAAACCGCACTCAAAAAAAAAAAAAAATGTAATGTTAGCAAAAAAAGCTTGTAAACCTACAAGAAAATTTGCTGATTTTGAACCCACAATTTTTTTGCTAAAGTTAGCAAAAATGTTTTGCCAATAATTAGTTAACAAATTTTTTTTTTTTTGAACTTAGTTCATACACATCTGAGGACTCCATTGGGTTCGGACCCGATAGGTCCAGACCCCGATGGGCCTAGACCTAGTTGGGTTCCTTAAAAGTCGTCATAGTTTTTGATCCAAAATGTGTGTTCGTTTTGCTCTACCTTGCTTAGTTTTTGAGATACGTGATTTTAGGGGACCACTGGGGTCTTGAGAATTACAAAACTCGATAACTTCAAAAATATTACTCGAAGAGCTTTTGGTTATTTTGCGTTCTTGGTCTACGTGTTGAGAGCTACAAAAATGTTTTTGGACTTTTTGTAGTGTCGGCAATATTTACCGAGATATGAGCATTTTAAAATTTTCGGGAATGCTAACTTTTTTGGATCCAAAGTTAGGGCCCATTAGGGTCCACACATGTGAAGAGGACCGACAATACTATCAGCTCGAGAACCAAAAATGGCCTCCATTTTGCTCTATCTGGCTTAGTTTCCGAGATAGCGCCATTTTAATTTTTCTGAAAATAAAAAAAAATTTACCATTTATTTTGCTAATATTAGCAAAAAGGCTTGTAAAAATTTGTTCAACTCAACTTTTAAATCTAGCAAAAAAAATTAGTTCAAATTTTGTTTAAAATTGCTAATGCGCTAAATGAAGTTTACAAGATATTTTTGCTAACATGCTAATCTCACCTAAAAATTTGCTAAAATTTAGCTAACCAGCATTAGCAAAAAAAAATTAGTAAATCTACTAATGTATTATTTTGAGTGCGGTATGCAGGCGCGGATCCAGGGGGGGGGAGAATGGGATTTCTCCCCCCCCCCCAAAATGATTTCAAAAAAAAAAAAGAAAAAAAAAGAAAGGAAAGAAAAGAAAAGGAAAAAAGAAAGGAAAAGGAAAAAGGAAGGGAAAGGAACAAAGAAAGAATGAAAATGACGTGAGCTGATGATTTACGTCAGCACACATAGCCTTTATCCTAAGGAATTTTGTAACATCCTTAGGAATAAATGTTTCAGAATTAAAGAAATTGCATATGAAACCAAATAACTTTTCTTATCATTTTCTTATGCAAAGGTATTATCTCAAATATTTTTTATAGAAAAGTTTCTCAGAATTCCAGACTTTATCTTAAGAAAATATTTTGATACTTAAGTATTTGAATTCAGATAAGAATTTTTTTATTAAAAAAGTACCTCAAATTAAATTCTATAGAAAAAATCCCGCAGCAACTGAGAATTCTATAGGAAATGTGTCTCTGAATATTATTTTAAATAGTGACTAAGGATTTTCCTTTGAAAAATGTCTAGAACCTAATAATTTTTCTATTGAAAAATGTTTCAGAATCTTAGAAACTGTAAAATTTTTCTATCGAAAAATGGCACTACTATAAAATATAAAAATTTTATTTTTAGAAAAGTGTATAAAAATTTCTTAATAAAATGTTCCAGAAACTGATAATTTATAAGAATCTGATGGTTTTCTTTTCCGAAACATGTTTCTGGATCTGAGGGTTTTTGTATAAGAAAAAGTTCTTAGAATCTGAGAATCTGAGAAATATTTTAAAATATGAGAATTATATTAGAGATTTTTTATAAGAAAAGCATATCAGAATTTGGAAAATAATTTATAGAAATAATGTCTCAGAATTTCAGATTACACAGGCCGACAAAATTTGAAAAAGGCGGAACACCGAAACAAAAGTACGCTTTTCAGTTGCGCTGAATCCGAATATATACTCAGAATTTTTCCATCACATCAGGTTTTTGAGACATTTTCGCTTAAACTTAATAAAACCCCTGTTTTCGCCATATTCAAGACGTTATAAGCTAAAAAAAAAAAAAACATTACTAGAAAAAGTCTTGAATCCCATTTTACCAATATTTGACAGTTTTCCTTGTTTTTTAACAAATAATTTTCGATCGAAATTTAATTTTTTTTTTTACAGTTTTTCTTGTAATTTTACAAATTTCCAAGATTTTTTACTAAAAAAATCTAGTAAATTTACGAGAATTTCTTATAAGTTTTATTATGTCAAAAAAGTTGTAAATTTTCAATTTTATTGGTAAAAATCTTGTAAAATTACAAAAAAGTTCCTAATTTTTACAAGGAATTCTCGTAAAATAGGAGGTAGCAAAAAATGTAGTAAAATCACGAAAACCTCCTTGTTAGTTTTATCGCGTCGAAAAAATTTTAAATTTACAATTTTTTTGGTAAAAAGCTTGTAAAATTACAAAACTATTGGTAAAAAGTTTGTAAAATAACAAGGAATTCTTGTCAAATAGGATGTAGAAAAAAAAAGTTTCTTTTCTTATAATTTTCCAATGTTTTATTTTTGACCGTAAGTGCACGAATACACCTTTATTTATAAAACCTGATATGGAGTCTAAAAAGTCAAATGCTTAGAGAAGTATACTTTGGTTTGTGCGTTAAAAATTTGTTGCCTGTGTTATTTCTATAGAAAAGAGTCTAAGAAATCATAGATTCAAAGTTTTGAATCTGAGAGTTTTTCTACAGAAACTACGATCTGAGAATTGAAGAACTTTATTCTAAATTCTTCTAAATTCTTTTGAAGTTTTTATGTATTTTTTTTGCATACATTAAAAAAAAAAAAAACGTTTTTTTTTTTTGGTTTTCAGTTTGTTAATATTAACAATAAAAAACACACAGCCACACCCCCCCCCCCCCCCCCTTCCAAGAAAACTTTTTTGCTTCCGACTGCATAAAACTTTTTTGGGTAAAAAAAAATCTCCCCCCACAAATGAAATTCCTAGATCCGCGCCTGGCGGTATGGGAATACCAGAAATGTCTATCATTTTTAGAAATTCAATTTTTCTTTTGCATTTTTCAACTTGAACCCTAACTACAAATTTTGTTTGCCAGATCGAAATGTTGTAGCAGCAACCGAATTTTGAGTTGATACAACTGAAAAATTCAGTTGGAAATTTATTTTTCTCTGTGTTTCAGAGCATCATATATTTTCCTAGAAATAAATGGCTGAAAAATACAAAAAAACGATTTTTCCGCCATTTTTTAAACCCTTTAATTCCTGATATGGCCGATTAGCTGAGACACCCCAATCCACAGTGGGACACAGACAGCATTTTCCGGCCAAAAGTCACTTTTTGCATTTCACAAAAAATGTTAATGCCATTATATTGGGTACACTTAGAAGTAGTTCCTCCAAAAATTTTTTAATATTCATATTACACCTGCTTAAGCTGCATAGCCCCAAAGTCAGAAAAGCTATTAGAAAATATGATCATTGTGAAGTTGAATTTTTGAAATTTAAAGACTTGCGGTGTGGAAATAATTCTATTTCTTTCTGTAGAATCTAAGATAATACCATAAGCAATGTTGCGAAAAAATAGCGAAACAAAAATACCAGAAAATTTGGAGTTACGGGGCTGTTAAACATTTTTTTTTTTTTGTTTTTTTTTTCATAAACCTGACGCCGAATGCAGATTGCGAAAAACCGCAAGTGATATGATATATTTTGCAACTCCAGTATAAAGATTGGATTAAAAGCTATCAAAAAAAGTGGCACAATTTTGCACATATTAATAAATGGAGATTCCGCAGCCATTTATAGGGCATGTCACAGACTCAATTCCGTTCGGATTTGAAAAAAGTGGTTTAACACACAAAACGAATATTATTTTTTTCGGAATGAAATCACTTTCAAAAATCAAAGCGGAATTGAATTGCACAAAAGTGGTTTCATTCCGAAAAAAATATTCTCTTTGCGTTTTACGAGTAAACCACTTTTTCAAATCCGAACGGAATTGAGTCTGTGACATGCCCCTATATAGATGAGAATTAATTTTTGATTTTTTTTATATCCTCCAACCACAATATGGAAGCATACTTACTTTGTGTAACGCATCTAAATATCGGTGGACGACCCCTTAAAGGGTATATATTATTGATCCATGATCGGTTCTAAGAGATTCTTGCGATGTCCTTCAGTTTTTTCGTCTGTCTGTCCGTCTGTCTGTGAAAGACTCGACTGGACTGTATCCACACCAATACAGCTAGACCCCTGAAGTGTGCCGTGAATAATCTCTATGGTCTCACGGTATGTATGTTCAAAAATAGAAAAAATCGGACAAGAGGAAAAATGTTCCTTTCTTGCAGAATTTAAACAACCCCCCAAAAAATGGCATTTATTTTTATTTTTAATAAATGAAACATTTTTATACGAGAAGAAAATCAGTGTCCTTTACATGGACAAAGGAGAAAAGAAAAGACTATTTTTGTGGGGCCCGTCTTTCTTTTTAGGGCGTGTATATAAAAAGGGTCCGTCGCCATATTAATTTTTTTTAGCAACGGAATTGTATTCAGCGACATAAAACCACCTAAATATATATTAGATTCGCCATTTTCAAATTTAATTTTGAAGGAAACAACTTTCTGGATGGACGTGCAAATTTTATTTTTGTTGTGTTCGCCAAACAATCCCATACACCATCAAAATCGAAATTTCACCAAAAAAATTGTACAGCGCCACCATATGTTAACCACCGTGGGCTTAATATGCTGAAGCAATTGATGTTGATTCAGCAACGAAAACTAATCCTCGTTAAAAAATTTTATTCTAATATTTCTATTAACAAAAGTTTTGGCCGCCATATTGGATTCGCCATTTTGAATTTGGATTTTTAAGCTTTGAACTCGGAGTCAGCGGCTTTAAAACCTTCTAGATACAAATTTTCTTTTAAATCGCAATACTTTTAAGAAATTTTCGACGCCATGTTGGATTCTCCATTTGGAACTTTGTATTTTGAGCTCATTTTTGAAATTGTGGACCCCAAAAACATTTGGATTACAACTTCAAAAATGTTTATTAGAATCTTACAATTTTTTAAAGTTTAACCCGCCATATTGGGTTAGCCATTTTAATTTTTTTATTTTTAAGCATCGAATTTGGATTTAGCGGCTATGATACCTTCTAGACACAAATTTTCTTTTTGATCACAACGCTTCTAAAAAATTTCGACACCATATTAGAACCGCCGTTTTAAAATCGTTGACCCCGAAAACTTTAAGATACCAATTTTTGACATGCTACGACAAGTGGAAAGACTTTTGGCCGGAAAATACCTTCTGTGTCCCAGTGTGCAATCTTAGAATTGTCTCTTTTATATATCACAAAATCCACCAGAAAACACATAAAAAATGCTATTTTCTGACCTTAGGTCCTTCGATTTTCTTTATATTAACGGTATGCATTCTCAATGAAGCCAATAAAACATATCCATTTTCAGTTTTTTTAATTTAAAAAAAATCGCGATTTTTTCGCGAATTTAATTTTCTTCAAAAATTTTAAAAATCAAAAAAGTATGTTAATTTGAAGAGCCATATCTTCTAAACTATCTATCGGATTTCTACGATTCAAAAAGCATTTGATTCAAACGTTCGTCCTTTTTTATACCAATGGAATAAAAAAAAAGTTTTTCCAAAAAAAGTGCATTTTTGATGCAAATGCAATTTTTGGATGCATTTTTCAAAACTTTCTCCCCCTTCAATTTTTTTGAAACCTGCATAATTCGAAAATATGTCATTTTTTACACAAAAGTGAGTACCGCTTTTTTTGTGACAGCCTTTCAAAAAATTTTCGTGATTTTTTTAAAACTACTTATTTGATTTTTTCCATACAAAAAATCAATTTAATGTTTATTTTGCAATTTTATCAAAAAAGTATGTAACTTTAAAAAGCCATTTCTTCGAAAGTATCTATCGGATTTCTACGATTCAAAAAGCATTCGATTCAACTGATTATCCGTTTTTATACCAATGCACTAACAAAAAATATTTAAAAAAAAAAATGCATTTTTGATGCAAATGCAATTTTTGGATGCATTTTTTAAAACTTTCTCCCCCTTCAATTTGTTTGAAACCTGCATAAATAGAAAATATAACATTTTTTACATAAAATTGGGTACATTTTTTTTTTGTGACGGCGTTTCACAAAATTTTCGTGATTTTTTTAAAAAATGCTTATGTAGTTTTTCCTTAGACTAAAATTTTTTTTTTTGTTATTTTATGAATTTTATGAAAAAATTGTATGGAAAAACCAATAAGGTATTTTTAAAAAAATTACAAAATTTTTACGAAACTCCGTCACAAAAAAAGCAGTACGCAATTTTGTGTAAAAAATGCCATATTTTCGATTTATGTAGGTTAAAAAAAAATTGAAGGGGGAGAAAGTTTTAAAAAATGCATCCAAAAAATGCATTTGCATCAAAAATGCACTTTTTTTAAAAAATATTTTTTTTTATTACATTAATAAAAAGTAAGACTATCGTCTGAATCGAATGCTTTTTGAATTGAAGAAATCCGATAGATGCTTCCGAAGATATGGCTATTCAAAGTAGCATACTTTTTTGATTTTTTCAATTTTTGAAGAAAATTAAATTCGCGAAAAAATCGCGATTTTTTTTAATTATAAAAAACTGAAAATGGATATGTTTAATTGGCTCTATAGAGCACATGTGTACCAAAAATTAGATAAATTTGAAGACCCTCGGTCAGATTTTATAAAATCTTTGCTGGATTTCATGATATGTATGTTTTAAGTTTCATGTAAATCGGTTCATAAAGCTTGATTTACACGTTAACTACCCTTGACTACCCTTATCTACTATTTCCCAGTATTGGAGGATAACAATTGTCAAATTCAAATAATTTTTCATACAAAATTATTTAAACCCAGCAAACCATATCACAAATACTGGGAAATCGTAGATAAGGGTGGTCAAGGGTAGTTAACGTGTAAACTGCCCTTAAGGCTTGAGATACTTCCCTTGTTAGAGTTTCTAGTTACTTGTTTTATGTCCATAAAAAAACTCCCCTGATTTAATATTGTACACCTCAGTTTTCTTGTTCAGTATGTTCATATTGTGAAATACATTGCAACAAAAAGGTGCAACACTACATGTCAATTGTAGTTTATTTTAAAAGAAAACATTACTTTACAGTTTTTTTGAATTGTATATTGGTTTTTCATTTTCTTGTATAGAAAAAGCAAAATAAAAAAAAGAAATATGGAAACAGTTTTTTTGTTGTTGGTTTTTTTTCATACCACTTGTCATTGTTTAGTAATTTATGACAATTTTATATTTCTTTTAGGTCTGTTTTTTTTTTATATTTTTTCCTCCTGCCATCCCATCCCATTCAAAATCCATTTATATACTTATTTTCCAACAATATGTCTCTAATCCATTGGGTGTTATCTCACTTTATTATGATAATATAGACAACAGTATGACTTTTTTTGTTGTTGGTCAATTGTTGGTTTTTTTATTTAACCTTTTTAACTCTAAAGTACTTTTGGGACTTTGAGGTGCTACTGGTTAGTTTTTTTCTTGTCTTTTTACTACTTCTATGTAATCTTTTGACAAGTGTGGGCTTCACACTGTTTTCTTTTATTTGTTTGTAGCAGTTGTTGTTGTATATTTTTTTTTGTTATTGTAGTGAAGTGACATTAAGCTAGTATTCAAGTGTCTGTCAATGTTTTTATGGTGTTATTTTGTTTAGTTTTTTTTTTCTTACAAGATAATCGAAAGATTTTTAAATATTATGTACTTTGTAAAGTTCGGCAGGAAGTGACAATTAAATTGTCATCTATAGAATTTAGCAGTTGTTACAGTTTAAAGAGGTTTTTGCTTTTTTTTTCTAGAAGCTTTTGTTTTGAAAGCACGTGTCTAATGTTCAGAGATTTATTAACTTTACCGTTTTTTAGCTGGAGTTTATAAAACAAAAGACTTAAGACACGAACATTAGGAAGTTCAAATGCTATCACATTTCTTTTGGACGTTATATATTTTATTTTTCCACATATCCGGCAAATGAGAAGCTTTTTAAATTTTTATTAAGTAGCTCTGAGGAATTTCAGATAAAAAAATTATATAAAATGCAATTTGTAAACCCTCTAGTGTTAGATGCTTTATGTAAGTTTGTCATTTAGTTTGTAACTCATCAAAATATCGGTCTAGTATATTCATTACCCTCGGTCTGGTATATTTTCCCATTTTTTTTTTTTTATTTCTAAATTATTTTGAACAAATTACACTGTTTAACAAAATTGTGTTGACTGACTGTATTCTGAATAAGACCAAAAATCAATTATAGTATAATATTAGCAGGCAACAAACACACCCATTCGGGGTTTTGGTTAACTACTTATTTTTTTTTATGGCCCACTGATTTATTTGTTTAAAGGCCTTATAGTGAAATTTAACACAAAAAATATTTGTAGATCATGTTCACCTTTAAATGCACATTTTACTAGACTCTTGTAAGAGTTTTTTAAAAAGGATCTAAAATGGCCGCTTAAATGACACCTTCGAAAAAAAAAATATTTTTCATATTTGTAAAAAATTTTTAATATTTAATATTTTTTGACATTTGTCAAAAACAAAATATTTTTCATAACAAAATTTTTAAGTTTTTCTCATATTTAAATGCAGGCGCGGATACTGGTCTTGGGTTTGATAGGGATTTTTTTTTTGTTGACACAAAATTTTTGTTTTCAGGGGACCTTAGGTCGGATTTAAATCATTTGTTAAGTTTTTCTTATTGGATACCTCTTGTTTATTTTGATTTTTTCTAAAGAAACATTTTAAATTTTTTTTCTATAGGAATTTTGAAAAACGTCTCCTCAACAAATTCACAGGTTCTAAAGCATTTTTCTGAAAGAAAAAATCTCATATTCTGAAACAATTTTTTAATTGAAAACATATCAGATTTCAGACACGTTTATTCCAAAAAAAGTGTCTTGATTTTGAAATTTTTTTCTGAGTAACTTGCTTAAAGAGAAAGTTTATGATTCTGACACATTATTCCAATAAAAAATGCCTCGAATTTTGTACTCTTGCCCAAAACATTAAATCATAATAATGTTTTGATGAAGATTTGGGTGTACTTGCCAAAGCAAAGTTTTTTTTAGAAAATATAATGTTATATTACTTTGCTATTCCACGCAAAACGAATTGAAATATCAGTCGAGGACACCAAAAAACCAGAAGAGCTGTACATTTCGTAAGTGAGTGCAAAAATAAGTGCAAAAAAGCGTTTTTACATTTTGGAGAGTATAAAAGATTCGGCACCAAAGAATATAACACTCTTACTTGTTTTATGTACATTTGATAACCAAATGGAAAATTTTTATGCGAAAAGCTTAGACTTGGTGAAAAAGTAGTTTTGGTAAAAAAAAAGATTTTTTTTTTTTTCACGAAAAACAAAATAATGTTGAAAAAAAATTTAATGAACGCCAAATTTTTGGTGAAAAAAAATTTAGATGAAAAAAAGTTATTGATGAATTTTTTTGATGAAAAAAAAACTTTTTGATACAAAAAAATTTATGAAAAAAATACGAAAAAAAAAATTTTTTGGTGAGAAAAAAATTGATAATAAAAAATTTGATAAAAAAATTTTATGAAAACAAAATTGATAAAAAAAATATGTTAAAAAAAAATTATGAAAAAAAAATTTTTGATGAAAAAAAATTTGATGAAAAAAATTAATGAAAAAAAAAATGATGAAAAAAAAAAATTGATGAAAACAAAAAAATTTTATGAAAAAAAATTTGATGAAAAAAAAATTTGATAAAAAAATTATGCAAAAAAAAAAATTATAAAAAAAAAAAATTTGATGAAAAAATTATGAAAAAAAATATTTGATGGAAAAAAATTTATGAAAAGAAAAAAAATTTGATGAAAAAAAAAATTGATGGAAAAAAAAAAATTTATGAAAAAAAATTTGATGAAAAAAAAATTCATGAAAAAAAAATTCATGAAAAAAAAATTTGATGAAAACAAATTGATAAAAAAAAAAATAACTGAATTTTAATTTAGTTCGGTTTGAGTCCATATTAATTATTTCTGAGAAATAATAATTGCTGTACAATAAGAAAATCTGAAAAAAATCAAGTGACAACACAGGCTAAGTGGAGATATCGACAGCTTTCGGAAAATGACACCCTTCCATCATCAGCATTCCTTCGATTGCCACACACTTAATGTGTGTCAGATTAAAATTACCCATTTAAGTGTAACTTTTGAACCAATAAAGAAAAAAAACATTTGATAAAAAAAATGATAAAAAAAAAATATTATGAAAAAAAATTATGTGATGAAAAAAAAAAGTTTGATGAAAAAAAATTAATGAAAAAAAAAAATTTGATGGAAAAAAAATTGATGAAAAAAAATTGATGAAAAAAAAAATTCACCAGCTGGTGAATAACAGTTTTACTCACTACGAGGTGAATTATTATACAAGTTACAAACCCAAGTTATTAAAATTTTTGGTTTTAAGAATATGAAAATAGTAATTCTTGTTTATATAGTCAAACTGAGGTGGCGCACAGTGGGGAAAAATGGACTTTTTTTGTCCGATTTTGCCTACAGGTCGCAATTCTTAACCGATTTGAGTTTTTCTTTTTTTGAAATTTAGCTAATAAAATTCCGCATCGGTCTGTCATAGTAGATTTCTAAAAATCGTTTTTGTTATATTTCAATTTTTTTTTTTAAAGTTCAGAAAATATTAATTTTTTTAGAATTTTTGCTCTAAAAAATGTAAAAGGCAGGGGACGAATAAGCTGTATGGACAAAATTAAAGGTATTTGAACCAGAGACCATAACCGTTATGAGATTTATTGAAAAAACTCAAATTTAACTGTTCAAAAATATTATTTTGAAATAGAAATTTAAAATAACAGTTTCAAAAAAAATTATATAAATATCTGTCCAAAATAACAGAAATAAAAAAATTTTATTTTTTTTAACTGTTGTCAAATACTCTTTGAGCCTTATAAAATTTGATATATTTAAGTAAAACTAAAATAAACGCATAAAAAAGAATCCTATTGATACCTAATACCTCAATTATTGATTTGAACATTAAAACTTTGATTGATTTGAATACAAATAACTGTTATAACAGTTATTTAAAATAAATAAATGTTATTTTAAACTTTTTGAACAAAAAGTTTTTAATTACTGTTATTTTATACTTTTTTTGATAAAAATCAAAAAATAAAAGTTATTGCAAATTTTTACACGGGACATCTCTAGAAGTCTTTCCATATATATAATGCATATTTTGGACAACATTCGTTTAATGATTTTTTTTTAAACAAAATAACACATATAACTGTTTTATTTGGTCTTTGATTTGAACCCCTTATAAATGACATTAATAACATTTGTTAATTTATTATTATTTTGGATTTTATAAACATATGAAAACTTAAAAATGTTCACTTTTGAGTACCTATATCATTTTAAATAATGTACCAATTTCAATGAAATTTTTTTTAGATTAAAGCTTATCATTTTCTTAACCATTTTTGGTAAATAAAGTATTTTTGCAAAATAGTTTAACTCTTTTTTCGAATTTACAATGTTACAACTTTTTTTTTTTTAAAACAGACTAAAAAATTATTTTAAAATTCCAAAAATCATAAGGTAAAATTTTAGCAAAAAATAAAATATTTTTTTTTAAAAGGTTTGTGTACCAATTTTGACTAAGCAAAACATAAGCTTTAATCTGAAAAACATTTCATTAAAATTGTTACATTATTTTTAAAGATATAGGCTTTTAAAAGTGAAAATTTTTAAATTTTTGTCTGGTTATAAAAACCAAAATAATAATATATATTCAAATACTAATCACGTCTTTGATAAGGGGTTCCAATACCTTTAATTTAGTCTATAAAGCATATTCGTCCCATGCCTAATACATTTTTTATTGAAAAAATACTGAAAAAATTAAAATTTTTTGAACTTTAGGAAAATATAAAAAGTAATCCGATTTTTTTTTTCAAAAATCTACCATGACAGATCGATGCGAAATTTTATTAGCTAAAATACAAAAAAAGAAAATCCAAAATCGGTTAAGAATTGCGACCTGTAGGCAAAATTGGATAAAAAAAAGTCCATTTTTCCCCACTGTGTGGCGTCCTGCAACTTTTTTAAAATTAGACACCAGCCTAAAAACATTATCATGTTAAATTTTTAGGTTTTTGAGTCATTTTGCTACAGAAAAGCTTTTATATTTTATATTAATCTTGCTGTAGAAAAATTTTTAAATTCTGATATAATTTCATATAAAAAATTATAATTATCACTATACTAGTGACTTTTTCCCCATCGAATACTTTTTTGGATCTAAAATATTTTTTTTCTATTCTATATTCCTACAGAAAAAGTCTGCATCAAAATTATCAGGTTTTGAATAATTCTAGAACATTTTTTGAAATAAAAACTCACAAATTCTGATACTTTTTTCCCATAGAAAAAGTCGGAGGTTTTTCGATACACTCAAAATAATCACTCTGTTAAATTACAGAGATACTCTGCTGAGCCAGCAGAAAATACCATAGATTTCCAACCAGCAAGATTTTTTGTTATTTTACGAAGAAAACTCTGTAAAATGATTTCGATAAAAAAACTGTAAATTTATAGAATTATCTGTAAAATATTGATAAAACCGAAAAGAATTTTACCAAAAAAACTGTAAATTTACAAAGTTTTAGGTAAATGCATTTTATGAGTTCAAAATTTTACAAAAAAAACTCTGTAAATTTACAAAGTTTTTTTTCATTTATCCAATTTATGAAGAAAACTTCTCTGCATCAAAAACATTAATTAAAATTAAAAAAAAAATTATACTAATTAAAATTAAAATTTTGTTAAATTTGCCCGCTTTAATGCTTTCAAATTGTAAATTTACTTTTTGATTTTTGTGAATATTACGAGTTCTTAACAAGTAACTCCAATTTTACACGTCATCATATAGAGATTACAAAGTTAAATGTAAAATAACAGATAAAATTTTGTTTTTCGGTTACAAGGAAATACAAAGTATTTTCTTAAAATCTGTATTTCGACAGATAACTTTGTCAAATATCTGTCGAATTGAGATTACAGTCATTTTACAGAGTATTTAACAGAGTAATTATTTTGAGTGTAGGAAACATTTTTTTAAAGACAAATTTGAGATTTTTTTCCTAAAGAAAAATTTTGAGATTTTTTTCCTAGAAAAAATGTTCACATAATTTTCTTTTTCCCCCTTTTACCTATCTGATATTTTTTTCCTTTTCCAACGAAGAACTATCAGAATTTTCCTTATAAAAAATTCGTAGATTTTTCCTATAAAAAATTTTACAGACTTTCCCTATAAAAAAGTTTTCAGACTTTCCTATAGAAAAATTGTCAAATTCTTAGATTTTTTCCTAAAAAATTAAAAAAAAAAAATCCAATTTATTCCTGTAACAAAGTTTTTAAATTTTTCCTATAGAAAAATTCACAGATTTTTTGTATAGAAAAGTTCCCAAAGTTTTCGACTAGAAAAATTTAAAAATATTTTGTGTAGAAAAATTTCCAAAGTTACGTATACAAAAATTCTTTTGTTTTTTTTTCTAATATAAAAAGTAATTTTACACTCAAAAAATTATGTAGGTAAATTCCAGTGAATATTCACTTAAAACAAATGAAATTTTATTTAAAAACCATTCCAATGTTTTTTCATTTAAAATAAAAACATATTACAGTCAATTTTAAATGATAATTAAATGACTAACCAAAACATTAAAAAACTGGTGAATATTCACTTATTTTGTATTGAAAAACAGTAAAACTATAGAAGAAATTTTTTACTGCCGAAATTGAATGTAACAGAAAATTCATTTTTAAGACAGTAAATAATTTTTTTAAACTACAAAAATAGTAGAAAACAAAAAATCCTTTATAAAATTAATGATTTTTTTTTTTTAAATAACTTTACTGATTACTTTTTAAAATAACCTACAAACAGTAAACGACATAATTTTCTTAGTGTAAGACTTTCATCAAATAGAAAAATTCTAACTAATTTTTACTTTGTAATTACATAAGATCAGATTTCTGATTTGTCTGTTTATGTTTTTCGTATAAAGATATCAGAAGACAGTGATCCAAATTTGTAATCCCGTTTTGGGTTTTTAACCATTTTTTTGTAGAAGTTTTAACAAAACCCGAAAGTGTTCTAGAAATCCTGAAACAATGCTAAAAATTTAGCATCTCCGGTAAAAAAACTCGGAGCGTATGATAAATATCTTTTTTATTTACAATAAGTATACGTATAGGTGAAGTGAGTGAAAATTAATAAATAAAAGGAAATCTAAAATTTTCATAGAATCAAAATTTAACTTTCTAAAAATTTTATAACAAAAAAGAACAACGTTTTTCCATTTACCACTAACAAGGAAGGTATCGCATAGCTAACACTACGGTCTTTAAGGTATGCACATTTGTTATAGAAGTCAAAAATCTGAGATTTAAATGGTTGAAATTGGAGGGAGAAACTGATTTTTTTGTTTTTATTTTTGATTTTTTCCGAATCATATTATATTGTTGGAAAACTTTTTTAAAGCTTGTCCATTGGTATGTTGTACTTGGTGGAATTAGTCTTTGTTAAGTTGGTTTTTGTCAAATATTTGTAAATGTGTACTTTTCATTCCATCTCATGTGGTTTTTATTCCTTTCCTAATAAGCAGGTGCTGATCCACGGGGGAAAAGAAATTTCCCCACAAACCAAATTCCAAAGGAAAAAAGAAAGGAAAAAAGAAAAACATTAAAGAAAAGAAAGAAAAGAAGAGGAAAAGAAAGGAAAGGTAAAAGAAGAGCAAAACAAGTAAAAAAGTTAAATTCGGCCTTGCCGAATGTAGTGATACCCTCCACAATTTCAAAAAGATTACTGCAAAAAACTTTATTTAAAAGAAAATTACTTTTGAAAAAAAAATTTTAAAAAAAATTTCTGTGAAAAAATTTTGGTCAACAAAAAAAAATCCCCGATTTTTTTTGTCAAAAAATATGTTCGTACATGTTTAAATACCATTTGGTGTTCAATTATGTTCACATATGTCAACCAGAAGCCGAATTAAAACATTTTGTATTTTTAGATTATGTTGAATATTTCGTCCGTGATAGCATTTTCCACAGACAGACAGACGGACAGACGGACATCGTTAGAATGTCTTAAAATCGATCAGGCATCATGAATATATATACTTTATGGGGTCCCAGACCGATATTTCGATGAGTTACAAACGGAATGACAAACTTATATATACCCTCTATCACTAAGTGGAGGGTATAAAAAGAAGAGTGAAAACGAAAAGGAAATTACCTGAGAATTCTTTTCTATAAAAAATGTCTCACGAGGCATTCACACTTGCTGTTTTGAGGTGTTTAAGAGCAACGTGCTTAAAGAAATCTTTGTTCTGTGTCCATAACGTTTTTATTTTGTTACTGGTTTAAACAAAACCCCAAAGAGTTCCAGAAATCCTGAAACAATGCTAAAAATTTGGCATCTCCAGTAAAAAAAAAAACTCGGAGCGTATGATAAATATCTCTTTTATTTACAATAAGTATACGTATAGGTGAACTGAATAAAAATGAACAAACTTTGCAGAATTTATGCAAATCTAAAATTTTCACAGAATCAAAGTTTAACTTTTTAAAAGTTTTATAACAAAAAAGAACACCTCTTTACCATTTACCACAACTTGATTGTTGAACAACTTGTTTCACAAGTTTCTATAGGAATAATTTGGTAATTTTGCAACAGGAAAAATTTAAGAATTTTTAAATCCGAAAAATCTTAGAATTTTTCAATCCGAAAAATCTGAGAATTTTTCTATAAAAATTCTTTAATGAAAAATATTTTAGAATCTTAAAAGTTGTTTAAAGGAAAAATGTCTCAGACTATTAGAATTTTTCTATACAAAAAAAAGTCTCGGAATATTAAATGTTTCTTTAACAAAAAACGTAATTTTTTTGTCTAGAAAAATTTGGGAATTTTTCTATAGGAAAAATTTGGGTATTTTTTAACAGAAAAAAATTGAGAATTTTTTTCTTAGAATTTTTCTATATAAAAAATCTGACAATTTTTCTATAGAAAAAATCTCAGAGTATTCTGTAGATAAAATCTGATAATGTTTCTTTAAAAAAATTTAAGAAGAAAATTGGTAATAAGGAAAAAGAAAAATAAGAAATTTTTTCTAGAAAAAACGTCCAAGAATCTCAAAATTTTTCTATAGGAAAAGTGTTTAAGGAAAAATAAGAAAATTTTAACAAATTTTTATTTAAAAAAATGTATTAGAATTTGAAAAAAAAAAAAAATGCCAAATTTAGTATAATTTTTCCTATAGCAAAAATGTCTCAAAAACTGCATTTAATCTCTATTTGAAGAAGAATCTAAGACTTTTCTGTAGAAAAATGTCTTACACCCAGACTCTGAGGCCTTTTCTATAGAAAAAATGTATTAGGAGCTGAGACCTTTTCTATAGAGAAAATGTCTGAGTCTAAGGCTGTTTTGTAGGAAAAATGTCTTAAATTCGCAAACCTTTCAATAGGAAATATGTTTAAGAAAATGTTTGAGAATCTTAGACTTTGTATAAAATAATATCAGAATCTAGGAAATGGCCTCAAAAAATTTTTAAATTTTTCTATAGAATTGTTTTTCATACCCCGAAAATTTTGATGTAGAAAGAACGTTTCAGTATTTAAGACTTTTTCCGTAAAAAAAAAAAATAGAAACAAATGGTTTCAGAACCTAAATAGTTTTCTATGGGAAAATAGTCATTAAATCTGAGAATGTTTTTATATGAAGAATTTTTCTTAATGTAGGAATTTTAGGTGGGAAATGTTTTACCAAAACTTTCTTTATAAAAGGTTTCTCCAGAACTTTCTATATGAGAGTGAATCAGTACATGAAAATTTTTTTACAACAAGAATTTCATTAACTCTTAAACGTTTTCTGTAGCAAAATGCTTCAGAGCCTTGGTTTTTATCTTAAAATCATAAAGTTTCTCTTTAAGCAAATGACACAGTAAAATTATAAAATCAGGAAACTTTTCTGGAATAAATATGTATCAAATCTGATTCATTTTCTATTGGAAAATTGTTTCAGGATCTGCGTATTTTACTAGAAAAATTCTTTAGAACCTAAGAATTCCTTAACATATTTCAAAATATCAAACATTTTCTTAAGTGCTAAAACATTCAAAAACAAAAAATCATAATAAAGAAACACTTAAAAATCTTAACCAAGCATTCAAATCCGACCTAAGCTTCCCCGCAAAAAAATATATAAGCGCCCCAGTAAGCTAGTTGGTAGCGTGCTTGGCTATGAGTCTGTGGGTCGTGGGTTCTATTCCCACCAGAGGACTTGGTCTGTGTCGCTACAACGAGACAATGGTCATTGTTATCAGTTCTCAGTAAGGTAAAATTAGTATATGATTTGTAATAAATTAAAGTAAAAAATAAAAAAAAAAATTGTTTAAAGAAAAAAATTAGTTCCCCGCAAACCCAAGAGCTAGATCCGCGCCTGTAATAAGGCATGCATTTTTTCGGTGTACAAAAAGTCTCAAATATCAATTTTTTTCTAAAGAAAATTTTAAGATTTTTTCCATAGAAAAATTCGAAGGCATTTTTTATATTCTGAGTGATTTTTTCTATAGGAAATACCAGAAATGTCTATAATTTTTAGAAATTCAAATTTTCTTCTGCATTTTTTCAACTTGAACCCTTATAACAAATATAATTAGAGCCCGTGCTCGATCTGTACTTACAGAAAAAATCAAATAAAATTACTGACAAAATATGTCGCCATTAGGCACGTCTCCGAAACTGAAAATGCAAATTCCTTCATTTGTGTCTGCAATTCCAGATCATGTTGGTAACCCTTGCGAAATAATATAAGAGACAAAAAAGTTGAAAGAAAGTATGAAGTGAGGTTGAGATTGCTAGAAATAGAATTGTGGTGTTGGAAACTGTCAAAATTTATTCTGTAGAAACTATAAATATTCACATTAGGGTGGGGCGATTTGAACATCTTAATGGGCGCTTAGCGTTGCTGATTCTTGGGATTGTACTGAGCAAAAAAGTCAACTAGACCATACGTCTACGGTGAAAATCGAGCCTCCCGATTTTGACTTGAAGTTTTTTCTCAGACTTTATTTTTTTGGAAAATTTGCAAATATGCTTGGGCTCATATTTCGTAAACTATTTGAAATTTTGACTTAATTTGAAAAGTAAAGTTGTAGCTATTGTCTCGGGCTACAATTTCTAGGAACATATTACTTAGAAAAAACTTCGTTTTCATGGTCAAAAAGTCGAAAATGTAGAAAATTCACCACTTTTTGTAATTTTTTTTGGATATTTTGGCCTATAAAAGCCAAACCATTGAGATTTTCGATCCAATACTAAGACAAAAATTGTAGCCAAGACTGATAAATTACCATTTTCAGTTGTTCATAGCGCAAAATCATAAAAATGTTCTATTTCTTAATTTTTCTACTTTTTTTATCGAAAAATATAATGTTTTTTTTTTTGTTTTGTTCAATATTTATTTTGAAAATTCATTTAAAGTACAAAGTAATTGTATTGGTATTTAAAATGCGTATTTAATTTTATGTGTATTTGATACTGTGATCGTCAGGGCATTGCGTGTATGGCAATACCGGAAAAAAAGTTTTCTACGTTTATTCAGATGGCAGCACTTGCTAGTAAGACCTTAGTAGCACACTAAATTTTAGAACCTCTATAACTAAATTATGCGTGGAAAATTTCTAAATTTAATTTTATGTATACACTCAGAAAATTATGTAAGTTACTATACGTTAGTTGTTTGTATATTTTACAGCAGTTAGTTGTTTTCAACTACGAAGTCAGTTATTTTTGTATGAAAAATATCAAACAACTATTTCTGTTAGTTATTTTAAGTCGTTTTTTTTAATAACTAACCAAAACGTTCTGTAATGTAGTAACAGTTATTTAAAGTAGTTAATTTTATTTTTTTTATCTCTGAAAAATTTGCAAAGTTTTTTCCAAAAAAAAAAAAATCGTTTTTTTATTTTTCACAACTTAAAAAAAAAAAACTTGTAAAAAATTTGGTCACAATATTTTTTTTGAAAATTTTTTTGAAAAAAAAAAAAAAATATATTGTTTATTGGACCATTCCAGAAAATTAAGCTCAAATTTTAGTCATTTTGGAAATGGTGTCTCAGATTAATTTGAACCTTGACACAAAGATAGCCCTCATAAATATGATATATGTACCATATATCGTTTTTTTACATTTGGTGTATTTAACGAATTATGGCGGGTCAAAGATTGACTTTTTAAGCAAAAGTAAAAAAAATACATCACGTTTAAAGAGCTGTAACTTCTTAACCAATGACCCGATTTTCACAAATTTAGGCTCATGTGAAACCTGGGTTTCTTCTTTTGAAAATATTTTTAAAATAACACATTTTTTTTACAGAAATGATGCAAAAATGCAAAAACATTTTTTCTTTTCGAATATTTAAAAAAACACATCTTCGATTTTTTTAAAAAAAAATCTGGTGAAAAATAACAATGTTTTGTGTAACATATTCAAAATTCAGAGTGGGATCTCCATGGGATCAAAAACTATTCTGTTTTAAGTACGAGGTTCTCATATTTTTCCCTTAGAAAATTTAAATTTCTAATGTTTTAAATGTTTTTCAAAATTTTAATAGTATAATTTTCTTTGAAAATTTAAATTATTATTGAGAAAAAACATAAAATTTTAATTTTCTAAGGTAAAATTTAAGAACTTCGTACTAAAACCAGAATATTTTTTGATCCCATTGGGATCCCACTCTGAATTTTGGATATGTTGTACAAAACCGTATTGTTTATCTCCAAACTTTTTTTTAAAAAAATCGAAGATGTGTTTTTTTAAATATTCGCAAAAAAAAAAATGTTTTTGAATTTTTGCAACACTTCTGAAACAAAACCGTATGCTTTTGAAAATATTTCCTAAAAGAAGAAGAATTAAGCTTTCATATGAGCCATTACTTGTGATAATCGGATTACTAGTTAAAAAGTTAGAGCACGTTAAACGTCACGTATTTTTCTGACTTTTGCTAAAAAAGTCGAACTTTGACCCGCGATAATTTGAAAACTACAGCAAATTTTGAAAATCCAAAAATGCAACATATCTCATATAAACGTGGATATCTATGAGCCAAATTCTCAGTGGCGTCCAAAGGCATGTTTCCGAACAGTGGGGCGAAAATTTTTTTACTACATATTAGTTGTTTTGACTAAAATGTTAGTATTTTTACTTCATAAGTCAGTTGTTTTTTGTCAGATAAAATAACTAACATTGTTAGTTGATTTAACTAAAAAGTAGTTGACCCCAAAACAACTTACAAAGTAGTTATTTTAACTGACATTTTCAGGTGATTTTACTAACATAATTTTTTGAGTGTATGTAAGATATTGGATAGTTCTTACGAGTGAACTGATCATTTCATAGTTATATGAGCAGTATTTGCTGAGTTATTTGAGCCTTCAATAAGTCTTAGTAACACCTCAAGAATATTAGTAATATTCTTGAGCTGATATTAAAGACTGGCGCTCTCTAGGAGCCAGTAGAAGAACTAAATTTGTTTTATCTCTATATTATAAAGTCTCTGGTGATCGTTTACAATAAACTAACAAAAATGCGTTAAATGAACTTAAAACAATACAAGAGTAAAAAATAAGAAATAAAATAAATAGAATAAAATAAATAAATAAATAAATAAATAAATAAATAAATAAATAGAATTAAAATATGAAATAGAACATTTTTATGATTTTGCGCTATGAACAACTGAAAATGGTAATTTATCAATATTTTCACAAAAAATTTGCACTTTCACAAGACCAAAACTGCCTGAAGGAGCGTTCTAATGCTTTTGTGATGTACTAGAGAGTTCTTAACTAATGTCTTGGCTACAATTTTTGTCTTAGTATTGGATCGAAAATCTCAATGGTTTGGCTGTTATAGGCCAAAGTATCCAAAAAAAATTACAAAAAGTGGTGAATTTCCTACATTTTCGACTTTTTGACCATGAAAACGAAGTTTTTTCTAAGTAATATGTTCAGAGAAATTGTAGCCCGAGACAATAGCTACAACTTTACTTTTGAAAATAAGTCAAAATTTCAAATAGTTTACGAAATATGAGCCCAAGAAAATTTGCAAATTTTCCAAAAAAAATAAAGTCTGAGAAAAAACTTCAAGTCAAAATCGGGAGGCTCGATTTTCACCGTAGACGTATGGTCTAGTTGACTTTTTTGCTCAGTACAATCCCAAGAATAAGAAACGCGAAGCGCCCATTAAGATTTTTTTCCTTCTTTACTAATCGCCCCACCCTAATTCACATATATAAAAAACAGTTTTGATTAACAAGACAAACCGACATTTAAAATCCTACTGATGATGACACTAACTGGGGTGTTTGAAACCGGTATGGGAAATACCAGAAATGTCTATAATTTTTAGAAATTCAATTTTTCTTCTGCATTTTTTCAACTTGAACCCTTATAGACTTAGATTTATTTTTTTTTTATTCTCAATTTTTTCTTAATTTAAATATCAGATTTTCCTATAAAATTCCTATAAAATTCTTAGATCTTTTCTATATAGAGTTTTTTTCATAGAAAGATTAGAAGATTTCAAGACTTGTTTCCTATAGAAAAATTCTAAGATTCCGAGAATATTTTTTCAGAAATATTTTGTGATTCTTAGACATTTTTCTTAGAAAATAATTTTCAGATTGTTTTCCTTTCTTTTTCTTTTATTATATAAAAACTGTCAAATATAAAAATAAAAATTCGCTGATTTTTTCTATGGAAAAATTTTAAGATTGCAAAACTTTTTTGCAACAGAAAAATTCTAAGATTCCCCCTTCTCCTTTCCTTTCATTCTTACCTTTTTTTGAATTGGATTTGGGGTTGCGGTTTTATAATGAAGGACTAAAATGACCCATATTGAATTGATTTTATTTTGTAGAGCAGCAAAAACAAAGGGACACTAGAGTGCCCAAAAAAATTCTTTTTTTAAAGGTTACCCCCTATATTTGTTCCTTTTAATGAAAAAAAAAAATCGTTTTTTTTTGCGGATTTTTAAAGTTTCTTAATATCTTAAGGTCGTGCTCGCGGCTTTTTTACGAAAATCAACGAATTTTTAAATTATTAAAATTGTTTGCCCATTCCATGAGATATAGCCCATTCTTTAAGAAATTTCACATAATGCCTTGAAATATTGCATGAACTCCACTTTGGGAAGTAAAGATAGGTTGTTGGTTTATACTAAAAAAAAAAAAATTGGGGTAAAAGTTAAGGGGGTCGGTCTTAGTTATTACCCCTTTAAGCGGTAGGAACCGATTTAATAAAAAAAGTTGAATAAATAAATAGCATTGTATGGGAACCACCTTAATGGTTGAAGATAGATGGAAAGTGTGTTTTGAAAAAATGTTGAGGTTGAAAACTATTGCGGGTCGGTCACATATTTGACTCCTCCAGAGCCACCCTTAAGATAGTTAGATGTAGATAGGGCCTTGGTATATTTGGAAAAAATGTTTGGGATGAAAAATTAATAGGGTAAGTCTTACATTATAGCTCTTTTTAGGCGACTTCTGGACAGTTGTGGGGCTTTTTGTGTTGTGCGTGTAGGTGTAAGAATTCACAAATAGCTCGACAACTGCCCCAGAGTCTCCAAAAACTGAGTAAAATGTGAAATTTGTTCACCCTAACATTTTTTTCCAAACATACCTATGCCTTATTCCCACACCTTATAGGGGCTTCCATATGAAAACAACATTTTTACAAAAATATTTGCCTACCAAGTGTGTTTTAATTTTTATTAAATAATAAAAATTAGTTATTTATTCGACCTTTTAATTGTGCAATGAAAAAGAGTTTATTCTGATTCGAGGCCTTTTCATGTTCCCCATTATGAATTAACATAAAAAGTACTTATGATAACTCTACACTCAAAAAAAAAAGTTTGTAAAATGACATAAAATCCCCGTGATTTTACGGGGCAGGTTTTGTAAAATATGTACTAGCAAGAATCCCCGTAATGTTACGGGGATAATTTGTAAATTGATTTAACAAAAGAAAATGTAAATTTACATTTTTTTTTGTAAAATATTAACTTCGAGGTGAACATTTTTTTGTAAGTTTACAAAAAATTTGGTAAATTTACAAACCAAAATTGTAAACTTACTGAAAAAGGATGTTATTTTACAAAGAAAAAATAGAAAATGAAAAAAATAAATTGTAGATTAACAATTTGTTTGGTTAAACTACTATTTTTACCGGAAAAAATATTGAAAAACACGTAAATTTACAATAAAAATTGTAAATTTGTAAAAAAAAATAAAATTTACGAAAAAAATTGTAAACTTACAAAAAAAAATTGTAAATTTACAAAATAAAGTAGAAAATCAAAAACCAAAATTGCAAATTTACAAATTGTTTGGTTAAACTACTGTTTTTGATGGCAAAAAAAACTTGTATATTTACAATAAAAAGTGGTAAATTTACAATTTTTATTGTTATATACCATTTTTTCTTATTTTTTTGCCGTAAAAACAGTAGTTTAACCAAAAAATTTGTAAATTAACAATATTGTTTTTGTATTTTCTTCTTCATTTTTGTAAAATTACAACTTTTTTCGTAAGTATACAATTTTGTTTTTTAAATTTTCATATTAGTTTTGTAAATTTACATATTTGTTTTGTAAATTTAAAGGTTTTTTCCATTGGTGCATCTTATTTTTCCTTCTTTGGCAGCTGGAGTAGCACTTCAACAACCTGATATGATTTTTTTTTTTCACTTGACCACTTTTAACAAACTTTTTTATGTATAACACTGCACTTATTTATTTTTTTCGACATTTCGTTTTTCTTAAGTAGAACATATGAGAATTGCGAAGGAGGCTACACAAGAAATTTCTTATATTTTCAGGAAAAATTAGTCAAAAAATAACAATTTTTTTTTGAATTTATAATTATTTTCACAAGTATTTTTGCGTGTCCTATTGTTGAATAATTAATTTTTTTTTTGTAAAACAACATTAAGTCTAGTAATAAAATAAGTTTTGTAAAATTATATTGGAATTTTGTACTTTTCAATACATACATTTCAAACTGAAAACCTTGTAAACGATCTTAAAAAAAAATGTTTGTAATAAAACATTTTTTTGGTAAAAAGACTAAATAACATCAAGTAAAATTATGTTGTACAATTACAGTTTTCTTGTGTAAAAAAACTAAACACCTTGTAATATTTTTTTAATTTGTAAAATAATTAATTTTTTTTTAAATTTACCTAAAAAATTTGTAAAATAAATTTACCAACATATAATAGTTAAATTACAAAGCAAACTGTAGTTTTCGTTTTATTAAATATACAACAATTTTTGTAAAAAGACAAAAATATTAGTAAAATAGAATTACAAGACCTTTTACTTGTAAATTTACAAACTTTTTTTTTTGAGTGTAGTCAAAAAAATTACCTTTTTTTCGAATTTTTAATTATTTTAGCAAATATTTTTAAAAAATTATAAAAAAAAAACTTTGGATATTGTAGATTGGACGTTTAAGTATCTGATAAAATAAGAAAAAACTTAATTTTTCATTATTGACAGCTTTTGATTGACATTTTAGTGCCAGATTTAAAAAAAAAAGTACCAAAAAAATATGGTAAAATTACCAAAAAATGGTAAAAATACAAACAAAAAAACTAGAACAATAATATAGTAAAAACATATAAAAATTGTGGTATTTTACTTAAAGCAAGTTACCAAAAAATTGTCTTGATATTCAATTTTTTTGATAAAGCTTACAACTAATTAAAAAATGTTTGTATTCGGAACTTAAAAAATTTTCAAATTTTTTTTATGAAATTTTTTATTTATAAAAAATAATTTTTAACAAAATATTGACTTAGAAAATTTTTGCGTCTCCTATTGTTGCATAATTATTTTTCTATACAAATTTTTGTTTAATTACATTTTTTTGTGTCAAAATACTGAAAACCCTGTAAACTAAAAAATCTTGAAAAAAAAAATTGTTTGTAATAAAACATTTTTTGGTAGAAAGACTAAAATACATCAAATAAAATGTTGTTGTACAATTACAATTTTCTTGTGTAAAACAACTAAACACCTTGTATTTTTTTTTTAATTTGTAAAATAATTATTTTTTTTTGTTAATTAACCTAAAAAAATTGTTAAATAAATTTACCGACATATTATAGTAAAATTACAAAGCGCACGGTAGCTTTTGTTTTATTAAAAATACAAGAATTTTTGTAAATAGACAAAAATATTAGTAAAATAGAATTACAAGACCTTTTGCTTGTAATTTTACAAACTTTTTTTTTTGAGTGTACTATCTTTATTAGGATATTCTCCCATTAAATACTCATAGAGTTTCTTGCTTTCGTTTATCTCCTTTATTATGCAAGGAAACCATGTTCTATACAAAACTAAAAGTTTTTCGAAAATTATACCACACTCAAAAAAAACAAGTAAAAAAGTTAAATTCGGCCTTGCCGAATGTAGTGATACCCTCCACAATTTCAAAAAGATTATTGCAAAAAACTTTATTTAAAAGGAAATTACTTTTGAAATTTTTTTTTCTTTTTTTTTTTAAATTTCCGCGAAAAAAAATTTTGGTAAAAAAAAATCCGCGATTTTTTCTTTTTTTGTCAAAAAATATGTTTGTACCTGTTTAAATACCATTTGGTGTTCAATTATGTTTACATATGTCAACCAGAAGCCGAATTAAAGCATTTTGTATTTTTAGGTTATGTTGAATGTACTGAAATTCTTGAGGTGTGCTTACATTTTCGTTCATAACTTTTGAACCGCTGAACCGATATCGCTCAAATGCAATACCAAACTTCTCGGGAGAACTTCCAATAAATATGTTAAGTTTCAGTCATCTCTGTGCAATATTTTGTCCGCGACAGCATTTTCCACAGACAGACAGACAGACAGACGGACAGACGAACATCGCTAGAATGTCTTAAAATTGATCGGGCATCATGAATATATATACTTTATGGGGTCCCAGATCGATATTTCGATGAGTTACAAACGGAAGGCCAAACTTATATATACACTCAAAAAAAAAAGTTTGTAAAATGACATAAAATCCCCGTGATTTTACGGGGCAGGTTTTGTAAAATATGTACTAGCAAGAATCCCCGTAATGTTACGGGGATAATTTGTAAATTGATTTAACAAAAGAAAATGTAAATTTACAATTTTTTTTGTAAAATATTAACTTCGAGGTGAACATTTTTTTGTAAGTTTACAAAAAATTTGGTAAATTTACAAACCAAAATTGTAAACTTACTGAAAAAGGATGTTATTTTACAAAGAAAAAATAGAAAATGAAAAAAATAAATTGTAGATTAACAATTTGTTTGGTTAAACTACTATTTTTACCGGAAAAAATATTGAAAAACACGTAAATTTACAATAAAAATTGTAAATTTGTAAAAAAAAAATAAAATTTACGAAAAAAATTGTAAACTTACAAAAAAAAATTGTAAATTTACAAAATAAAGTAGAAAATCAAAAACCAAAATTGCAAATTTACAAATTGTTTGGTTAAACTACTGTTTTTGATGGCAAAAAAAACTTGTATATTTACAATAAAAAGTGGTAAATTTACAATTTTTATTGTTATATACCATTTTTTCTTATTTTTTTGCCGTAAAAACAGTAGTTTAACCAAAAAATTTGTAAATTAACAATATTGTTTTTGTATTTTCTTCTTCATTTTTGTAAAATTACAACTTTTTTCGTAAGTATACAATTTTGTTTTTTAAATTTTCATATTTGTTTTGTAAGTTTACAAAAAATTGGTTTATTTACATATTTGTTTTGTAAATTTAAAGGTTTTTTCCATTGGTGCATCTTATTTTTCCTTCTTCGGCAGCTGGAGTAGCACCTCAACAACCTGAAATGATATTTTTTCACTTGAACACTTTTAACAAACTTTTTAATGTATAACACTGCACTTTTTTATTTTTTCGACATTTAGTTTTTCTTAAGTAGAACATATGAGAATTGCGAAGGAGGCTACACAAGAAATTTCTAATATTTTCAGGAAAAATTTGTCAAAAAATAACAATTTTTTTTTTGAATTTTTAATTATTTTCACAAGTATTTTTAAAAAATCAGAAAAAAAATTTTGGATATTGTAGATTGGATGTTTAAGTACCTGTTAAAATAAGAAAAACTTAATTTTTCATAATTGGCAGCTTTTTATTGACATTTTAGGTGCCAAATTAAAAAAAAAAATTACCAAACAAATATGTTAAAATTACCCAAAAAAATGGTAAAAATACAAAAAAAAACTAGAACAATTATATAATAGAAACACATAAAAATTGTGGTATTTTACTTAACGCAAATTACCAAAAAATGGTGTAAAAATTCAATTTTTTTGCTAAAGCTTACAATTAGTTGAAAAATGTTTGTGTCCGGAACTTAAAAAATTTCCAAAATTTTTTTTATGAAATGTTTTATTTGTAAAAAATTACTAACTAAATTTTTTACTCCAAAACGCAAAAAAAAACTGAACTTAGAAAATTTTTGCGTGTCCTATTGTTGAATAATTATTTTTTTTAACAACATTAATTCTAGTAATAAAATAAATTTTGTAAAATTACATTGGAATTTTGTACTTTTCAATACATACATTTCAAACTGAAAACCTTGTAAACGATCTTAAAAAAATGTTTGTAATAACACATTTTTTTGGTAGAAAGACTAAATAACACCAAGTAAAATTTTGTTGTACAATAACAGTTTTCTTGTGTAAAAAAACTAAACACCTTGTTATATTTTTTTAATTTGTAAAATAATTCACTTTTTTGTAAATTTACCTAAAAAATTTGTAAAATAAATTTACCAACATATAGTAGTAAAATTACAAAGCAAACTGTAGTTTTCGTTTTATTAAATATACAACAATTTTTGTAAAAAGACAAAAATATTAGTAAAATAGAATTACAAGACCTTTTACTTGTAATTTTACAAACTTTTTTTTTTGAGTGTACCCTCTATCACTAAGTGGAGGGTATAAAAACTGTTATGTTAGCAAAAAAAGCTTGTAAACCTACAAGAAAATTTGCTGATTTTGAACACACAATTTTTTTGCTAAAGTTAGCAAAAATGTTTTGCCAATAATGTTAACTAATTTTTTTTTTTTTTTAACTTAGTTCATACACATCTGAGAACCCCCTTGGGTTCGGACCCGATAGATCCAGACACCGATGGGCCTAGACCTAGTTGGGTTCTTTTAAAATCGTCATAGTTTTTGATCCAAAATTTGTGTCCGTTTCGCTCTACCTTGCTTAGTTTTTGAGATACGTGATTATAGGGGACCACTGGGGTCTTGAGAATTAAAAAACACGATAACTTCAAAAATATTACTCGGAGAGCTTTTGACGGTCTTGTTCTACGTGTTGAGAGCTACAAAAATGTGTTTCGACTTTTTGTTGTGTCGGCAATATTTACCGAGATATGAGCATTTTAAAATTTTCGGGAATGCTAACTTTTTTGGATCTAAAGTTATGGCCCATTAGTGTCCACACATGTGAAGAGGACCGGCGATACTAGAGCCCGAGAACCAAAAATGGCCTCCATTATGCTCTATCTGGCTTAGTTTCCGAGATAGTGCCATTTTAAGTTTTCTGAAAATAAAAAAAAAATTACTCTTTATTTTGCTAATATTAGCAAAAAATCTTGTAAAAATGTTGTCAAATCAATTTCAAATTTAGCAAAAGAAATTAGTTCAAAGTTTGTTTAAAATTGCTAATGTGCTAAATGAAGTTTATAAGAATTTTTTGCTAACATGCTAATCTCAACTAAAAATTTGCTAAAAAATCAGCTAACTAGCGTTAGCAAAAAAAAAATTAGTAAATCTACTAACGTATTTTTTTGAGTGCATTATTGAGGCAAATAACAATATTTTAGGATACTTTTGTTAATAAGTCGAAAAATAGGTCTTTAAATAAATTTTAAGAGTAGGGCCGAACATAAAATTCCCAGTTTCTCTATATCAAATCGCGTTTTTTGCAAATACGTCTACAAAAGTGTGTCGGACTTATAGAAAAATCTCTATTTCGAAAAAAAAAGATTTCAAATTTTTGTTCGGTCGACATATTTACACTTAAATTACAAAGAAAATATAATATTCAATACCTTTACCAAATGACAATTACAATAATAATAACATATAAAAAAAATACAATTTAACATACTGCTATCATGCCATGTTAACAACAAAACTAAAAATGTTAAACAAAAGACTTAAGACACAAGCACTCTTTAACAAAAACAAAACTATTCTCCCATTAACTTATACAATATCGGTAGCGTACTTCCAGGTAACAAAACTTAAAGCCAACCGAATTTGATTGGTTAAACACAACAGCAAACTTTAACGAAAATTGCAAGCAAAACAAAAACACTACAAAACGACAATAGTACAATAATGGAAGTTATTGGCAATATGGGAAGAAAACCGTAAGCTGAGCATAACAGTTATAATTTAATGCTCTTATTGGAAAATCAACAATGATCTCAGAGTAAAGAGTAAAACAAAATCAATAAAATCACCAACGTTACTCTTAGAAAAGAGAAATTTGTTTTTTTTTATTTGTGCGTTTTTTCTATGCTCTTAAAAAAGAGTTGAAACTCTTTAAATTGTGTTTTCTTAGCAAAACCAGCTTTAGCAGGTACAGGTTTTTTAAGTTTTTTTCCTCTTGTTTGGTGTTTTTTACTCGTTTTAACAGATTTTTCTTTATAGCGGCTTTTTTTCGTATTGTCGTTCTGTTGTTGTGTGCATGTGAGTGTGTGCTGTTGCAATTGTTTAAGCTGTTTAGTTGTTGTTTCTCCCAGTTATTGTATGGCATGACTTAAGCTATTTACACTGTATTACTCGGTCAGTCGGTCTTTGAGAGGTTGTTGCTATTTGCAATTTTTTTTATTTTGTTGTTTTTCTGTTAATGTTTTTGTTGATGTTGTTTTGGTTTTGTGGTTAATGCTCTTTTCAGTTAAGAGAGTGTGAGTGTTTGTGTTTTTTTTTGACTTAGGATTTTTATGCAGTTTATTTTTTTTTTTGTGTTTGCACCGTTTGTTTGAGTTTGTAGATTTTGTCTTTATTGTTTCCAGACATTTTGTTATTACACCGGCAATTGCAATTGTTTGTTGTTTTTAGATGTTTGTAGCTTTTGAGTTTTTGCAAAGTCGACTGCATTGGAATTATTTTAAAATGTTTGCTCGTCTGTTGTTTAATATTTGGTTTTTTCTGTTGCTGATAGCTAGCTGCATTTTGTTTGTTGGCAGGCACATGCGCGCATATTGTTGCTAATATATCCTCTTGCAGTTTCTTAACGGCTTTCTTGCGGGACTGTTTGCCTTTTTGCAAATGCGCGCTTAAAGTGTGCGAAAAATGTTGAAAAAAAATCTATAGTTTCTTAAACAGATTAAAATAGCCAAAGTCTTTTAAAACTTAATTTCAAGTTACGTGATTTTTTCAGACATTGGTTGCTTATGTATGTTTTCTTAATTTTTGTCTCCCCTGAAACATGCAAAGTGCATGATAGTGTTGTTTATTGTTATTTGTAAATTCGTTGTAGAACTACAAACTTATAAGTTTTTTATTTTTGATTTATTTTTATTAATTTTGAAAATATAATTTAAACGTTTAGTGCAAGTGTTTTTGAATAATTTATAAATTTTTATGTATGCTTTAAACATAAAATCGTTTAACAATATTATAGAATTTACCCAGAAATTATTAGAAAAATATTGATGAGAATAAATATGAAAAAAAAATTTAATCAATGAATTAAAAATTATTGTGTTCAGCTGACATAAGCCAGTACGTTTATTGCACGCTGCTAAAGGTATTTAAGTTTTTATTTTATTTAAAATAAACTTTAAGGGCAAACCACTGACAATAAATACGAAAAAAAGTCCAAACATCCTGAATAAAAACAAGTAGAAAAATTAAATTCGACTTGGCCGAATCTATGAATACCCTCCACAATGCCCATTTTAAGTGATAGTAAATTTTCTAACGTGAAAAAAATAATTAGATTAGAAATATTTTATTTTGTGTAAAAATTTTTTTTTTTAGTAATTTTTGAAAAAAAAAAAATACAAATTTTTTTTTGAGTGTAAATTTTTTTTTGAGTGTAAAATTTTTTCGAATTTTACATTCAAAAAAAAAAATTACTAATTTTTTTTTGAGCGTAAAATTTTTTTTGAGTGTAAAATTTTTTCGAATTTTACATTCAAAAAAAAATTTACAAATTTTTTTTTGGGTGTAAAATTTTTTTTGAGTGTAAAATTTTTTTCGAGTGTATTTTTTTTTGTTTTGGTATAAAAATATTTTTGAGTGACAAAAATACGTTTTAAAATATTTTTGTGACTTACCAATGGGTTTTAAAGAGGTTTAACTGGTTTTCACCACGTGAATTTAAGGTGAAGCTAATCTGATATTCACGGTTTTGCTAATAACTTCTGAACCACTGGACCGATTTGGGTGAAATTCAATACGAACTAGGCTGGAGGAACGAAAAACATATATGCCAAGCTTCAGCATCCTCAGAATTGATTTTCGAAAGTTATAGTGCTTTTTATCTCCTAAATTCACGAAAAACCCTTGCCGAAATTCAGTCTTTTGCTCATAACTTTTGAACCACTGGACCGATTTCGCTGGATTGCAATACCAACCTGACCAGGTAAATTCCCAACATATATGCTAAACTTCAGGAGCCTCTGTAAAGTCTTTCAAAAGTTAGCGTGTTTTCAACAGACAGACAGACAGACAGACAGACGGACAGACGGACGGACGGACGGACGGACGGACGGACGGACGGACGGACGGACGGACGGACATCGCTAGATCGTCTTAAAATCGATCGAGGATCATGAATATATATACTTTATGGGGTCCTAGACCAATATTTCGAGGTGTTACAAACGGAATGACAAACTTATATATACCCTCTATCACTAGAGTGGAGGGTATAAAAAACAAAGAATTCAGGAAATTCCAAAAATTTTAATATTAAAAGTATTTATTTACAAATAAATTAATACAAGGTTGAGATTGCTAGAAATAGAATTGTAGTGTTGGAAACTGTTAAAACTTCTTCTGTAGAAAAAACAATTTCCATTAACAAGACAAACCGACATTTAAAAATCTACCGATGATAACACTAACTGGACTGTTTGAAACCGGTATGTGATTATCAGTAATGTCTATAATTTTAAGGAATTCAATTTTTCTTCTGCATTTTTCAACTAGAACCTTTATAACAAATATAAATAGAGCCCGAGATCTATCTGTACTTACAGAAAAAATACTAATAATACAAATTTTAATTTCTTCTCTTATATTTACTTAACAAAAGCTTAAACATAAAAAATTTAAAATTTGAGATTTAAAAATGGTGATGATAAATTCAGACCTTTTAGCATTCGTTTTAAACAAGATCGCAAAACAATTTATATAAAATACTTATCATCTTAGTAAAATGGAACTTTACGAATAAAAAGATATTGTTTGTAAATAATTTCAAAAATTTAATTCAAATTCCTTGATTGCGATTTGACAGCACACGCTAATTGCCTGAGGAAATTACTTTTTTTAATTTTTTACCATTCTTACTCTTAAAATACAATAAAATATCTGTCCAATCAGCCGAATCTGATGAAAATATAACCATTTTAAGCCATATAAGAAAATCTGCCGAAACAGCAGAAAAATCTGATGATTTCATATGAAAAATCAGCTAATTTAAGCACTAAATTCTTCTTATCGAAGCAGAACATTTTGCTGATATATAAACAATGTAAAAGGCAAAAATATATTTTCTTCATGAAAAATAAGATTTTAATTATTTTTTTTTCTAAAACTTATTAAAAATCGATTTTTCTTTAAGAAAATTTTCCATATATTTTTTTCAAAGTGCTATATTTTTTTTAGTTATCCGACAAAAAGAAAAAAAAAAATCGTTAAACACGAAATGGCTAACAAACGTTTGAAAGAAGAGACTAAATGTAGTAAAACTTCATTTAAAGTTTTTTTCATTTCGTGATCCTGTTTCCATTTAAAAGGACTCCAAAGATTTAGAGGATTAATTTTTGTAAAATATTTTTTTTTTGAATATTTGTACTTGTCCTAGGATTCCACTGCTAATGGCAAATTAAAGAGGAGGATTACCACAAATTTTTAAAATTTTTTATTTTGACATATCCGAAAAAAGGAGCCAAGTAATGTCCTTTCAAAAATTTTACTTAAATATAATCTAAAATTTTTAACAAAATATTTTGATAAATTTTCAACGAACATTATTTAAATCCTTTTTTCTGATATTGCAAAATAAAACAAATTATAAAAATATCTAAGATTCTTTTCTTTCATTCACAATCAATAGTGACATTATAAGACAAGTAGAAATATTTTACAAAATGTCGTTCTATAAAAGTTTAAAGACCTTTTAAGAGGAAACAGAATCAAGAAATAAAAAAACTATACATCGATTTAACTATATTTGATTTCTACATTTAGACGTTTATTATCCGGGCCACGTTTAATATTGGCTGTCAATTGGTGTAACAAATCAAAATGCTTTTTGGTGTTTTTCAACAATTTTAAAAATGCTTATTTTATTAATAAAAACAAAAAAAATAAAAACGCTATTTCTCGCGAAAGTGAGCAGCTATAATATTTTTGTGGGCAGTTTTTTTATTTCTACTAATATGTTCAAATCAAACAGCATACCACGTTTTTTTATCACTAGCTATACCCGGTCCGCGTTGCTGGCCCAAAGAAAAAAACAGTTTTATATGGCATCTTAATTTAAATATAGTGTTGGACAAAATTAAAGAACTGGTCCGGTCAAGCTAGTAACCTTTGGTTCCACCCTCGGTTAGCACTATCTATACAGAAATCTCAACAAAATCTGTTCAGCCGTTTTTGAGTGATTTTGAAACAGACAGACATAACGTTTAGTATAGTACAAAGCGGCGTGTCATTTAACGCATTTTTATTGAATCGTGACAGTCTAAATTTCCATGCTGCATCTCCGATTAGTACTATCTGTGATGCAAATTCCATTGACATCAGTTTTGCCGTTTTTGTGTGATTGCGAAAGGGGAGGAAATAACTTTTTATTTATGAAAAACGGGAGTGACATTTTATACCTTTTTGCCGAATCGCTCTGTACATATGGCCTACAGTTCCCGCTCGGTTAGTTCTATCAGTAGTGACAGATTCGGCTTATCCGTTTTTGCGTGATTTCAAAACATACAGATGTAACGTTCAGTATAAAACAAAGGGCGTGGCAATTTACGCCTCTTTGTTCAATCGTGGTCAGTATAGTACAAAGAGCTTTGCAATTTTGATCCCTTTTTCCAATAACGATCTTATATGGCCTACATATGCACTTGGTTAGCACTGTATGTAGTGAAAATGTCAAGAGAACCGGTTTAGCTGTTTTTGCGTGATTGCGAAACAGACAGACAACGTCCAGTATAGTACAAAGGGGCGTGGCATTTTACGCCCCTTTATCCAATGGAAGTATAACATGGCCTATAGTTCCGCACTCGGTTAACACTATCAATGCTAAAAATTTAATTAAAATCGAATCAACAGTTTTTGCGTTATTGCGGAGCATGCAGAAATAACATTCAATTCAACACAAAGGGACTTGGCATTTTACGCCCATCTGTCCGCTCTAATTTGGCACATAGTTAGTACTTGGTTAGTACTATCGTTGGTTTAAATTTGATCAAAATCGGTTAATCCGTTTTTTATACCCTCCACTCTAGTGATAGAGGGTATATATAAGTTTGTCATTCCGTTTGTAACACCTCGAAATATTGGTCTAGGACCCCATAAAGTATATATATTCATGATCCTCGATCGATTTTAAGACGATCTAGCGATGTCCGTCCGTCCGTCCGTCCGTCCGTCCGTCCGTCTGTCCGTCTGTCTGTCTGTCTGTCTGTTGAAAACACGCTAACTTTTGAAAGACTTTACGGAGGCTCCTGAAGTTTGGCATATATGTTGGGCATTTACCTGGTCAGGTTGGTATTGCAATCCAGCGAAATCGGTCCAGTGGTTCAAAAGTTATAAGCAAATGAGTGAATTTCGGCAAGGGTTTTTCTGGAATTTACGAGATAAAACACACGGTAACTTTCGAACGGCAATTCTGAAGGTGCTGAAGTGTGGCATATATATTTGCCATTCCTCTGGTCCAGTGCATTTTAAATTTCAGCTAAATCGGTCCAGTGGTTCAAAAGTTATTAGCAAAACCGTAAATTTCAGATTCGCCTCACCTTAAATTCACGTGTTGAAACCCCGTTAAACAGGTTTTAAAAACATTGGTAAGTCACAAAAATATTTGACAACGCATTTTTGTCACTCAAAAATATTTTTACACTAAAAGAAAAAAAAATACACTCGAAAGAAATTTTACACTCAAAAAAAATTTTACACTCAAAAAAAATTTAGTAAATTATTTTTTAAAATTAGTTAAAAAAAAGTTTTTTTAAACAAAATAAAATATTTCTAATGAAAAATGTTATTTTTTCACTCTAGAAAATTTACTATAACTCAAAAAGGGCATTGTGGAGGGTATTCATAGATTCGGCCAAGTTGAATTTAGCTTTTCTACTTGTTATATATTGATGTCATTAGTGGTGAAATGTAAAAACTAGATTTTTCTCACCCCTCCGCCCACAGGTAAAACAGCATGGAATTTTACGACCATTCGTTCGATCACGCTCTAATTTGGCATATATTTAGTACTCAGTTAGTACTATCTTTGGTTTAAATTTCATTAAAATCGGCCTATCCGGTTTTTTTATATAAAAATGTCGTTAGTGGTAGAATGTAAAAATTAGTTTTTGCCACGCCCCTCGGCCCACAGACAGAAAGTCAAAAATCTGACTTGACAGTGTTACTCACCAGGCTATTCTCAATATTCCCTGAAAATTTCATCAAGATCGGTCCAGCCGTTTTCGAGTCCATACGGAACATACATACACACATACATACATACACACATCCATTTTTATATATATAGATTTCTAAAGAAATGGTTTTTAAATATAAATAAAAAATAGCATAAAATTTTATAATTACGCGATATATCGCGAAATTTAACACCTACAATTTCAATGTTAACAGCTGCGTGACCTTTGATTAAGTACAAAAAAAGTGCATACCATGTTTTCACGAAATTTTAAAGAAATCTTAAGATAAAAAAATCACAAACAAAAACAGCAAAGAAATAATTTCGCGATCTCTGGCGAACTTGAGAAGATCGGATTTTAATTTTGACTGTTTTGTAATAAGAACAATTAAAACTATATTAGTATACAGTTTTAAAGGGAAGTAAATTAACCCTTATGAACCGATTTGCATGAAACTTAAAATATATATACTTTAAGTTTCATGCAAATCGTTTCATAAGGGTTGGGGTGTCTCGGCTTATCGGCCACATCGGGGATTTATTGTTTAAAAAAATGGGTAAAAAATGCTGAAAAAAATCTTTTTTGGATTTTTCAGCATATTTTTTCTAAGAAACTATATGATGTTTCCGCGTGAGAAGAAAGGTTTTTGAAATATTTTTAAAATATATTTTTTCATGAAAATATTTAAATTTTGGGGGTATTTATGTGAATAGACCTAAAAATTCTCCATATGAATATAAAATAATCTTTATTAAATTTATTTTGTTCCTGTTAGTTGAAATTTCCCCAAAGATCACACTGTTTCATAAGGGACAACGAAATTTAAAAACACTGATATGGCCGAAATGCCGAGACACCCCAACCTTAAAATCGACCATTTTATATATATTTTAAGTTTCAGGCAAATCGGTTCATAAGGCTTAAGATACTTCCCTTGTTAGTGATATTTGTAAACAAAAGACTTAAGACACATACTTCATGGAAGAAATTTAGAATTTATTAGTCTATATATAATATTTATAAATAAATGTTTTATAGTTGCAAAAAAACAGAAAATATTGCTCTGAAAAGCTGTTTATAAATAATTCATATTACCATTTGTCTTATATGCATGCAAATCACTAATATTTTAATGATAATTTATTATATGAGAATACATAAGAAATTCGTGAGAAATTCTTGAATTTCAAAATCAGTATTTAATTTTTTTTTAAGAAATTCTTTCCAGAAAATAAAAGGGTTTTTTATCGAAAAAAATAGGTTAATTAAAAAAAAAAAATCACATCGGTCCAGCCGTTCTCCGATTTTAAATATACCTCCAAAAGTAAGCGTGGTAATTTTTTAACTTAAGATAAGCCAAATTAGTTGAACAGTCATTTGTATTGTACAAAAATCATTTAAACTTACCGGAATGGAATGCCTGATATGAAAAATTATTTTTTTTAATTCAAGTTTTTACACAAAAAATACTTGGAAGTTTTTTAAAAAATACCGGTTAAAAAAAAAAAAAAATTTTGGCAAAACTGTAATAAATTTTGTAATGCACTTTAAGTTCAATGGTTTTATTAGAAAATACAATATTTAATACTAAAGTGAATTTGTTAAACAGAGCTATAAAATTATTTAATTATAAAAGAATTTATTTTAAATATACATAAAAAATAAATATAAAGCCGTTAAAATTATTTAAAAATAAAAGGCTTCAAATTTAACCTCTTCAGGGATTGTTTCTACAATGCGAAAATTTACTATAGGTGTGAATTAATAACATTGTTTGAATTTATTATTTGTTTGGTTCCGATGTTGATATAATCTTATTTTCAACAATCTTATCAAAAATGCAGAAAGTTTTTTGCTGATCGGTTCAATATTTCAATATAATTTTCAAAAACCAAGTGCTTCTTTATTATTTTTTATAAAATCGTAATTATTCGAATATTCCAATTCTTAATCATTCAATTAAAAGAATCTTAATCTTAATGAATTTTATAAAAAAAAAAAATATATCAGTTATATTATCTGTTCACAATTAACATATTTCTCAAATAAAAATTAACGAGGTTAAATAAATAATGTTAATAAACAATTAAAAACAAATATGCAGTTGTTGCTTTTAAGTTATTTAATTTTTGGTTAGAATTACAAAAATTTTATTAGCTTGTATTAAATACAAATTTTAAATTATAAAAATCCCGAGTTAAAATGATAATAAGAATGGATTTGTGAAAATTGGGGATGGATTTGAAATATAAACAATAAAAAATGTATGATTGTTTTTTTTTTTCAAGCAAATATTCAAAAATTAATTTATTGTTCACTCAAAAAAATAAAACTGTAAAGTTAACAAACTTTTTTTTGTTAACTCGAGTTTATTAGCTTTTTAGCAAATTTTAAGTTAAAATCAGCGTTTTAACTACTTTTTTTAGTTAAGTTCAATTTACGAAAATACTAATTTTGTACAAATTTTGAACTAATTTTTTTTGTTGACTTTAAAACTGAGTTTGCGAATTTTTACTAATTATTTTGCTGATTTTTTGTAACATTTTTGTCAAGTGAAAAATTTTAAACATTTCTTGTGTAGCCTACTATGCAAATCTCATAAGTCCTACTTAAGCTGAACTTAATTCTGTGAAAAAAAAGAAAAAATAAGTGAAGTATTAGTGTTTAAAACCAATATTTAACAAACTTAAAATTTTTTACAAAAAGTTTAGCTGAATTCAACTAATAAAAAATGTTACGAAATTTTCAGCTGAATTTTTAGTTAAAATTACGTTTTTTTTTGCTACATTCATTCTACGAAAAGTTAACTAAATATTTTTTGTTAAATTAACTAGAAATTTAGTAGGTTCAAAATCAGGTGTTTTTTTAGTTAAATTTAACTAAATTTTTTGCTAACTTTACAGTTTTTTTTTTTAGTGTAATAAATACGTTTAAAAAATGCATTTTTTTTTCATTTTCTCGCCCACAAAAGGGGATGGGGAAAAAAACTTTTTCCTAATTTCTTTGGTTCAGCTGCAGGATTTTGACCTTCTTTTGTAGAATAAGTATGTACAAAAAATTGTTTGCCTACAGACTAAGTTTTTCAACCCTAAACCTTTAATAAAACTTTAATTTCCAAATTTTATTTAAATTTCTTGATGAAATTTAATATGACTAATAAATCTACCACCTTTAATTTTATTAAGATTTTTTTTTTTTTTTTTTTTAATTTCACTTTATTTTACGTCACAATGAGAGAAACGAATTTATTAAATTATGAATATTAATTTTAATTTGTTTATTTGTTTTAATAATGAATTAATAAACCTGTTCGAATTAGTGTTATATGCAAAAATTCCAATAATACAGACAAACAGACATACACAGAAAATTTGACTAAAAACTAAAGACTTAAGAAACAAACATTTTTTATACAGTATTTTTTTGTAAAGACATTGAAAAAGTCTACATATCTAATTTATTTAAATTTGTTTAAGTTTAAACATTCTGTTGACTGACTAAATTATATTTTAATTTGAATTAATGGTGCTCTTAAAAATTTACATATATGAATGACACAATAAAAGGCCTAGAAACAAAGATCAAGACCAACAAAAAAAAAAACGTCAATTCTTAAAAAGTTGATTAAATATTTGAAATAAAAAATCGAGATATTAAAAAAAAATACAATCGTTGGGATACATCATATTTATAAATATGCAGAATAAGAATGTCAAAAATCATTTAAGATCAACAAAACAGTTCTAAGGGGAGTAAAAATGTATAAAAATGGGTACTTTTGGTACCTTTTCATTAACCCCTCCAGAACCATTTAAAATTTGTTAATTTCCGGCCTGAAAATTAAAATTAACCTACTGTGGAAAAAGCAAGCCCCGATCGGCCTATATAAAGGCAGGAGTAAATGCTTTTTTATGTTGGTAGTTAAGACCATGCAAAAATTTTTAACAAAGTCTTTATTGAGGGTGTGGGCAGCAAAAATTGTAAAAAATCTTATTTTTTTAAATTTTAAGAAAAGAAATTGGGAAATTGGAAATTTAAATGTAACTTTTGTATGAAAGCTATTTTAATCAGTGTAGAGTTTAGGTTTATTCAAGAAAAATGTTGAAATGCTAAAATTTAATAGTGGTGGGTCTTACATTTTACCGCGCTAGAATGCAACGTGGGAGCAGTAGGAGCTGATTTTATAAAACAAGTTTATAGAAAATAAAAAAATCTATGTGACCCAGTTTAAGCACACAAAAAAAAATGTTCCAATGAACGACTTTCATAGTATTTATGAACAAATTCATACAATTTATTAACTTTTTCATAATACTTATACACTTTTTCATAGTTTTTATGAATCAATCATAATATGTGAAATTTAAGAACTATTTAACATTTTTCATAAATACTATGAAAAAGTTCAAGTTTAATGAATAAGTTCATAGTTTGTATGTATTTGTTCATAAATACTATGAATTCCGTTCATTGGCAAATATTTTTTTTTTTTAGTGAGGATTGAAGATAGTAGACTGATTGTTTTGAGAGAATGTTGGTGTTAAAAAAATGTTGGGGGTCGGTCATACATTTGACTCTTCTTAGGGGCATCCTAGTGATAATTAGAGCGATGGGAGCTAATATCATTAAAATTACATTTTGTATGGGAGCTCTCTTAAGGAGTTGAGATATGGAGTTGTTTTGTTTAGAAAAATGTTTGGGCGTAAAAATTAATAGGACTGGTCATATCTTGCACGCCTTTATGAGCAAATATGAGGCAATTGTGGGGCAAATGGTTTCTAATCTGAGCAAAGCTGGCGGTCTTCACCACTTGGAGTTGCTTCCCGAGGGGTGAAGACCGTCGCACATTGGGTTGAATGAGAGGCAAAGTGGTGCTTTATTCAGGGCAGCAGTAATTTTAACATAAAATGTTTTTTGATTGATGAATGATGACTAGTGTTTGGGGTCCGGATATCCCGGGAAAACACTGACGGGAATTCCCGAGAATTTTTTAATTTTTCCCGGGAAATCCGAGAATTTTACAAAATAAACCATTTTACATAAAACAGGTGAGAGTGTTAAATTCGGCTGTGCCGAATCTATTATACACTCCAAAATGTAAAAAAAAAATAAAATACTTTTTTCAGGCGCGTTTTTTTTTTGGTGGTTTGGGGGTTTGGTGGTTTGGTGGGTGATATTGGAGGACACCTTCCCCTTGCGATAGATGTTATCAAATGTATTTATTATGATTCCTGCAATTATTTAATTCAATTAATCATTATTAAAATACTTTTTTTATATCCACTCAAACTTTATTTTTATTTTTTTTCCGGTGGGTCCACATGCAGGGTTTTGAGTTTCCTCCGACATAAAAATGTTGCATTTTCTTAAAACAAGTACAAAAAACCCCGCAAAAAAGTACCGTTTTTCAGAGGGTGGTTTAGTTCTCCAAGGGGGAACTTTTTTCACCTTGATCCAATTTTGCCCATTTCCAAACTTAACCTGCCTGGGAATATAGAACATATTCGTGCCAAACTTCGAAAGCGTAGCTCTTTTATTTTGGAATGTATCGTGTTCTCTACAGACGGACAGACGAACGGACGGACATCGCTTAGATGTCCGTCCGTCTTGAATGTTTAAAATTACCTTTGTTTAACTTATGCCTTGCAAATTGAAAAAAAAAAAATATTTTTTTAATATCAGCTGTTAACTTCATGCAGGTTTTTTGTCAGATATTATATTTGATTACACCCAAAGATATCTGCCAACCAAAAATTTAGGTAGATCGGGTAAGGCGTGCCGCGTCGACCTTGAATAAAAAAAAAACGGATTACCAAAAAAATTTTATTTTTTTTTCTGTTTTCTCAATTTTTAGGTATTTTAAGTTAAATTTGAATTCAGAATTTTGATATGGAGTAAAATTCCTCTCTAATAAGGTACTAAAAACAAAAATCGGTTCAAAATCAACCAAATTATTAAAACATCCCCAGGCATCTAACGGGTGGCAGACCACTTGATTTAGGAATACCATCCGATTTATGAAATTCATTGAAATTTTCTACTGTAATAACATTTTTTTATTCTTCAAGTTCAAATATAATTAGATGACAAAAATTGTTCATATTGAGTTTTGCTAACATTTTTTAAATTAATTCCAAATTTGCCTCCATTTTAACACTGTTTTGAAATCTTCATTTTTTATTTTTTTTTTATAAAAAAAATTTTTATATAAAAATATTACACTGGAACATGAAGGATAAAAAAAAATTATTTTAGTAGATAATTTCAATGAATTTCGAAAATCGGATTGTATTGCTTAATAAAGTGGTGTTACAAACGGAATGACAAACTTATATATACCCTCTATCACTAGAGTGGAGGGTATAAAAAAAATGTTAATAAAAATTTGTAAATTGTGGTTTTGCTTTGTATCAGCTGAAACGAGTCCAAAAAGTTTCTATTGGGTGTCAAAATGACTCCATAAAATTTTCTTAAAAATCAAAAATTTCCTTACCCTCCCGCAACGCGGTTTAAGTAAAATCCTCAAAAAAATCAAAAAGGCAACCAAGCTATTTTTGTTGGTGTTATCTATTTGGCAAAATATGTCTTCCCCGTCTAGACAAGATCACATTCAAAAATATTGCAAACATTTTTTTTTTCGCAAATTATGGGACTTTTAAGTAATAAAAAACCGCGAAATCGTAACTTTATTAGCGATTTCTGTGAAATTTCTTCATGCCATGTTAAAAAAAAATGCCAATGAGCTTATAGGGAAAACTTTAAAATTATTTATCAATATATATATATGGTTAGGTGTTTTAACCAGGAATGCATTAGTCCCACCCTACTGACATTACAGTCAATACGCCTGCGACGATTATGACACTCAGCTTTGAATAATCGTCCCTAACAAGGAAGATTGCGACAATAACACTAGACAATTTCACATTTTATATTATTTAACATTCCCTTTTATTTTTAAGTTAGCAATTCATTTTTTTTTTTTGTTTAATCTAAAATTTCAAAATATAAAGTGAGTTGAAAATTCAATGGTGAATAAATACATTTGTAGTAACAAATTTTGGAAAATATAATTAAAAAAAATATATATGAAAATTAAAAAAAAAATATGGACTTTGCCTTTTAAATATTATGATTAAATTTGTATTTTTTTTCTTTTGGATAAAAAAAATCTAAATTAATTTATATGTCTTACATGTCGAACTTAGTGGTCTGCATTAATTGGTAAAGGTATACCTGAAAAAATCGTCACTCTAATTCGCGAGCTGTACAAAGACGCAGAGTGTAAGGTCCGATTTAACGGAAGGGAAAGCCAACCTTACACAATCGTTACAGGCGTAAGGCAAGGCTGTGTCCTGTCTCCCACATTATTCATTCTTCTTTTAGACTGTGTAATGGAAAAGACAAATAGTGAGGCCCCAACCGGCATTCGATGGAATATGATGGAGTACTTAAATGATATAGACTACGCAGATGACATTTGTCTAATGGCCCATCGCTTTGCAGATATTGAAGCTAAGATAAAGAGCAAAGCTGATGCGTATCGGTACCAATATTTCATCGCCCCCTTATTGTTGGTGGTACCGTAATGGAAGATGTAAAATCTTTCAATTATCTCGGTTGTAAAATCGCAAAAGACGGTGGCTCTGTAGACGACATTGGTGACCGAATCAACAAGGCCCGTGTTGCGTTCCTCAAACTGCACAAAATTTGGCGCGCTAACAACATATCCCAGAAAACTAAGTTACGTATATTCAACTGTAGCGTAAAACCTGTGCTGTTGTATGGTTGCACTACATGGAGCCTTACAAAACTGGCCATGAAGAAAATACAAACTTTCGTGAATCGGTGTCTGAGACAGATTTTACGTATATACTGGCCAAATTGGGTATCCAATGAAGCCCTTTGGAATCTGGCAGATTGCTGTCCCATTGAATTTGATATTAAGAAACGTAAATGGACATGGATCGGCCATATTCTCAGGCGACCAGCAAATGATATTGCCAGAGCTGCACTAGAGTGGAACCCTCAAGGTCAACGACATCCAGGCCGACCACGTAATACATGGATCCGGTGCATACGAAATGAACACGAATCTGCTCAAAAAACATGTTACGAAATTAAGCTACTTGCCAGAGATAGAAATAGATGGAGAGAATTTGTTGACGCCCTATGTTCTTCGTGAACATTTTATTTAAGTATTTTATGCTACAATTTGTATTTATATTATATTTAATTAAATAAAGGACATATATATGGGGCATTACATGTGAAATCGGACACTTTGAAAAACTTTTTTTTTAGATTTTCCCAATTTGTTTACAGTTTTTAGCACCCTTCGAAAACTCCTTCGTGGTAAATTTTCAGATTTTTTTGATGACCCGTTCAAAAGATATCGAATTTTTAAAAATTGGTAGTTTGTTCCTTTACTCAAACTTCTTTTAATCATAACTTCTTCAATTATGGTCCAAATTTCAATTTTTTTTTTTTTCAAAATTTTTGTTTTTTTAAGTACTTTCTAAAAAAAAATCCCAAAAAATTCTTAAAAGCGCTCTGGTATGCGATTTTTAAGTTTTAAAATTTAAATCTTATTTTTGAAAATGTTTGTACTCTTCGAATTTTTTGAAATTTTTTTGTGTAAAACTTCTATCAATTCTTCAAATTTTTTACCCAGGAAGATCGTGGGATAACGATTATTACTATTTTTTAAAATTTTTTGAAAAAATTTTATTGTAATTTTCCAATCTTAAAATCATTTCTACGGCTCCAATGGTGCGTCATAGAGGGGTCCTTTATAAGACCGACCCCCATTAATTTTTACGTCTTAACATTTCTTTGGAACAAACTAATACCCTATCTCCAATTTCTAAGGGGGCTCCCACACAAAACGACATTTTTTAAAATTTGTTCCAACCGCTATAACTGCCCTAATAGTGCCTTTAGAGCAACAAAATGTATGACCGACCCACAATATTTTTTTAGTCCAAATATTTTCTCTAAACACACCTACCCTCTATCTTTAACTGTTAAGGCGGTCCCCATACAATTTTTTTTAATTTTTGTAAATTTGTTTTATTTAATCAGCTTCTACCGGTCCAATGGTGCGTCCAGGAGGGGTCATTACTGAGACCGACCCCATTTATTTTTACCCTACAACATTTTTTCAAAACATACCCACGCCCTATCTCCACTCCCTAAGTAGACTCCCATACAAAATTACGTTTTTATAAAATTTGCTCCAACTGTTATTTGTATGGGAGCCTACTTAGGGAGTGGAGATAGGGCGTGGGTATGTTTTGAAAAAATGTTTTAGGGTAAAAATAAATGGGGGTCGGTCTCACTAATGACCCCTCTCGGGTGCACCATTGGACCGGTAGAAGCTGATTAAATAAAACAAATTTACAAAAAATAAAAAAAATTGTATGGGGAACGCCTTAACAGTTAAAGATAGAGGGTAGGTGCGTTCAGAGAAAATGTTTGGACTAAAAAAATATTGTGGGTCGGTCATACATTTTGTTGCTCTAAGGGCACTATTAGGGCAGTTAGAGCGGTTGGAACAAATTTTAAAAAATGTCGTTTTGTGTGGGAGCCCTTAGAAATTGGAGATAGGGTATTAGTTTGTTCCAAAGAAATGTTAAGACGTAAAAATTAATGGGGGTCGGTCTTATAAAGGGTCCCTCTATGACGCACCATTGGAGCTGTAGAAATGATTTTAAGATTGGAAAATTACAATAAAATATTTTCAAAAAATTTAAAAAAATAGTAATAATCGTTATCCCACGATCTTCCTGGGCAAAAAATTTGTAGAATTGATAGAAGTTTTACACAAAAAAATTTCAAAAAAATCGAAGAGTACAAACATTTTCAAAAATGAGATTTAATTTTAAAAATTAAAAATCGCATACTAGAGCGCTTTTAAGAATTTTTTGGGATTTTTTTTTAGAAAGTACTTAAAAAAACAAAAATTTTGAAAAAAAAAAAATGAAATTTGGACCATTATTGAAGAAGTTATGATTAAAAAAAGTTTGAGTAAAGGAACAAACTACCAATTTTTAAAAATTCGATATCTTTTGAACGGGTCATCAAAAAAATCTGAAAATTTACCACGGAGGAGTTTTCGAAGGGTACTAAAAACTGTAAACAAATTGGGAAAATCTAAAAAAAAAGTTTTTCAAAGTGTCCGATTTCACATGGAATGCCCCATATACAGTGGCGGGTACAGCTTTTTGGTGTGGGGGGGGAAATTTTTTTTTACTTCGAAAAAAAAAATCATAAATTAATCTTTGTTGACGAGCAAAAAAAAGGATACGCTTTTTTTACAAAAAAAAAGTGATGGGAAAGCTATAAAATCATCAAATTTATTAGTTTTTGCCGAAGGAGGTTTGTTTTTCATGACCATATTTCGTTTAGGTCAATTTAATTTTAATTTGTTTTAAAAGAAAATGGTAAAGTTTTGGACTTTAGAAAATTTCTTCTTTTTCTTTTCTTTCCTTTTTTTTTTTTCTTTTTTTTTCCTTTTTTTTTCTTTTCGAAATTTGGTCTGGGGGGGGAAATTTCCCCTTTTTCCCCCCCTTGTACCTGCGCATGCCCATATATATATATACACTAGCTGTTTTGCACCCGGCGTTGCCCGGGTTAAAAAGATATTATGTAATGAATGAGTTTTTTTTTAGTCAATTTATATACTTCTTCGTGACTTTTCACTGGTGAATATAAACCTATTCATGAGGTTTGGTCGATTTTTTTTCGATTTTGCTTAGCGTCGGGAACATCGTGTGTAAGTGTTCCTCCGTCATGGGAACAAACCTAATATTAATGTATTTTATTAATGGCTTTTAAAAGGAACCTATAGTTCCCTCCGCGGTTAAAACATTATGTAGTGAAAACATCAATAAAGGCAAAACTTTCACTGTAGTTGAAGTGGGTGTGGCATTTAACGCATTTAGTTCAATTTTGGTCTCATGTGACCTATAGTTCCCCTGTTGGTTAGCACGTGAATAAAATTGCAACTAAATTTTCTCAGCAGACATAACTCTCACTAAAGTACAAAGATGCGTGCCATTATATGCCTTTTTATCAATCGCTGTTTAATATTGGCTATATCACTATTTGTGTTGGAAATTTCATTGAAATCGGTTCAACTGTTTTCAGGTTCTGATATAGCAAATAGTTCGCGTTCAGTTAGTTCTAACAGTAGTGTTTAAAGGAGTTGGTTAAGCCGTTTTTGCATGATAGCAAATAAGCCAGAAATAGCGTTCTGTATATAACAAATTGACGTGGCATTTTACTCCCATTTGTCTAATCGCGGGCTAATATGGCATATCGTTTAACAGGAAAAAATATTTTTTAATTTAATACAAAGGGGTGCGGAATTTTAAGCCCCTTTTCCCGATCGCCATGGTAAATACCATCTGTGGTGAAAATTTAATTAAAATTGGTTTCACCGTCAACGCGTGTGTACGGATCGGGCCGAAATAAATTTCAATGTATTGCAAAGGGACGTGGCAATTCACGCCTCTGTCTGGTCGTGTCTATAGTTTCCGCCTAAATAAGTACTAACTAACTGTGGTGAAAATTAAAATAACCGTTTAAAACTTGATCGCGGCAAGGCAGAATGAACTTCCAGTAGGCGTGGCAGTAGATACATACTAAAGTGCCCGCCTCTGTTAGTACTATCTATTGAAAAAAGTTTGTTAAAATCGGTTTAGTCGTTTAAGCGTTATTAAGGAACAGTCAGAAACACTTTCAGTATAGTACAAAGGCGCGTGTCAACTTACGCCCCTTTGTCCGAACGCGCTCTATTTTAATCTATAGTTCCAGCCTCGGTAAGTACTTACTATCTGTGGTAAAAATTTCATTCTAATCGGTTTAGCAGTTTATGCTTTATTACGGAACAGACAGAAATAGCGTTCAAATAAATAAAAAGGGGCGTGCTATAAGGGTTCAAGTTGAAAAAATGCAGAAGAAAATTTAATTTCTAAAAATTATGGACATTTCTGGTATTTCCTATACCGGTTTCAAACACCCCAGTTAGTGTCATCATCAGTAGGATTTTAAATGTCGGTTTGTCTTGTTAATGAGAACTGTTTTTTATATATGTTATTATTTATTTATTACCTATTTTATTTTTTTAAGCATGATTACGGAATATGCAGAAAAAACTTTCAGTATAGTAAAAAGGGGCGTGACATTATTTCTATTATAATTTCTAGTTTTCGGCTCGGTTAGTACTATCTTTGGTAAAAACTTCATTAAAATCGGTTTAGCCGTTTATGCGTGATTTCGAAACAGAAAGAAATAAGAAATAACTTTCAATGTAATACAAAGGGGCGTGGCTTTATACGCCCCTTTTCATCGATCGTCCTCTACTTTGGATTATTCTTTTCGCTTCGGTTAATACTATCTGGTGAAAATCTCATGATGAAAATCAGTTCAGCTGTTTAAGCGTAATTGCATAAAAAGCAGAATTAGCTTTCAGTGTAACAAAAAGGGGCGTGGTATTTTACGCCCCTTTTTTTGATCGCCCTCTATTGTGGCTCATAGTTTTCGCCTCGGTTAGTACTATCTGTGGTGAAAATTTCATGAAAATCGGTTCAGCCGTTTTTCCGTTATTGACGGACAGACAGATATAGCTTTAGAATGATACAAAGGGGCGTGGCATTTTACGCCCCTTTTTCCGATTGCTGTCGCTTATGACTTATAGTTCCCGCCTCGGTTAGTACTATCTGTGGTGAAAATTTCATGAAAATCGGTTCAGCCGTTTTTCCGTTATTGCCGGACAGGCAAATATAGCTTAAGCATGGTACAAAGGGCGTGGCATTTTACGCCCCTTTGTCTGATCGCGGTCGCTTATGGCCTTTAGTTCCCGCCTCGGTTAATAATATCTGTGGGGAAAATTTCATGAAAATCGTTTCAGCCGTTTTTCCGTTATTGCCGGACAGGCAGATATAGCTTTAGAATGGTACAAAGGGGCGTGGCATTTCACGCCCCTTTTTCCGATCGCGATCGCTTATGACCTATAGTCCCCGCCTCGGTTAGAACTGTCTGTGGTGAATATTTCATGAAAATCGGTTCAGCCGTTTTTCCGTTATTGTCATACAGGCAGATATAGCTTTAGCATGGTACAAAGGGGCGTGGCATTTTACGCCCCTTTGTCCGATCGCGGTCGCTTATGGCCTATAGTTCCCGCCTCGGTTAGTACTATCTGTGGTGAAAATTTCATGAAAGTCGGTTAAGCCGTTCTGTACTTATTGCGGAACAGACAGACAGACAGACAGAAAGACAGACAGACAGACAAACCAACAATCAGATTTATAATATTAATAGGGATGTCGAACGTAGGGTATTCATTTTAAAGTATATAAAAATGTCAGTACATAAGTACAATTGAATGTTTTTTTTTTTTCTTTTATATAGTCAATGAACTTCTTTTTTTTGTTTTGATCTTTGATTCTAGATTTTTTTTGTAATTATTTGATTTTTTTGTTCTTTTTTGTTTTATATTTAAAATAAAAATATGGAAAGAGAGATTTTTAACGAAACTGGTGTTGTTTGTTTCTTTTTTTTTTTTTTTGCTAATTCTCTTTTAAGATTTATGTAGGTATATTCTAGTTGTTGTAATATTAAAAATTTAAATTGGTGCATTTACCTTATTAATAATATTGATGACGTCACTCAGCAACGATGATGTCCAACTAATGCGCATTATTTGGTTGTCATGTTGAAACAATTAACTGCTAATATGTCACCACAAAAAAAAAATATTGAAAAATAATTGAACAATAAATTTAACACTAAATTTTTTTTATGCTCTTCTTTTGATTTTTAACTTTCTTTCCTTAATTTTAATTTTTTTTTTTTTTTTGAATATGTTAACTATTTTGTTATGTTGTTGATTTTTTTATGGCTGTTTTGTGCAACTATTTTGTAACAATTTTTTTTTTTTTTTTTTATAAAAAGATCACAAAAAAAAACTCTTGGGGTTTTTTTTTTCGCGGACACGTATGAGACGAAACTAAGGCCGGTATATGACTGATATTGATGTTTAACGAACGAGGCAGATATGATAAAGTCCGTTCAATTTTCCTTTAAAAGTTTTCGTTAAATCCTGTCCTATTTATTAATGTATATTGTTGGGATATTTCCTCTCATAAATCCTAGTAAAAAAAAATACTATAATAAGTCACTCACAATGGTAAGAATATAGTACCTTACCAAAATTATAGAGTTTCCAAAATAATTTAAGGGTCTGGAAAGGGATCACGGTATGAAATTATTTTCCTTGTATTTTAATAATTCTGGTAAAAAAAAAATTTATTTAAAGAAACATTTTTTTTTTTTTTTTTGGTAAACATGTGATTTATCTTACCCGAATTTTTAATCCAAAATTCAATCTATTGAAATCCTGATTTTAAAGATTTATTTTCGAATATAATATTCTTTATTAAATTTGTTCAATCTAATGCTTTTTGAAATAACATTTATTGAAAAGAAATAATTAATTTCATACTAAGAAACTCAAAAAAATATTTAAAGGGAATATTCTATTAAAAGCTTCACGTGACAATACTTGATCAGAAATTTGGATAGAAAAGAAGTAAAATGTGGTCAAAGATATTGTATACATTTTTTTTTTTTTTTTTTTCCACAGTTTCTCTTTTTTATATTCGAAATCAGCTGATTCCAATTAAAATGCATTTGTTGACTCTACTTATAAAACCAGTGTTGTAAAGTACAAACCAATATTTTTTTTTAAAAAATTTGTAACAGTTATTTTTTTTTTTTTTTCAAACATTTTGTAAACAAGTCCTTCACTGGAAAGGACAGTGAAACTTAATTTGAAGATGAAGGTACTGTATACTAAACGAATGTCTGCAAATGAATAAAGGCTGACCAAGTCAGAGTTTTTACAATTCAGTTTTATGCTAAAAACTAAATCAACTCAAAATATCACTATAAATAAATTTATACAAAAATAACCACAATAACCAATTTGATAAAAATAACGAAAGAATAAAAATAAATCTGTTACACCATACTTCTACAGCGATGCAAGAGTATAAGGAAATTATTGATTTTCACGAAATTTTAATGGTGTCTGTTTGGATTTTTGTTTAATCCGCGATGTGGGTTGGGTTCACAAGGATTTTTTGATAGATGTTGATCAGCATTTTGGGCCAATTTTTTTTTTTAATATTTTTTACATAAAATGCATCACCTTCCAACTTTTGAGGTGAATTTGACTAAACAAAAATTTGTATATTTGAAAAGCAGCATCTATGAATCAAAATCGCTGTTTTGAAATTTTTTCAAACTTTGATTGCTGGTTGCCGACTTATGATGCTCTTGAAAAATTTTTTCTTAATTTTTCCCATCATCAGCTGTTCTGTGGCCATCGTAAGTCAGGTATTACGAGACGATTTACGATAGTTTTGATTAGTATAAAAATAAAAAAAAAAATAAAATTTAAGTTCATATATCGTCGCTGCTCCGTCATGATTTGGTATGTGACATTTTTGGGGTTTTTTTTATTGCATAAAATGAGACCTCTATAGGTCATCCGTCTGCCCACTAAACCGTTTAGCGATATCTTGAATGGTTTAGAAATTAGCAAAAGTAGCTATGTGAAATCCATATGTAAATGTTCCAAAAAAAAGTGGTATGTGTAGTTTAAAACCAGTTTTTGTTAAGAAAACTTTTGCAAATATAAACATTTTTGCTTAAAATTTTTAGCATAAGGGTTTTAGGTATGCTTACATACTATAGTAAAAAAAAGTATGAGATCACATTTTAAAGGGAAGTTGCCATTAAAAAAAACGATTTTTCGCGATTTCCAAAAAAAGTTAATTGTATCTAAACAGTTTTTTTGCAGAAATTAATCACATACATTAGTCTTTTTATACACAGGGAATCAATTCTAAAAACTAATTATGAGGTTGCAAAAAAAACGCAAAATTAATAAAATATGAGAAAAATCGCGATTTTTACCATTTAATCGCAAACAATTTTATCCAAATTTGTACTTAATGTATCGTTATGAGTCTAATCCGCATTTCCCATACCAAACAAATTTACATTTGTAAAAGCAGAATTTTTTTAAATAAAAAAACTGCAACAAAATGTGCAAAACTTTAACGATTATTTGCATGAAAACTGTTCCATTGATTCAAAAAAGGACTTCACCATTGAAATTAGCATGCCCCAATTATATAGAAATGATGGTCAGTTCTCATGGCACAAATTTGAGTACCATTTTTTTGAATAAAATTTTTTCGCTAAAAAACAAAATTCATTGAAATAACCCAGGTCTTGGAAAGCAGATTTGTACAAAATATGGCTTGAAAAAGTGTAATTACTATCACTTTAATGAATAAATTTTTTTGCACTATTATCAAATTTTATAACTTAAGTTCTTTGAACAAAAACGGTCATGTGTATAAAAATGTCCAAAAATAAAAAAATTAATACCAAAAATGTTCTAACAAAATGTGTTATGTGTAGTTTTTTATGTAATCCGTTAATATCTTCGTTTTAGCTAAAAAATCATTCTTTTTTTTGTGGTACACATCTATAAAATATCTTTATGTATTGAAAAGCCGGATGACTTTTTTAAAATATGGCAAAATGACAAAATAAAACGTTTTTTTTGCTCTCCTGAAAACTTCATTAAAAACACATACCAAATTACGACGGAGCAGCGACGATATGTTTTTTATATTTTTACAGACGTTTCGGTATCGGTATTACCGTAATTGATTCCAATCAAATACCGTAAACGATACCGATACCGAAATAAAATAAAAAACGATTCCAATACCGATACCATTATTCGTTTCAATTGCCAACCTTGATAAATTGTGCAAAAGTTGCTGTTCTATTTAATTATTTTCTTGATTTGTAACTGTTTTATAAGATTTTGTCTTTTGATCTTAATTGAATGAGTTCTTATAATATTGAATAATTTATATTGTTTTAATATAATAAAATTTTCTTGCCAAAAGTTAAACTTCTAAATTAAATTAAAATAATTATCACAACAATTATGCATTTCGAAGTATGAATGTCAAAAATAATAAAAAGAAAACCTCAATCTGCTTGACGCTTAATTTAAATTAATCGCTCGATTTTTGACGCATGTTTCTACTTCCCGATCCAATTGTGATTAATCTCTAATAGAGGGATTCCGCGAAAAAAACAATATTTTTGTTTTCTCTTGCAAACATTTTGGTTTATAACAATGTTTCATAGCTTTAAAAAATCAAAAAAAAATTTAAATTTACAACACTTTTGATGCAATAATACCAGACCTTCGAAAATTTAATTCACCATTCAATTTTTCAATTCATAAATTTTAATTAATGAATTAGTTCATGCTTGAATTAATTCTTTGAATTAAATTTGAGTTAATTTAAAAATTAATTAATTCAAAAAATTAATTGAAAACAAATTAATTCAAAATGAATTAATTCAAAAAGATTAATTAATGATCCAGAAAGAATTAATTAATGATTCAAAAAGAATTAATTCATGCTTGAATTATTTCTTTGAATTAAAATTGAATTTTTCATAAAATGAATTAATTCTTTTTTGAATAATTCAAATTTAATTCAAAGAATTAATTCAAGCATGAATTAATTCATTAATTAAAATTTATAAATTGAAAAATTAAATGGTGAATTAAATTTTCGAAGGTCTGGTATTATTGCATCACAAGTGTTGTAAATTTACAATTTTTTTGGATAAAAATTTGTAAAATTACAGAAAAGCTCCTTGTTTTTACTGGAGATTCTCGTAAAATAGAAGGTAGCACAAAATCTAGTAAAAAATCGCAAAGCCCTTGTAAATTTTAACGCGTCAAAAAAATTTTTAATTGAAATTCTGATTAATTTTTATTAAAAAATTTAAAAAAAAAATATATCATATTTTGAGGATGTTTATTCTGGCTCGAGGTCATTATTTTCTTTACTAATTAAAACCATGATATTCTCATAGCGTAATTTTCAAGAAAATTATTTTTTGTTTTAAATTTATTTATGTTGGTCATTTTTGCAAGACTTAATCAACACGTGTTTCGGAATTTGTCAGATTCCACTGTCAAGATTATTTAGCAAAAATAGAAACGATTTACCAAAAAGTAACAAACGAGTCTAATGACAAATCGTTTGTGCACAAACTAAAATATTAATACATATTCGACTCTATCCACAATGGGAATTAGAAAGACGAAGAAATTGTACTATACTAGTAAGGCAACGATTGTCAACAACCAACAAAAATATTTAAAACATTTTTACATATGACTACAACAATATGTTATTTGTCGTTGTGAGTGAAATAATACCATATTAGGCTTATTCATCACTATGGCGTGTCAACCATTATGTTCAAATTCTGATTAATTTTTATTAAAAAATAAAAATTGTTTTATTCGAACTTTAAAATATTATAATTAAAACCATGATATTCTCATAATATAATTTTCAAGAAAATAAACATAAATAAATTTAAAACAAAAAAATAATTTTCTTGAAAATTATACTATGAGAATATCATGGTTTTAATTAGTAAAGAAAATAATGACCTCGAGCCAGAATAAACTTCCTAAAAATATATTTTTTTAATTTTTACTAGCATCTCTCGTATTTTACGATTTTTTTTTTTGTTAATTTTACAAGATTATTTTTAGTGTAAAAGACAGTGGAGAGCGTTCTTAATTCGGTGCACTCTTAGGAATGTTTTTATGCTATTCTAAACAGCTATTAAACACATTTTTGTTAAATACTTTAGTTAAATGTTTATTACTCTGCTTGCACACGGCCTTAGTGTCAATTAAATTTTAAAACTAAATTTAATATAAATAAAATTTTTAAATTTTCAGATGAATAGCAACGATAATACAGTTTAATAAACATTTTAAATATAATTTAAAAGATATGCTTAATATTCAATAAAAATCAAAAAAAAAAAAAAATAATAAATCGAAAACCACGTATGTGTTCCACTAATTGACATTTTGAAATCCTGCCAGCATAAATTTAAACAGCATCAATAAACCAGCCTACCATCAAGTGAAGTAAAGAAAAAATTATTGGTATGAAATTTTTATATATAGAAAAAGTTAAAAACTAAATAAAACGACAACGTCAGTTACAATTTAAAATTTAAATACTTAATGAAAAAAGACTTACAAAAATAACTGCCTTCTAAGCAAAAGAAAAAAAAACATAATATAAAGAAGAAAAAACAAACCAAGTGCCACTAAAAATGATTTTTAAAAAAAATAAAAATTTTAAAAACTGCCAACGCCAACTATAAACTTTAAATTCAACAAGAAATTTACTTTAACGTTTAAAGCAGCTAAAGAAAAAACACATTTTTTGAACACAATTTTAATGGACAAAAAATCAAAAGCTACCAGTTTTAAAAACCATCAACTTGTAACTAAATTAAGAGAAAAAAACGAAATGTTATAAAAATTATATTAAAAACGCATAAAAATTTACATAAACATATTAAGTATTAAAAGGTTATGAATTAACATTGATCAACACAGTAATTAATCAATAAAATTTTGTTTAAAAAAATAAAAAAACAAGAGTGAGATAAATAAAAGAGAAAGACAGTAAAGTGTGAAAATATTTTGAAGTTAAACAGAAAAAAAAAATATGTTCTATATAAAAAATAAATAATTAACATTCTTAAGTACTACTAAAACATAATTTTGTAATTCAGAAAGATCAACAAAGTATTTATCATAAAAAAGTGGGTTTTTTTTATTAATTTAATTATATAATAATTATATTTAATAATGCGGTAGTAAATAAGTGATATCAATTAACGCAAAATATTTAGACATAAATTACAATTTAATCATAAGAAATATAAATAAATTAAAAACAATAAATAAGTTAATAACAAGAAACAGAAATTTATAATTAATAAATAATTGAAACAAAATTTAAAATCAATTGAAACTTAAAAAATATAATAATTTTTTTTAAAACAATGAAAATCTTTTTTTTTTAATTACAAAATATAAAATTATTTGAAAAAAAAATATATATATCGTGAACCTATATTCAAAATATGCCAACTCAAATTTGACCGAAATGACTTTCCGATGGAAAATAGCTCCCCTATGCAATACCCATCTGTGGTAAAAATTTCATAGCAAAAAAATAATTTTTTGTCGTTTTACATCTATTTTTGTTATTCTGCTAACTCAAAGTACATATTTTTTTGGTGAAAATAAATGCCAACTCCCATTGTAAATTTCCAAAAATTTTTCAAAATTTTTTTTAAAAAAAATTAGACCACATATCTTATTGCATTTGCCTTTCTGAACATGAATCTGGTAAAGATTTTGATATCTAATGCCTAGTTTTCGAGATATTGCCATTTTGAAAATATCAGTAAATAGTGTTTGCAAAAAAAAAATTGCTTATATATATCGTCGTTGCGCCTAAAAATGGAGTCATGTGTAGTTTTTAATTTTTTTATTACATCTTTATGATCCCATTTTGGTCATACGTTTACTCACTAAACCGTTTTTTGATATCTTGACTGGTTCAAAAGTTAGTAAAAGGAGCTATGTGTTCGTCATACTAAAAAAAGGTCTGAAAAGGAGTTATGTGTTAAGCAACACATAACTATTTTTGATAAAAAAGTAACAGAACGTGACAAAATGGACCAATATTTAAGTAATATGAGGTTCACACATAGCATCTAAGTATTTTCAATGAATTTGTCAAGATTTTTGGAAAATATTTGCATATTTTCATGCTATTATCTAAATCCTAAATGGCAGGTAGTCAAGCCTTGTGAAAGCAATTAAATCATTTGACGGCGAAAAATTTTAGTATCTAAAGTACAGAATCTTTCACAGATGTCAAATTATGTCGAAGCTCTTGAATTGTTACAAGAAAAAAACAATAAATATCACCAGTTTTGCGAAAAATCTGTTGTTCGCTGTTTAATGAAGAGCTTTATAATATCAAAATTTCAAAGACCTTGTCTAACTTATGTCACTTTAAACCACCAACAAATTTTATTTAGTCTTTGTCCCTCTCGAAAAGAAATTAACAATAAGAATGGTTTCATAAACAAAAGGAGTTATGTGTAAAAAATATTTCCATTTTATTTAAATTTTGCTCCAAAAAGTACTTAAAAAAGGAGTTATGTGTATGTTTTTTGAAAATGTCTGCACCACTGGAAAACCGTTAAATGTTTCATACTTTTTTTGTAGTATGTGGATAGCATATCGGTACAAGAATTTTTTATAGAACAAACTTTAAAAAAAAATCGCGAAGGGACGAAAATAAACAGTTTTTTTTCTCTCCTGAACACTTGCCCCAAAACACATGACTCCATTTTTAGGCGCAGCGACGATATGTAACTTTTAAACTATTTATCAGATTGAAACATTATGAGTGGGGCAAATAAAGTCAATGATATAAGCTTTCAAAATAGCTGGTTTGGAGTGAGCCTTCTACAATAAAGCGTGAGTTACAGAGTGCCAAAGTTGACCACCCTGAGAATTAAAGGCTTTCGGAGCTAGTAACTTTTAAAAATATGCTAAGATTTTTAATTTTTTTTAGTTTTTGCAATAACCGCACTAAGGAAAACAAAATCCAAAAAAAAAAAAATAAAATTTATAAAAATTTTTCAAAAAAAAATTATTTTTAGTTTCCGACAAAATATGCCAACTCTAAAAAATATTTGTTTTTTGATATAGTAATAAATGCCATCGCAAAAAAATACGCAAACCAGTGCAAAATATGAAATTTTTGACATAGGTAAAAATTATTTAGAATATTTAAACCATCTTATGGAAGGTACATTATTTATTTTTACAATAATATGCAAAATAACTAGTTTTTTAGCTCTCCTGAAAAGTAAGCTTTTTCGAGTTGGCATTTATTGAATATAGTTCGACGATATATCGTCAATTCCACCAGACATTTGGTAATTTTAGGCATTTTTTGACCGAGGGTCTTCCAATTTTTGTTATTTTTTTCATACAGACACTCTATGGAGCCAATTTTAAATTTCATCCATCAGATCGAAAATATTCGAAAAACTCGCGATTTCATTCACGATTTTCATTTTTAAAAAAAATCAAAAAAATTCAAAATCTGTGTAACTTTGAGCAGCTGTTTTTTCTAAACTACTTATCGCATTTTAACAATCTATAGCGCATACGAATGGTATGTAGGTCTATTTTAATATCTAATAAACGAAAAAATATCGGTGGTTTTTAAAGTGCATTTTATATGCAAATGCAGTTTTGAAGTGCATTTTGCGCAGGGACGTGCCGTGAGGTTTTCATCAGGGTGTTCACCATTAATATAAAATTAACCTGAAATGACTTGTGGTGCTCAGTTACAAAAATTAAGCTTATAATTAAGCCCCCCTTATGCTTATGGTTTAAAAAAAATATTTTTAAGAACATACACATATCCAGGGCTCTATCTTGTCGGTCCAACAACAAAATTTTTTATTTAATTGCCCTTTTCAAGAGATTTTGCCTTTTCAATACACAAAAAATACAAAAAACAAAAGGTGCTAGAAATTAGTTGATCGCAGATTTGGAATTAAGAGATGACGGTCTATAAATTAAGTTCTATTTTTGACACCAATGTAAAAATACGTAATAGTGGAATCAAAAAAAGTACTAAATTTGGGGTTTTGCATTTTCAAACGCGATTTTCTGAAAAACGATACGCGATAGAAACAATTAGACGTCAGACTTTAAATTAAAAATTCAAAATAAATATAGTTTATGTATTGCTATTGCTGGAAAAGTGAATTTTTCAGAATTTGTATAGTTGTGTGATTTAATGGAATCTAAATCTTGTTTTCTAAGATATACACTAAAATAATTGTGTAAGTAACTTTATTAGTTTACTTAAAAAAATAACTAGTAAATTTGTTTTTTAAATAAAAATATTTGTATCTTTAAGAATTCCTACATCAGTATTTAAAAAAAGATTTAAAACGAATTTTCCGTTACAATTATGTTGGCGAAAAATAATTTCTTTTGCCAAAAATAAATGGTAAAACGCAATACACCCTATTTTCTTTAATTGAAAATATTAACAAATATTAACCTTCATGTTTTTCAATATTTACAAAAAAAAAATATTTTTTTTTGTTTAAAAACAATATAAAAAAATGTAAAAAGGTGTATTTTTAAGACAAGAATTTGGAACCTTGTATATATAAATTAAGTGATATCCGTATTTACCATCATATACAAAATCCCAAAGTATTATATGGCTTTCAAATTAAAGCAATAGCTCTTTCCAGTAAAAAGATATCACCTCTTAAAGTTACGTGTGCTACTTAATTTGCCGCACAAAAATGCCTTTAAAAAATTATATTTTGTTTGTTGTATTTGTTGTAATTTAACACTAGTTGAGTGTGCGCAACAAAGTTAAGAACAACCCAACAATATCGTTTGTTCTTTAAATTTTGTCGCACATTCACTTAACTGTTGGAAACAATTGCATTAATGCTTACAAAATTTGGCATAACTTTTTTATGAAACGACGGAAAATAAAAAATGATATACCCACTGAAAGTGTACATTTTCTGCTATGAGTACATGATGAATTATATGTGCGGAAATATTTTTGAACCTTTGAAAACATATATAAAAATATAAAACTGACATCTTTGAGGGGAAAACGCTAGGTGTTCAGAGAACACCTCCGCACATTAGACGGAACGTCACTGATTTTGCGAAACTTTTACCCCTTTTATTTTTTTTTTAATTAGCATATTTGGAAAATTTAGGATTTTTGCTACAAAAAATGTTTTTATTACAATGGACCAAGAATGTGTGATATTTTTAATATTTTTTTTAAAAAATACTTCCTTAAGTTTCCCTTATAAAAATTTTTATTTTTTAAATTATACCAAAATCAAGTAAAAAGACATGTTTTTAAACCGTTATATTTTCAAAAGTACTAATCGTATCTCATTGTTTTTATGCTCATTAGAAAGGTACACTCAAAATAATTACTCTGTTAAATACTCTGTAAAATGACTGTAATCTCAATTCGACAGATATATTGCAAAGTTATCTGTCGAAATACAGATTTAAAAAAATACTTTGTATTTTCTTGTGAACGAAAAACATAATTTTGTAAAATTGAAGTTACTCGTTCAATGCTCGTAATTTTCACAAAAATAAAAAAGTAAATTTACAATTTGGAAGCATTAAAGTGGGAAAGTTTAACAAAATTTTAATTTTAATAAATTAAATTTTTTAATTTTAATTAATGTTTTTGAAGCAAAGAAGTTTTACTCATAAAATGGATTTAACTAAAACTTTGTAAATTTACAGTTGTTTTTTTTTTGTAGAATTTTGAACTCAAAAAATGAACTTAACTAAAACTTTGTAAATTTACAGAGTTTTTTTGGTAAAATTCTTTCCGGTTTTATCAATATTTTACAGATAATTCTGTAAATTTACAGTTTTTTTATCGAAATCATTTTACAGAGTTTTCTTTGTAAAATAACAAAATATCTTGCTGGTTGGAAATCTATGGTATTTTCTGCTGGCTCAGAAGAGTATCTCTGTAATTTAACAGAGTGATTATTTTGAGTGTATTTTTGTCTATTTTTTGCATTTTACGACCGCAAATATGTTGGTGTTTCAATAATGCATTTTAAATGCAAATGCAGTTTTTAAGTGCATTTTTCAAAACTTTTACCGCTTTGAATTTTTTTTAGCTAACATATTCGAAAAGCTTACAATTTTTACTACAAAATAATGTCCTCCTAATTAAAAAAAAATAAAAGGGGTAAAAGTTTCGCAAAATGCACTTCAAAACTGCATTTGCATATAAAATACACTTTTAAACCACCAATATTTTTTCAGTCTATAAGATATCAAAATAGACTTACATACCATTCGTATGTGCTATGGATTGTTAAAATGCGATAAGTAGTTTAGAAAATACAGCTGCTCAAAGTTACACTGATTTTGCATTTTTTTTACTTTTTTAAAAACGAAAATCGTGAATAAAACAGCGAGTTTTTTAAATATTTTCGATCTGATGGATGAAATTGGCTCCATAGAGTATCTGTATGAAAAATATAACAAAAATCGGAAGACCCTCGGTCAGATTTTTTAAAATGACTCATTGAATGGACGATATAAAAAAATTTAAAAAATTAATTTAAAACAAAAATTTTAAACCCCTTTAAACACAACAAAAAATAATCTTAAAAATCCCTAACAAATTTTAATAATAATAAAAATTTTATTGTTTTAAAAAAACCATAATTTTCAAAAACGTGTATTTAAAAACAAATAAAACATTTCTTAAACAAAACAATCCATATTGTTAAAAAAATATATAAAACACAATTCTAATTAACTTTTTGGAGAGCCTGCCATTAAAATTAAAAATCCAAAGGTAAGTGTTTCTTAATTTATTTCTTACTTAATTTATTAGGGGTCATAAAAAAATCTACTTACAAAATATTTATTACGTATAATTAAGCAAAATAATTTGTATTAAAATCATATGATTTGCAGTAGCGCATCTAGCTAATAATGAGAAAGAAACTGAAGGGGTTTTTTTAAATATTCTTACAAATTTATATGAATAATATCACTGCAGCAGCTCGAATTTGAAATTCCTAGTGCAATTCAAACAAAAAGTTAATTTTTTTTTTTTTCAAGAACAACTTTTTCAAAATGTTTTTGTTGGATGATCCTACCCAGCAAAATTTTGCATTACGTGTAATGGGTTTTGTAATCCGATACAACTGTTAATAAGTAGTTACTTATTGAATGAAACACTAATTATATTAACAAGGTCGTGAGACAAAAATAACTAGTGAAGAGTATGTAGATAAATAAGTACACTCAAAATAATTCTACAGTAAAAAAATTAGTAAGTGCGTTGGTAACCCATATCTACTAATAAGTTACCAATTACCAGTATTACAGTAGTTTTTTTAGTATCTTCAAAGTGCTAAAATTAGTATTTCTTACTGTTTATGAGTAATTTTTGTTGGTAGTTTGTTTTACTATTTTTTCACTATTTTTAGTTCATAAAAGTACTAATATACAGTAATTTAATAAGTTTTTAATTTATTTTTGTTAGTAATTATTCCGTAAGGGGGCGCTTGTTTACAAGCAGAGCTACCAACTATTTTTTTTTTTGCAAAATCGTTAAATTTGAATTCAGTGTTGCCATTATGTTACATTTCGGGTATTTGCTGGTGCTTTTTTGGTCTTGCCGTTTTTTTAAATACGCGTTTTTAAAAATAGGGTATTTATGGTATTATTCCATTTTTTCGCGACATTTTTTTTTTAAATTTGTGATTTTTATATTATCAATAGATTTTGCTGAAATTTGAAACTTAAGCCCAAGACCTAATGAAATTGGGAAAAATCAGTCCTTGTTTGCACCTTGGCCTCATACAAACAACCCCTTTAAATTTGACTCAAGGTGTCCTTTAAAAATTTGCAGGTAAACGTGTTTTGTGTTCACAAATCAAGACCCCAAATGTTTTCTCAAAATTCATGAAAATAGAAAATAATTGATTTATACTTTATTAGTAGGCGTGAGCAGGTAACCAAGCCGACGAGGAATTTTTGGCGGTGTCGGCTCGATTAAGAAACGGTGGGTTTCTCAATCGTCGGCTCATTTTATTTGGTTATGGAGTTGTATTTTTCTAATGACGCAACCAAAAATTATGTAACAGCAAAACGCGCAAAACAGTGACTCAAAAAGCGCTAAATTTGAACAAAGTTAAAGGCGCCAAAAAGCGATAAAAATAATTTTAATTTAAGGTTAAAAAAAATATAAAATCATCAAGCCTATTCACAGAATAAGTCTAAAAATTGTGAAATATTTTTTTTAATTTTCAACAAAGTTTTTCATTTCTTTGATTGTACTACAACAACTACATGAAAAATATTAATCTAAAACCCTATTCACACGTACAGTTTTAAATTTATTCTGTTACAGTATATTGACAGAAAATGCTAAAAATAATTGCTAAAAACGGTTTAAATCTGTAAGTGTGAATTGGGTATTAGATTCATATTTTTCATGTAGTTGTTGTAGTACAATCAAAGAAATAGAAAACTTTGTTAAAAATTAAAAAAAAAATAAAAATTCACAATTTTTTGACTTATTCTGTGAATAGGCCTGATGATTTTATATTTTTTTTTAATCTTAAATTAAAATTATTTTTTATCGCTTTTTGGCGATATTCACACTGATGATTAGTTGTAGAAAGAAAGCGCTAAATGCGCTAAATTAAAAGGGGAAAACCCGCTAGTTTAGCGCATTTTTTAAAAACGTTCTAGATTAAAAAAATGCGCTTTTTGGGTGGTCGGAAGGCGCTAAATCCAGCACGAATCGCGTTGAATTGGCATCGCTGTTTTTGGTTGTAATTTGATTCAAAATCTAATTAAGTTTTGTACCGGTTGTAGAAAAATTAAAATTTTTCACAATTTCATTTTTTTGTTTCATTTAGCCAATTAGCCAATTCATTTAGCATATTTTTTAATGAAAATGTATTACCAGTTTTTTAAATCTGTTTTCATATGTGTGACAGACAGACGGATGTAAAAAAAAATTGTGTAAAAACTTTTTGGTACATATTTTCTACACTTTTTTACAACTACGTATTTTTTAAAATATTTGATGACTGTTGTTTTTTGAAACAATTTTGTTTACTGTCAAAATAAAGTAAAATGCAAAAAAATTAAACTGATAAAATATCCAAACACTTCCTTAACACAGATCTGTGGCGTTATGATTGAATGTAATAAAAAAGTTTGTATTAAATTTATTGTTTTTTAAGTAATATAAATGTAATATTATTTATACTCCTGATTGTATCAGCTTATTTATTTAATTTATGATAAAAACAAATATTTTTATTATTGTTTTTTTTGGCGCTTTTTATCCTTTTAACCTTAAAAAGCACATTTTAATTTTTTTTTAATTTTCTCTTTTTTCTTGTCGCTGATATTTTTTTTTTGGAAATTTTTACCCTTTTCCTACGATTTTTGCGTTTTTTTTTTCATATTGGTAATGGCAACACTGTTTGTAATAGCGGCCACAAGCTTCTTCACAATTCAGCAGCAAGCAGCAGACAGAAAAAATTAAGAGTACTCTATTTAATTATAATTTCACAAAAATGACGCATTTTTTATTTCTTAACATTAAAAAAACATACCCCAAGCTGCAAATACAAAAAGTACTTATTTTATATATTTATAATTTATAACTAAACACAGTTCTTTATATTTCTTGCCGTCTGCTGCTTGCTGCTGCAGTGTGTGCGAACACCACGTTTTCTCGCATTTAACTGCAGTGCTACCAACTGATTTGTCTGTTTGTTTAGTGCGAAAAAGAATTAAAACCGAAACAACGCGATACCCGGTCACGGAGTGTTTGTAAAAAAAATATATTCTAAATTTATTTAATTAAATTGTGTGGTGTTAAACTAATTAAAAAAATATGTTTTTTAATTAAATATGTACATTAAATAAAATGACATTAATAATTAAACTACATCAGTTTCTTTGTTAACTCGTTTTCCATTTCAATGGCTGTGTAAGAAAAAAAACTCAAGCTGATAGATACACACACGTTTACAAAAAAATGTAAGTAAAAAAAGCACCCTCTGTAGTAAAATGTTTGTACATACATTTGAGCATGTATTGAGAAAATATTTCTTTTTTATATTTTTAGCAATCGTTTACAAATGCCTGACGTCGTGGTACACTCAACGCTACATTTTTTAAGCAGCTTAAGAATACATGTAATTAAGTATATCTTATAACCGAAGTAAAATAAAAAATCATTTATATATAATTTTTTTTCTGATTTTTATTTATAAAATTGATATAGGTAGTAATTTTATTAACTAAAATTAGCAATTATATTTACTAAAATTAGTAATTTTTTTTACTAAATAGGGCAAAAATTTGAAATATTTATGATTTTTTTAGTAATTGTATTTACTAAAATTGTAGTAAATTGCAGTAATATTTACTGTTTTTTTAGTATTTTTCATGTACTAGATATTAGTAATAAATTTTAGTATTGATTACCAATTCCTGCACTAGGTCCTTTTGGACTAAAACATTAGTACTCGTAGCTAAATTTTTAGTATTGAATACCCACGTTTTTTTTTGAGTGTAGTTTCTGCCTCGGATTACTAATAAGTAGGGATGAGATTTTCATGCACTAAAAAATCGAAAATATGCGCATAAAATATGCGCTAAAAAAATTCAAAATATGCACTAAAAAACTTTAAAATATGTACTAAAAAATAAAATGTGTGCCATAAAAATCTTGTTTTCATAGGAACCATCATAGTACCATTTCAAACTTTATATAAGCAAGATTTATTAAGATATTGAGACAATTTGTAAAAAAAAAATTAAAAGAAAAAAAATGATTTTTCTTATTTTCAAAATAAATTTTTAAAATTTAAAATAGTTTTTGAAACAAATAAATTTCAGCTTGTGTTTTTGCTGATTTATGCCAAAATATGCAAAAATATGCACTTAAAAGTTGAAAATATCCCAGCAAAACTTTGGTAATGGGTAGTGATTATATAACACATTACCAGGTAATGCATATAACTTATTTGTAGCATTATTTTATGATGTCTTACCAAACATTTGTTCCACAACGTATTATTTTAAAGTGAAAAATAATGCATTATTAATAATTTGCTACGAAATGCATGATTATTGGAAAAAATGTATTCCATATTTATTATTTCTAAACATTAAATCATGGATGACTTATATTTGGTAACATTATGTATTATTTGAAAGTTTGAAATAATGCATTATTTATAATTGGACGCATAATGCATTACAATAACATAAAAAATAATTATTTTATACAAAACTGCATAAGTTTAAACTGGAGATGGGCCACGACAGGAAATTTCTAACGACACACACTCACGAGCATATTTTATCTACTTACACTCCTACAATCACGTGAGTAAATTTAATACAAAATTACTTTTTCACTACTCGTAACACCTTATATAAAATATCATATATTTTACACCTTACTCGTATTCTTCGTTATAAATTTATGACTTATTTTATACCTTACTGGTATTCTTTGTGATAATGTGGATGCATTACTTTGAGTCTCATCGCCTGTTAAAATCATCAATGCTGCAATGTATAAAATAAGAGATCCTATACCTTATTTTATACCTTATTTGGTATGCTTGCTGGGATGCTTAAAATATGCATTTAAACCCAAAATATGCAAAAATATGCATTCTCACCAAAATATGCAATAACAAGTCGATGCCATTTTAACGCAAATTTCTTGATTCGGAAAGATAATTGGTCGATATCGTTTTTAGACTATCGACAAAAAACATGCATTTGCATGGAAATCTCATCCCTACTAACAAGGAGTAAAACCCCATTACCAATCAGAAGTAAAATAATTAGCTATCAAATGGGATTAATTAAACTTTTGCAGTCAAATTCATAAGGCAATTGTAATTTGGCTTTAAAGCACACAATAGTTAAAGTACGATAAACCTTTAGTAAACCTTTTTAAAGAAATTGTATTCATAAACGTACTTTAACAATTTAATAATTTTGCGTTTTAATGTTGGCAACGCCCTTGCTATATTTCTCATTTAATTGTTTGTGATGTATAAAATAATGAATCGATTGACTCGGTAGTCATAATTAAATGTTTTTTTTTTGCAGATTTAAGAGTTAGAAAAAATTTTGTATTAAGTAAAAAATAGTTTAATATTGTTTTCTTAACGTTATATAGAAATGAAATAGAAATACGAGCGAAAAAATTATTTTTTTATACAAAGAGTACAAAAAATATTCGAATACCGGATATGTTTTGATTGAATGTACATCCCTATTTTGTTTTATTTTATTTTAATTTATTTTTAACAAATACATATTTGACATTTTTTTATTGAAAACATCCTAAATTTGTTAATTGAATAGTTCATGCGAATAAAGACGAATAGACCATTTGTAGAATTTTACAGGGGACAATAAAAACGCAGGAAACGGTTAAAAAATAATATTTTTGTCAACTTTTTGGTATTAGCTTAAAGATTGAGGTCACATCTACCTATATACAAAATTTTAGTAAGGTATTCGAAAGAGAACTTGCCAAAAATTGGACTTCAATTTTTTGCTTAAATGGAAAAAGGGCGAATATCCAAAAAAATATATTGAAATTTGAATAAAAATGTGTTATTTTGCAGCAGATTTTGACTATATTTTCATGAGACTTGCAATACTTGACGAACTATGGTTGGTATTTGTTTGTAACACTTTAAGGACTTCAAGGATACACTTTTTAAGGATTGCCAGGACATGCAAAAAAATTTTTTTTGTTAATTTTTTTTTTTAATATTCCTGCCATTTGATGCAGTAGTAATTCTTTATGACACTAAATACATTTTTAGGAATTATAATATTAACCCTTGACTGCATATTACGACGTAACATAAAAGGACATGAACATTTTTTTGGTTTTTATTCCTGACATTGGATGCAGTATTAACACTAAAAGTTTGTATGTGCTAAGATTGTTTTTTTTTTGTACAATTTCAAATTTTAGCTAATATCAATTTTAAACTCGCAGCTAAATAATTTTTATATAATATTTTATTAAGGATGGATATTCGCCCTTTTTGCTTTCCACACTTTAAAGTCTTATAACTCAAGAACGGTAAATTTTTTTGCCAATATAATAAGTGTGGTTTGTTCCTCGTAATGTTCTTTTAACACATTGTTACCGAAAGTAAAATTTTTGTATGTTTTTGTGTTGTATTTAGTCAAAATTATGCGTTAGTTCACTCCCAATTTAAACAAAAATATAAAAATATACGAATTATTGCACTTTCAAAGTAATTTTTTTAGCCTTAAAAGTCAAAATTTCCCCAAAATTTCTGCATAGGATTGTAGGTCTCTGCTAATAAAATGCATTTATGCAAAAAAACCTGTTTGCGAAAAAGTGGTCTATTCGTCCTTATTCGCATGAACTATTCAATTGTTGAAGATATCTTCAATTGAATAGTTCATGCGAATAAAGACGAATAGACCATTTGTAGAATTTTACAGGGGACAATAAAAACGCAGACAACGGTTAAAAAATAATATTTTTGTCAACTTTTTGGTATAAGCTTAAAGATTTAAGTCACATCTACCTATATACAAAATTTTAGTAAGGTATTCGAAAGAAAACTTGCCAAAAATTGGACTTCAATTTTTTGCTTAAATGGAAAAAGGGCGAATATCCAAAAAAATGTATTGAAATTAGAATAAAAATGTGTTATTTTGCAGCAGATTTTGACTACATTTTCATGAGACTTGCAAAACTTGACGAACTATGGTTGGTATTTGTTTGTAACACTTTAAGAACTTCAAGGATACACTTTTTAAGGATTGCAAGGACATGCAAAAAAAATTTTTTTTGTTAATTTTTTTTAATATTCCTGCCACTTGATGCAGTAGTAATTCTTTATGACACTAAATACATTTTTAGGAATTATAATATTAACCCTTGACTGCATATTACGACGTAACATAAAAGGACATGAAAAAATTTTGTTTTTTATTCCTGACATTGGATGCAGTATTAACACCAAATGTTTGTATGTGCTAAGATTGTTTTTTTTTTGTGTACAATTCAAATTTTAGCTAATATCAATTTTAAACTCGCAGCTAAATAATTTTTATATAATATTTTGTTAAGGATGGATATTCGCCCTTTTTGCTTTCCACACTTTAAAGTCTTATAACTCAAGAACGGTAAAATTTTTTGCCAATATAATAAGTAGGGATGAGATTTCTATGCAAATGCATGTTTTTTGTCGATAGTCTAAAAACGATATCGACCAATTATCTTTCCGAATCAAGAAATTTGCGTTAAAATGGCATCGATTTGTTTTTGCATATTTTTGCATATTTTGGTGAAAATGCATATTTTTGCATATTTTGGTTTAAAATGCATATTTTATGCATATTTCCCACTTTTGAGTGCATATTTTTGCATATTTTGGCATAAATTATCAAAAACACAAATTGAAATATTTTTGTTACAAAAACTGTTATAAATTTTAAAAAATTATTTTCAAAGTAAGAAAAATTATTTTTTCTTTTTAATTTTTTTTATAGATTGTCTTAATTTCTAACAAACATCTTTCTTATTTAAAGTTTCAAATGTTACTATTTAAAGCCGGCATTATTTTTTGATTTTTAAGAAGTTTTTCTTATGAAAATAAGATTTTTATTGCACACTTTTTACTTTTTAGTGCATATTTTTAGTTTTTTTAGTGCATATTTTGAATTTTTTAGCGCATATTTTAAGCGCATATTTTCGATTTTTTAGTGCATGAAAATCTCATCCCTAATAATAAGTGTGGTTTGTTCCTCGTAATGTTCTTTTAACACATTGTTACCAAAAGTAAAATTTTTTTATGTTTTTGTATTGTATTTAATCAAAATTGTGCGTTAGTTCACTCCCAATTTAAACAAAAATACAAAAATATACGAATTATTGCACTTTCAAAGTCATTTTTTTTAGCCTTAAAAGTCAAAATTTTCCCAAAATTTCTGCATAGGGTTGTAGGGCTCTGCTAATAAAATGCATTTATGCAAAAAAACGTGTTTGCAAAAAAGTGGTCTATTCGTCCTTATTCGCATGAACTATTCAATTTATTGAATAGAAATTGATGGAATTCAACTATTCAAGGGAGGAGAATGTTTGATTAAATCTTTAGATAATTAAATATTAAATGCTGACCACTCAAAGAATGATTTTTCAACTACAAACTTTATCGAAGGTTTATTGTAGACTATACCCTACTATAAACCTTTTATAAATAGTTTGCTTTTAAACGATTTTGAATAATGTTTTTGCAAATTTTTACTATAAACATTTTTTTGTAACTTGGATAATAATTCACCACGAGGTTTGGTGAATTATTATCCATTATAATATTATTCACCAGCTGGTGAATAAAAAGTAACATAATTATTTTTCAACAAAAAAAAAAAAATTTTCACCAATTTTTTTTTTTCATGAATTTTTTTCCTTATCAAATTTTTTTTCATCAAACTTTTTTTCTCATCAATTTTTTTTTTTTTTTTTCATCAAACTTTTTGTTTCATCATTTTTTTTTTTATTAAATTTTTTTTCATAATTTTTTTTTTTTTCATCAAATTTTTTTTTTCATCAAATTTTTTTTTAACAAATTTTTTTTTTTCATAAAATTTTTTTTTTTTTCCCTTTTTTTTTTTTTTTATCAAATTTTTTTTTTCATCAAATTTTTTTTTATAAATTTTATTTATCATATTTTTTTCATCAATTTTTTTTCACCAAATTTTTTATTATCAATTTTTTTCTCACCAAATTTTTTTTTTTAATTTTTTTTTCATCAAAAAAATTCATCAAAAACTTTTTTTCATCAAATTTTTTTTTTCACCAAATATTTTGGGTTCATTAAATTTTTTTTAACATAATTATGTTTTTCGTGAAAAAAAATAATTTTTTTTACCAAAAATACTTTTTCACCAAGTCTAAGCTTTTCGCATCAAAATTTTCAATTTGTTTATCAAATGTACATAAAACAAGTGAGAGTGGTATATTCTTTGGTGCCGAATCTTTTATACTCTCCAAAATGTAAAAACACTTTTTTGGACTTATTTTTGCACTCACTTACGAAATGTACAGCTCTTTTGGTTTTTTAATGGGGTCCTCGACTGATATTTCAATTCGTTTTGCATAGAATAGCAAAGAAGGATAACATTATTTTTTCTAGAAAAACTTTTCTTTGGCAAGTACACCCAAATCTTCCGCAAAACATTATCATGATTTAATGTTTTGGGCAAGAGTACAAAATTCGCAGGCATTTTTTTATAATATGACACTTTTTCCTTATGAATAATTTCTCCGAAATTGAGGCTACTATTGTGTAACTGTTGTTGAATCTGTGAACTTTTTTGTAGGAAAATGTCTCACAATCTGAAAATTTTTCTATAAGCAAAATTTTTCAGAATAGGGACTTTCCTAACATCAAAACTGTTGATCACTATTTCAGGAGATCGAAAAAGTACCAAAAGTACCTACACTACTTCACTCCTTTTGCGCCTTAGAATCGGATTTCCCAAAAAGTCCTATTTTTGAAAATTTTGAAAGTATTTAGAGTAATCTCGGAGTTTTTTTTTAACTGTAAGTTAATGAAATAAAACGATGAAACCTTGCCTTCTGTATTTCAGAAATGGCCATAAGATTTTCAATTTGTATTTTAGAGTCTAATGAGACTCCTAAAATTATTTTTTAAAAATTTTAAAATATTTACTTATTTTCTTAATGAATCTAAATAAACTGTAAAAGAATATTTGTTTATGGACCACCCTATTTTTAAAGTACCCCCACCCTCCATTGCATGAAGCGCTACACACTTGTGCTGATAACTTTTAGCCTCGTGTTTTAAATATATTGCATTTTTGTTTGACAGAACAATTAAGCAATAAGATTAACAAAATTAACTCAATATAAAAATTTTCTTATTTAAAGTAAGATTTTTTTTCCAAAATTCAACTTCCTTACAAATAAATATATGGTTGCGATGCTCGTGCACTTGATTTTTAGGGGGAAAATATAAGCATGTGTTAATTTTACATGATTTATGTAAATCAAAATCTTGAATTGTTTAAAATTTAAGTTTTATTAAGGTGTTTGGTTTGTGAACCTAAATCATTGAAAATGCACCTAAACCAAATTTGCTTAAATATGTGTTTGGGGTGTCTAAGAAAACATTTTGCAACATAAATCAAAATCTTTCATTGTCAGTTCGCATTTAAATTGAAAAAAAATAAATTTTCGAATTTTTTGAAAAACTACGAGAAATATGAAAATTATTTGTCGGAAAAACGCTGTTACATGAATTATTTTAAACCGTCTAAAAATTTCAAAAAAATAATTTTTCAAAGTTGTACGAAATTGAATTTGATTGTAGTTAACTGGATACATTTTTAACATGTTGCCTGGTGTGACTCTGATGGAAAACTTGAAAAAATAATGAAATTTTATAGCTTTAAGTTACTTTACACCACCATAAATTTTTTCCTTTTTTTAACCTTTTTTTTTCGAAGTACAAGTGATTTTATTTTCTTCAATTAAAGACTTAAAATCTGCTAAATTGAAATTTATTTATTACTTTTTTTACCAGATAATAAATATGTTGCACACGTTTGATGTTTAATGAATATTTAAACTTTTGTACATAATTTTTATTAAAGAAAAAACTTAATTAAATTAAATGATTAAAATGTTTTATTTTGTTATTTTTTAGTGTTTGTTGTGAAATATTTGACATTTTAATTGCATTAATTGCAAAAATAATATTTAAATAAAAATAATTTGGTACTGATTAAATTTTAACAAAAAACTGATCACTGTCCCAAGAATGCCTGCAAAGGAGCCAAATGTGTGGTCGACCCCCAAATGTTTTTAACACCAACATTTTCTGAAACATAGCTATTCGACACTAAAGCGGACCATACATTTATTGTATCAAATGCTGTTCATAATTTCAGTTTCTGTTCTGTATCCAATTTTGTTCAAATATATCTACCAGCTGCCGAATTATGGCATTTTGCATTTTTAGTAATATTTTTCCAACATTCCACCTACAAAAACTACCGTTGAATTCTCTCTTTTATGGAATTTCCCTGTGCCCAGGATCCCATACAAATTTTATAATTGGGGCCATCTGCCCACCTCTGATTAGTTGATTTAAATTTATTACAATTTTTAATTTTTGGAAAGATCAACAGTTTCTTTTATTTCTTACATCTGAATTAGAAATGGACACATGAGCAGATTAGAGCGTGATTCACGCGTGATAACGAGTGAGTGTGACTGAATTCAACTTTTGTCAAGTGAGTGTGAGTGGGGAAAAAATTGTGTGAGTGAGTGTGCGTCAGTAATATTTCTGCGTTAGTGAGTTTGCGTGTGTCGATTTTTCTCTGAGTAGTAAAAATATGCTGGTTGAGTGAGTGAGGGTGCGTAAGTGTGCGTGCAAGAGTGTGCGTGATTCAAAAATTCCTGTAGTGAGCGTTAGTGAGTGTGAAAATCACTCACGCGCCTATCTCTAATATAAATAATTACTTGCGCTTTTTATTATTATTTTTATATTTTTTATATTTTGTTTTACTTTAATATACAAAAAACAATTTCCATTTCTATATGCACAATTTTACTTTTTTTCTAAGAGAGGTACTACTTTGTATTGTGGTGTCAGTAGTTAATTTTTTTTTTTATAAAAAAAATATTTTCGCACATGTCATCACTTGCCAATATTAATTAATTATTAAATCTTAACAAAGAAATATAGGCATAAAATAGGCACCAATGCTGTGATTACAAATAATATAAAAAAAGAAATTTAAAAAAAATATTTTTTCTTTCTATAAAACAACATATAACCAACCATATGCCTTATTATGCATTTTTTAATAATCATCATCACGATTATATGGCCAGTTGTGCAAATATTGTGGTTTTCATTTTAATCAATGCAATGATTGAGAAAGTTTTAAAGAGATGTCATTTGATGCAATTTTTTTTTTGCTAACCCGAGTAAAAAAGAGTTATATATAGCCGTGACAAATTAGATCCCAAATATGGTGGACACAATTGTTTCAAATATTATCTTCGGTTATCCTACAAGATCTGAACAGATAGTCTTATATATAATATGATACGTAAAATGGGTCTACCCGAGTAAAAAAGTTTTGATATTATTATATAATTTGTAATATAATTATATGTTAATTGATCTATCATTTGATCCCAAAAATGGAGGATCTAAACATATATGATTATATCTTATTAGATCAAATTTGATATAATTAGATATAATTTGATCCCAAAAATGGAGCGGTAAATTTCATCCAATTTGATATTGAAGATCATATTAGATCTAATATGATATAATTATATATTATTATATCTTATTAGATCTATTTTTTTATAATATCAAATTAGATAATATTTACCGTTCCATTTTTGGGATCTAATTATATCTAATTGTATCAATATTGATCTAATAAGATATTATCGTATATTTTTGGATCCTCCATTTTTGGGATCAAATGATATATGGCGCCGTATTACTTTTTTTTAGTCGGGTATCTGGTTTTATCAGTTTGATCCAGATTGATATAATATTAAATAAATTGAGACTATAAGACATAAATATATATGGTTAGATATTTCTCTACATAAAGAACATATTTTTGTATATAACATTATATAAAGTGCATATAATTATATATAATATTATCCAACTTATATGACGTTATAAGGATCAATATATGATCAGTCATAATGGTTTTAAATTATATTTAATCGTATCAGTTTTCCCCAAATGATATAATTATATAGACCCAATTCACGTACCACGTTATATATAAGGTAATCCCTTTAGATCATAAAATATACTCGTAGATAATTATTAAAGTAATTGTATCCGCCATATTTGGGATATAATTAGTCATGAACTTTTTTTCTTTTTTTTACTAGGGAAATTAAAATAAAAGCTAGTCAAGACTGAGCAATAAAAAAAACACATATTAAATGATAAAGAAAATTACAAAATGATATAAAATTCGTTTAAAAACAAATATGTTTGTGTACTAGGGCTTCCAATCGGGATTGGTATTTCTGAAACCCGGGATAACCATTTTCGGGATACCGTTTTAAAAACAAATATGTTTGTGTACTAGGGCTTCCAATCGGGATTGGTATTTCTGAAACCCGGGATAACCATTTTCGGGATACCGTTTTCGGTATTCCAGGATTTTTACGATATTTTGAGACCCAGGATTTTTTTAATATTTTGAATCCCTGGGCACGAGAGATTTTTTTTTTTAATTTTCTGGATTTTTAACAATTGTTGGGGGTTTCTTGAACTTTGGCACTTTAAATCCGCGCTTGCTTATAGATTTGCGAAGTTCAGGGGAATAACTGCAAATTTTTGAAAAAAATATAAAAATATTAAAGCTGTTTGATGAGTTTATTTTGGCTTGAGTTTATAGGGTATTTTTATATGTATATTAGAGTGTCCCTTATTTTGGAAATGTTGGAAATGTTGAGACGGTACCCCCTCATTTTTTTCCTTTTGACTAAAAAATAACTAAGGAAAATTTTTACGCCCCTACGACCACGCCTTCCCTACGCGACGGGGCCTTAAAGAACGGGGCCTTAAAAATAATTTTTCCATACAAACCAAAAAATTTTTTTTTGATTTTTATTTTTTTGTTATTAATTATAATATAACTTGGTTAGCTTATTCACGACAAAAAATTTGATTTTTGTGGGATGAGGATTTCAGTTCTAAAAAATTTTTCGAAAAAAAAAATTAGAGCTTTTGGGGTCCTACAGTAAAATTTTTTAAAAAATTTTTTTTTTTAGTTTTGACAAGCAACGGTTTTAGTTGTAATGTTGCTTTTAATGATATATATTCATAAAAAAATATTATTCATATCTGTGACATCTTGATCGTGTATCGAAAAACATCAAAAATGCATTTTTTACCCTTTTTAGATCACGATAAAGATGTCACAGATAGGAATAATATTTTTTTATGAAAATATATCATTAAAAGCAACAATTCAACTAAAACGGTTGCTTGTCAAAACTAAAAAAAAATATTTTTTAAAAAATTTTTACTGTAGGACCCCAAAAGCTCTTTTTCGAAAATTTTTTTAGAACTGAAAGCCTCATCCCACAAAAATCAAATTTTTTGTCGTGAATAAGCTAACCAAGTAATATTATAGTTAATAACAAAAAAATTTAAAATCAAAAAAAAAAATTTTAGCTTTGTATGGAAAAATTATTTTTAAGGCCCCGCTATTTACGGCCCCGTCGCGTAGGGAAGGCGTGGTCGTAGTGGCGTAAATTTTTTCCTGAGTTATTTTTTAGTCAAAAAGAAAAAAATGAGGGGGTACCGTCTCAACATTTCCAACATTTCCAAAATAAGGGACACTCTAATGTATATACAATTAAAAGTCAAAAATATATGAGGTTTTTATTCATATATTTATTTTTTCTGATTTTTCAATCAGCATCGCTGATCATCTTCATGGTAATTAACAAAAATATTTTAAAACGACGTTGAGTTGAGGACTTTGTTTGTTCTTCTGAAAGTTTTTTCCGACTGACTTACAGAACTAACAGAAGAACAAAAAACTCCACAACTCAACGAAATTTTAAAATATTTTTTTAATGTCCCTGAAGATGATCAGCGATGCGGATTGACGCTCTTACTACTACACCAATTCATTTTTACCTTCAAACATTTTTCAAAACTTACCTACCCCCTATCCCACCTCCCTGAGTGTGCTTTCTTTATATTGACACCTCATGGATGCACCATTGGACCGGTAGAAGATGATTATTTAAAAGAAATTTATATAAAATAAAAATAAATGTATGGGACCGTCTTTAGGGTTGAAAAAAAGATGGTAGATGTGTTCTGGAATGTTTTTATGAAAAAACTATCGTGGGCCGTTCATATATATAACCCTTTTAAGGGCTCTCTTTCAGTAGTTAGAGCGGCCAGAGCAAATTTTAAAAAATGACACTTTTTGTATTGACAGCCCCTTAGGAATTGAAAATAGTGTTTAAGTTTATTTGGAAAATATGTTTAGGGGTATAAATTAATAAGGATCGCTCTTGGTATTGATCCCACTAGGACGGAACATTGTTGCAGTAATATAAAGATTGGAAAATTTCAATAAAATTTTTTAAAAAAATCCAAACAAACAAGTAAAAAAAGTATAGTCGGTCAAGACCGACCATATAATACCCTACACCAGAGTTTCCCGGAAAATGGGTCCAAAGTTCAAACATGGACCGATTAGATCTATATTTTGTCAAATCTTTAATAAACGTAAAAACACTAACAAATCAAATTTGAGTGAAATATGCTTCTTGTTGTTGAGAATAAACCGCTTTAACTGAATATCGGGTGAAATTTCCACAAGGGGGGCCTAAGTCCAAAAATGGTCCGACGATAATCAGATTTGATACTCGTTTAACATACACAAACAAAATTTTAATAAAATATTTTCTATTTTCATGTTATTTGAGAGATTTATGTGAAAATCGGGAAGGTGGTTTGTATAAGGGCTACAAGAAGAACTGATCCGACTCTTCCAAAATTCGGAATGGTGATTTGTGAGGACAAAACATGTTTACGTGCCAAATTTCGAAACGAAACATATTATAGTACGGTTATGAGAGTCATTTGATCCAAAATTAAAGAGGACCTTTGTATGGGGGCTAGGTCTAAATATGGACCGATTTTTAAATAGGCTTCATCCTTGGTGCAAAAGAGGCTTAAGTTTCAAATTTCAAGTCAATTGGTTAAAAATTACGACCTGTATCGTGTTTACATCGTTTACATGGACAGACAGACAGACGGACAGACAGACGGACGGACGGAGACATCGCTAAATCGACTCATAAAGTGATTCTGAGTCGATCGGTATACTTGAATGTGGGTCTAGGACCAATATTTCGGGTAGTTACAAACATCAGCACAAACTCATTATACTCTGTACCACCGTGTGGTGTAGGGTATAAAAATCGTAGTAATCATAATCCCACGATCTTACTCGGCAAAAATTTCTAGAGTCGGTAGAAGTTTTCCACAAAAAAATATCGAAAAAATTAAATGCTACAAAAATTTTCAAAAATGAGATTTAAATTTTAAACCTCTAAAATCTCATAACCCGGGTGAAAATGACCATGTATGTTCATATATGATGCATATATGGATGTCCATACAAGTGCATATCCGTAATTTGAGGGTACATGTACATTAATGATCATACATTGTCATACATGAATTTGTATGTAAATTTTTTTTTTGTATTTTTTTTACATAAAACGTCTATTAATTGAAATTTTTTCAAATATATGTAAATAATTTGTACTAATTTATGACACTGATTTTTTAATAAAAACTAACGAATATTTAAAAAATATACTTTGGACTTTATGATACTTTAGGATAATCAAATCTTCGAAGAATTAACCACTTTTCGAATGAATTCACAAATAAAATATATTAGATTTTTATAGTCACTGAATACAATTATCTTTAAATATCAATATTTCTTGGAATGGATTCGATTTTTACCATTAAATCGAATTCTTGTTTATGAGAATTTTAAAAACTGAATGCATTCTTTATTTCATTTATTTATTATTCATGAGACTTTTAAAAATCGAATTTATAAAAACTTACGCATTCAATTTCAAAGTCGAATGAAAAAGAAACCGAATTCATTCTATATTTTAAAATCAAATGTAAATTCATTCGATAAATTGTGATTGGGGAATGCAATCATAAAAGTTTAATTCCTAACACCAAATCTTATTAAGGGATGAAATCCTTCGCAGCTCTGACAGTAATAAAGTCAGAGTGTTCGAATTTTCTTCTAAATTTGGTTGTTTACGTTAGTGCCGTTCATATTCGCCTATAGAATACAAAAATTATAATCAATCTTGATGACGTATGATCATTATTGTCCAACCGAACGACTTTTTCAGACGAACCCATACATGAACTTCGTCCAATTTTGCAAAGTTTTGCCGAACCCAACCTATAAAAAAGTTGTTTTTAAGATATGTATGCTATGCAGATGCATAGCATATATGAAGGAGTATGACATATCGTTTGTTTATTTTTGGTATGACCCAAAGACCTTTTTTGGGAAAATGGAGTTAGGAATCAATTGTATATGATTAATATGTCCTCTTTCCAAATCCGTAATCTATTTTTTTATATATCGTATAAATTACAAGATATCCAGCCCTAACTTTGCATCATATCCCCAATATTAACATTGTCTTAACATTGGTTTGCTGCATACGCCAATTTTCTGCACATGCAGCAAGTTTTACACCTAAAAGTTAAAATATTTTTCTCTACTTTTGTTTTGATGCATATAACATTGAAGGGTGCATATCAAAACAAACTAAAAATTGACGCTTGGTTATTGGTGTGACTCATAAACCATTTGCCAAATGGAATTAGGAATCAATTGTTTATGATTGTTATGCACTTTATTTTCATCCGGAATGAATTTTTCGTAAGAATTAAAAGATATCCAACCCCAACTTTGCTAATTATAGCCAAAATTAAAGATAATTTAATAAGGTAAACTCAGGTTGACTTTGACCCACGTGAAAGAAAATTTATTTTTTTTTAAGAAAATATTCATTTAAACGGGATATGGAGCAAAACACGACCAAGTCTTTTTTTGTTAAAATCATAATAACTTTTGATATCTTGTGCAAAAACGTATAAAAATTTTTATTTTTTCTTAAAACATTTTAAGCAATCGATACCAAAAGTAAAAAACAAATCTATCGTGTAGATTTTTAATAAAGTTGATGAGAAGTTTCTTTTTCGTTTTTCTCAAAACAAATTAAATGGTCTTTGGGTCATACCAAAAATAAACAAACGATATACCTATCCACACATAGTTGCATACATTTACATATATGGAATATTACATTACTTGTGTATGTTTATATATGCTCCCATATATGACATACATTTCCATATATTGTTCATATACTATCATACATGTAATCATGTATGAGCATGTATGATCATGTATGAACATACATGGTCATTTTCACCCGGGAATAGAACATTTTTGAAAATTTTGTAGTATTTTTTCTAAAACCCACATGAAAAACAAAAAATGCCTGAGAATTTTGAACTCTTGCTCAAATTAAATCATGATAATGTTTTGCGGAAGATTTGGGCGTACTTGCCAAAGCAAAGTTTTTTTCAGATAAAATAATGTTATATTACTTTGCTATACCATGCAAAACGAATTGAAATATCAGTCGAGTCCATTAAAAAACCAAAAGATCTGTACATTTCGTAAGTGAGCTCAAAAATAAGTGCTAAAAAGTGATTTTACATGTTGGAGAGTATAAAAGATTCGGCACCAAAGAATATAACACTCTCACTTGTTTTATGTACATTTGATAAACAAATGGAAAATTTTTATGCGAAAAGCTTAGACTTAGACTGGTAAAAAAGTAGTTTTGGTAAAAAAAAAAATGATTTTTTTGATTTAAAAAAAAAATTTATGAAAAAAATTATAAAAAAAAATTTTTTAGATAAAAAAATTGATAATAAAAAATTTGATGAAAAAAATTTATGAAAAAAAATTTGGATGAAAAAAAATTGATAAAAAAAATTTGATAAAAAAAAATTGATGAAAGAAAAAGTTTGATGAAAAAAAAATTTGATGAAGAAAAAGGTTTGACGGAAAAAAAATGATGAAAAAAAAAATTTAAAAAAAAAATTTATCAAAAAATGAAAAAAAAAATTTATGAAAAAAAAAAATTTATAAAAAAAGAAAATTGATGAAAAAAATTTATGAAAAAAAAAAAATTGATGGAAAAAAAAAATGTATGGAAAAAATTTATGAAAAAAAAAATTTATAAAAAAAATTTTTTTTTTGTTGAAAAATAATTGTTTCTTTTTATTACCAGCTGGTGAAAAACGGTTTTATTCACCACGAGGTGAATTATTATCCAAGTTACAAACCCAATTTATTAAAATTTTTGGTTTTAAGTAAATGGAAATAGTAATTCTTGTTTTCTTTTTCGTTAATTGTTAGCTTATATAGTCAAACTGAGGTGGCGTCCTGCAACTTTTTTAAAATTAGACACAAGCCTAAAAACATTATCATGCTAAAAAAAAAAAACAGAAAAAAATTGAATTTGCACAATTTTTAAAGAAGCTACGGGTAAAAGAAGTTTTAGTAAACGAACAAACTCTATATTTTTGAAAACTCCAAAAAATCTGAAAATGTATCAGGAATTAAGTTTTCAAAGGGTCTATTAAACTGTTTGAGAAAAATTGGGAAAATCTTAACAAAAAAGAAAACTCAAAGCGTAAAAAATCAGAGCCTGAAAATCCCGGGATTGAAAATTAGAAATCCCGATATTCGGAATTTACCTTATACCAAATATCCCGTGATTTTCGGGATCGGGATTTTGAAAATAGAAACCCTAATCAGTAACCTACACTGAAAAAAATATAAAATAACTTAAATATTCTTTTAGTTGATATTTTGTTTTATTTGTAAAAGTTCTTGATTGGCTCAATTAAAGTTTTTATCAAATTCATTAATCTGTATCCAATTGGAAAAAAAACACAGCTATAGTCTACACCATTTTCAGATGTAGTTCGAAAAAAATTAAATTTTATTTCGAAGATTTTATTTATAATTCGAAGTTTCTATTTGTAATTCAAAGATTCTTCTTGTAATTCTTAAAATCCATTTGTTGTTTGAATATTCTATTTTTAATTCGAAAAACTTTAAATTCAGTTACTATTTTTGGGGTAACAATTGGAATTTTCGAATTACAATTGTTTTTTATCTAAAAAATTATCTTTTTTGAGGCTGTAGAAAAAAAGCCCAATTAAGAAATGAAAAATGACCCAAAAATAAAAATAAAAAGATTTTTCCGAAATCACGTTTTATTTTGTGGAGAGGGTGGGTTTAAGGCATGGAGTTTGTAATCCCTAATTCCGGCCGAAGGCCGGCTATACAGAGAAACTTTTAAGTTTCTTTGTTATTCAAAGATTCTCCTTGTAATTCTTAAATTCCATTTGTTATTTGAATATTCCATTATTATTTCGAAAAACTTTTAACTCAGTTACTATTTTTGGGGTAACAATTGGAATTTTCGAATTACAATTGCTTTTATCTAAAAAATTATCTTTTTTGAGGCTGTAGGCAAAATCGCCCAAAAAATGTTATGATAAATCTCCCAAATGCAAAATCGCCCAAAAATATGAAAAATTACCCAAAAAGAAAAATATGAACTTTCGCCCAAAATTAACGTAAAAGGTCCAAGAAAGAAATGAAAAATGTTTAAGGCATGGAGTTAACTTTTAAGAAAAAAAAAACGAATTTTAAGACAAGATTTTTTGTTAGGTATCCTTATTAATATTGTTGACATATCTTGATAATATGGTCTGAAAAAGCTATAAGTAGGTAATTTATTTAAAAAATATTTGTGTAACATAAATTATAAAGAAATGAAATAAATTGGATGGAGGTGCGAAGAAAGCGCGATTTTTTGCTAAAATTTGTTCTTAAAATTTTTCGCCTGCGGCGCTTTCATTGCACTTCCATGAAGTTTTTTAAATTCATTACTTTTGATTTTATACTGGCAGCGGTAGATTAGTATGAAGTGTGATAATCTGGAAGTAAATGCAGGGGTTGTCAGTTCGATTCCCACCAGAACCTTTGTCTGTTACTCCACAACGGGATGGATGTTCATCAGCAGGGAAACCAAAAATATGCTCTAAAAAACACGTTTTATGCGCTTAAAAAATGCCCTTAAAAACGGAAAATATGCTCTAAAAAAAATAAAAATATGCTCTTAAAAAAATTATGTCCCCCTTTTTTTTGTGTTTTTTACAATTTGTTAGAGAATAGACCCTCCAAATACCGTTATGTGCGATAGTAAGAGGGTTAAATATGTTCTAAAAAAATATTTTCCTTAAAAACATAGTTTCCGATATGAAGCAAGAACAGACCAAATGGGAATCAATCGTCACAATTCCGTAATTGTTGAAAAAAAACATTCTTGTTGGATAAAAAATTTAAAAATACATGTTGTCATAAAAAAAATTGGAAAAGAATGCTCTAAAAATTAAAAAAAAAAAAAATGCTCTAAAATTGTAAAAATATGCTCTAAAAAGTGGAAAAATGCTCTAAAAATTGAAAATATGCTCTAAAAATATGCTTTTATGCTAAAATATGCTCTTAAACCTAAAATATGCAAAAATATGCTCTTAAGGCTAAAATATGCAAAAATATGCTCTAACAAAACGATGCCAGATTTCTTAAAAACTTCTGAAACGGATAAATACCTTACCCATTTATCAATAAAATGCCCAGGAAAAAACATGATACTGCATATTTTTGGTTTCCCTGTTCATCAGTTTTTTCTTAATTATTTCAGTATATAATTTACAAAAAACAAAACAATTCGCTGTATTGTTTCTAAAAAACTAATAAACTATTTGTTTTAGGTTGTTGCAACTTATTTCGGTTTTGACATTTCAAGATTTTGACAAAAATTCAAACCAAACTAAAAATGGGCAATTTTTCATATTTTATTTTTGGGCAATTTTTCGTAATGAAAAATCACCCAATTTTTTATTTCGAAATTCTGCCCAAAAACTATGAAAGTGTGCCCAAAAATTTTGGTTAACTTTTCTTATGAAAATAGCCCAAATTTTTATGAAAAATTTTTGGGCGAAATTTCATTTTCATTTTTGGGCGATTTTGCCTACAGCACTTTTTGAATTAGAATTGATGTTTTTCGAAAAACAATTTATCTTTTTTCGAATTACAATTGATTTTTTTTTAATTACATTATTTTTTTTCAAACTACATTTGATAATTTTAAAATAAGATTGATCATTTTCGAACTACTATTCTTTTTCGAATAACCATTGATATTTTTAAAATACAATTAGAGTCTTTATATTACATTTGATCTTTTCTGAATTACAATTGATCTTTTTTGAACTTCAATTCTTTTTCGGAGTACTCTTGATCTTTTTCGAATAACCGTGCTCGATCTGTACTTACAGAAAAAATCAAATAACATTACTGACAAAATATGTCGCCATTAGGCACGTCTCCGAAACAGAAAATGCAAATTCCTTCATTTGTGTCTGCAATTCCAGATCATGTTGGTAACCCTTGCAAAATAATGTAAGAGACAAAAAAGTTGAAAGAAAGTATGAAGTGAGGTTGAGATTGCTAGAAATAGAATTGTAGTGTTGGAAACTGTCAAAATTTATCCTGTCGAAACTATAAATATTCACATATATAAAAAACAGTTTTAATTAACAAGACAAACCAACATTTAAATCCTACTGATGATGACACTAACTGGGGTGTTTGAAACCGGAATAGGAGATACCAGAAATGTCTATAATTTTTAGAAATTCAATTTTTCTTTTGCATTTTTTCAACTTGAACCCTTATAACAAATATAATTAGAGCCCGTGCTCGATCTGTACTTACAGAAAAAATAAAAAAAAAAAAACAATTGATATTTTTCAAATTAAAATTGATATTTGATTTTTTCTGTAAGTACAGATCGAGCACGGGCTCTAATTATATTTGTTATAAGGGTTCAAGTTGAAAAAATGCAGAAGAAAAATTGAATTTCTAAAAATTATAGACATTTCTGGTATTTCCTATACCGGTTTCAAACACCCCAGTTAGTGTCATCTTCAGTAGGATTTTAAATGTCGGTTTGTCTTGTTAATGAAAACTGTTTTTTATATATGTGAATATTTTTAGTTTCTACAGAATAAATTTTGACAGTTTCCAACACTACAATTCTATTTCTAGCAATCTCAACCTCACTTCATAGTATGAAGTGATGCCAACTATTTTTTAAAAAATGTAGCTAGATCGGACCAAAAAATAGCTAGAAATAGCTAAATTTATAAACAGTTAAAAAATCTAGCTATTTTGTAGCTAGATTCTTATAAACAGTTAAAAAATCTAGCTATTTTATAGCTAGATTTAGGATTTGTGCGTTTTAAAAGGATTTATTTGTTAAACTTTTCAATTTGATAATAAAATAAGTTAGTTTTGGTATTAAAAAGAATATTTAATATGTATATTTTTATTAAATTTTGCAAACAAAAAACTTCAAATAGTTATATTTTGTATCGCAGATATAATATATAATACGATTTGCCGGTTATATTGCCGAGATGATAAATTTTATTGTGGCAATTATCGAATTCGTATCGCCGGCGATACACCCTTCGGAAGAAACTGTTACCCGACGGCAATACATCCCGGCGATAAGGCAACAATTCGTCTTGGCGATGAATGGGAAATGTCGCCAAATAATCATTTAAACGAAAAATAAAAGATTTGTATGAATCCCGGAATATCAGTAAAATGATAATCCGTCGATCCAGCTATATCGATTCCCTGAAGCTGAAAATAGACATTATTTTTTCATTCATATTTTGGTCATATTAACGGATAAATGTGAATTCCTCTATTTGTATTTTTCAACAGGTTATATAACAGACGTTAGTGGACCGTATTAATACGAGTTATGTACCAATATTGTAACACAACAAAAATGACTTAATTTTTGTTTTATTATTTATAAAAAAAATCTTGTTTTTCAAAATGGTGTTTAGTGTAAATAACGGACGTATTCATAACAAAAACAAGTAAGAAAGTTATAGTCGGTCAAGACCGACCATATGACACCCTACACCAGTGTTTTCCGAAAAATGGGTCCCAGGTCCAAACATAGACCGATTGGATCTGTCTTTTGTTAGATATTTATTTAGTGTAGAAAACTCACACATATCAAATTTAAGTGGAATAAGTTTATTTTTGTGTCAATAGACCGATTTAACTGAATATCGGTCGAAATTTTTATATGGGGGACTAAGTCCAAAAATGGTCCAATTATATTCCGATTTTATAAGGTTACTAAAGTACACGTTTAACACCTAAAAATACAAATTTTTATCAAATATTTCCATTTTTATGAATTTTGTGGGAATTATGTGAATATCGGGAGGGCGGTTTGTATGGGGACTACCAGAAGGACTTATCCGATTCCTTTGAAATTTGGAATGGTGATTTGTGCATACAAAATTTGATTACCTGCTAAATTTCAAAGCGATACCTATTATAGTACGGTTATAAGAGTCATTTAAGCCGAATCCAAAAGGGGGCGTTTGTATGGGGGCTAGGTCTTAACATGGACCGATTTTCTCCAATTTCAATAGGCTTCGTCCTTGGTCCAAAAGATGCTTAAGTTTCAAATTTCAAGTCAATTGATTGAAAATTGCGACCTGTATCGTGCTTAAACCGATAGATGGACAGACGGACGGACGGACAGACAGACGGACGGACGGACGGACGGACGGACGGACATCGCTAAATCGACTCAGAAAGTAATTCTGAGTCGATCGGTATACTTAAAGGTAGGTCTAGGACCAATATTTCGGGTAGTTACAAACATCAGCACAAACTCAATATACCCTGTACCACATAGTGGTGTAGGGTATAACTAGTGGCTATCAGCAGTTGCTAAAATTTTCAACACAAAATTTTATTAAAGCGAATTCTTGGTTAGAAGCTTGATGATAGCCACTCATTTTTTGATTATAAATACGGATGTAAAAGTTTTATCCGTTATTCGAAAAATGAAAATTATTATATTTTTAGCCCCAATAGCTGTTTTCTCATTGCCTATAAGATACTTGCTTGAATTTGAACATTTCGATAAATTCTAAACTTTTGTTAGAAGTTATACATAGCAAATATGTAACATAGAAAAACTCTGATGTAATTGTTTGTAAAGTTGAAAAACAAGCAGATGTCATACACACGTAAATAACACGTTAATAAAATGTCAAAATGAAAAAATGATAATAAAACGGTTTTAAAAAACATTTTTTTTTTAAAAATGTTGCGACTAAAAAAAAGTAGCTAGATTTGTAGCTAAGAGCTAAATGACTTTTTTTGTCGCTAGATGCAAAAAAAAATAGCTAAATCTAGCTACAAAATAGCTAAGTTGGCAACAGTGCTTCATACTCTCTTTCAACTTTTTTGTCTCTTACATTATTTCGCAAGGGTTACCAACATGATCTGGAATTGATATTTTTCGAATTCAAATTACAGTCTTTGGATAAAAATTAAAAAATTCTAATTACAAATAACACATTCGAATTACAAATACAATCTTCGAATTACAAATGATCTCTTTCGAATTACATGTAAATGTTTTAAAATTAAAATTTTCAAATTGATTCTAAGTTCATTGACATATGTAACTTTTCTAAAATGTTTCAGTAAAAATAAATCACATTTTGTAGTCCAATTAACAAATAATCTTAGTCTACATAATTATTGCAAAATTTTCCCATTATAATTGCAATTATACGCCTAAAATAAGTTGAAAACCTTTTTAAATTATATTATTTTATTATTCAGCAAATGTGTGGTCTAAAATTAATTTAACAACTTTTTTTGTTAACACAATTTAAAATATTTCCCATAAAAATTTACATAATCATGGTTAATTTAATTTTCAATGGCTACTTTAGTTTTATACTAAAACCAGAAAAAAACCATAGTAAATAAATTTTAATTAATCAAATGCTAAAATATTAGTTAATAAATATGATTAATAAATATGATTAATAAATAAAACATAGGCCCTAACTAAGACAGATGAGTGGCAGTTGGGCAAAATACAAAAAATAACAAAAAAAAAACAAAATACCCGAATGAAAATAAATATATCGACTCGTATATAATTAAAAATGGTCCGACGTCTTAATTTGACCAACCTGATAGACTTTATGGACCGGCCTTAACCTTTTCACCGAATTGGGATTCGTCTCAGCACAGTGATCCAGTGGAAGGTTTTACAGTGGAAGGTTTTTATCAATAAAATGGTAAATTTACAAATTTTTTGACACGATAATATTTACAACGTAGTTTCGTAATTTTACTAGATTTTTTGGTACCTCCTATTTTACGATAATTTCTAGTAATTTTACAAGCTTTTTACTAATAATTTTGTAATTTTACAAGCTTTTTACCAATAAAATTGTAAATTTACAGTTTTTTTGCGCAAGTAAAATTACAAAAAATTTTCGTGAATTTACTTGATTTATTTTTTATAAATTATTTTGGAAATTTGTAAAATAACAAAAAAAAAAATTTAAAATTATAATAAAAACAAGAAAGAATGTTAAATTCGGCTGTGCCGAATCTTTTATACCCTCCAACACGTTCAAAATTAAAAAAAAAAACTCGCAGGGGCGACTTTTTTTGTGTGGAGGGGGGTGGCAGAGTTGGTGGGGGACACCTGTACCCCCGCTATAAATTTTTACAAATTATTTTTTTATAATATTTACGCTTAAGTAATTAATTTTTATCGTTATTTTTAATTAATTTCTATAACCACGCCCCCAAAGGGGGCGCCCTGAAAAAAATCTAATTTTCTGACCCCCTTGGTCCAAGCGCAAGTCTATGAATATAATGTGGCATACAAATGTTACATTTGTTGAGCAAAAATTAAAAAACTCGTAAAAATATCGTATTTTTCAGGGTCGTTTTAGTTCTTCAAGGGGGAACTTTTTTCCCCCTGGTCCGATTTTGCCCATCTTCGAACCTTACCAGTAACATAAGAGATATTCTTGCCCAATTTCGGGGGTCTAGCTCTTTTGGTTTGGCCTGCATCGTTATTTCTACAAACGGACGGACGGACATTCTATCATGGATCAATATTATATATGGGGCATTCCATGTCAAATCGGACACTTTGAAATTTTTTTTTTTTTAGATTTTCCCAATTTGTTTACAGTTTTTAGTACCCTTCAAAAACTCCTTCGTTGTAAATTTTCAGATTTTTTGATGACCCGTTCAAAAGATATCGAATTTTAAAAATTTTTTAGTTTGTTCCTTTACTCAAACTTCTTTTACTCATAACTTCTTCAATAATGGTCCAAATTTCAAATTTCTTTTTTTTAAATAAAAAAATGTATGGGGACCGCCTTAACAGTTAAAGATAGAGTGTAGGTGTGTTCAGAGATAATGTTTGGACTAAAAAAATATTGTGGGTCGCTCATACATTTTGTTGCTCCAAGTGCACTATTAGGGCAGTTAGAGCGGTTGGAGCAAACTTTAAAAAATGTCGTTTTGTGTGGGAGCCCCCATAGAAATTGGAGATAGGGTATTAGTTTGTTCCAAAGAAATGTTAAGACGAAAAAATTATTGGGGGTCGGTCTTATAAAGGACCCCTCTATGACGCACCATTGGAGCAGTAGAAATGATTTTAAGATTGGAAAATTACAATAAAATTTTTTTAAAAAATTTAAAAAAATAGTAATAATCGTTATCCCACGATCCTCCTGGGCAAAAAATTTGTAGAATCGATAGAAGTTTTACACAAAAAAATTTCACAAAAATCGAAGAGTACAAACATTTTCAAAAATGAGATTTAAATGTGAAAGCTTAAAAATCGCATACTAGAGCGCTTTTAAGAATTTTTAGGATTTTTTTTTTAAAAGTACGTAAAAAAACAAAAATTTAAAAAAAAAATTGCAATTTGGACCATTATTGAAGAAGTTATGAGTAAAAGAAGTTTGAGCAATGGAACAAACTACCAATTTTTAAAAATTAGATATCTTTTGAACGGGTCATCAAAAAAATCTGAAAATTTACCACGAAGGCGTTTTCGAAGGGTACTAAAAACTGTTAACAAATTGGGAAAATCTAAAAAAAAAATTTTTCAATGTGTCCGATTTGACATGGAATGCCCCATATACTTTGTGGGGTTCCCGACGGAATGACAAAGTGAGTATACCCCCAAACTGTGGTTGGAGGGTATAAAAATGTAAACTTCGGTTCAAATTTGTTTGTAGAAAAACAAAGAAAACTGTCAAATATTAGTAAAATGAGCTTACGAAACTTTTCCTAGTAATTTGACAACTTTTTTTTTTTTGTGTACATCTTCAAGTGGTTTAGTATGTGACGTTTATTATAAAATATCTTTCGTTAATAACACAGTGATACAAAATCGAACTTTCGGAATCGGAATGGGATGAAACCAAAAGCAAATGAAAGCTTACGTTTTTCATAACAAAACCCTCAAGTCCTCTTTTTTAGGTCAGAGCTAGATTTTATTTTACACGCATTTTAAGTTGGTGATTTTAAAGCATTTAAAGTTTTTGTGTACTAACTATGTCCTACTTTAAAGACCACTGGTGGTGGCCTTCAGCTATGACTGGTATGAATTTTGCTTCAATCGGTCCAGTACCTATTTATTGAATAGCAAAATTTTTAAAATAAACCACTCTACACCGTTGCGTATGATTGTTATTTAAAGGCAATTATTAATATAAAACACTGGACACCGTTGCGTATGATTGTTATTTAAAGGCAATTCCAATATTAATCATTCGCCACTTAAACAGTTTTCAAGCATTTATTATTATAATTACAATAAAAGTAAACTAACTTCAAATGCGTGAAAAAAAGAATCTAGCTCTGAACTAGAAAAAAGCCTTGAGGGGTTTGTTATGAAATATGTCAACTTTCATTTGCTTTTGGTTTCATCCCATTCCGATTTTGGGTGTTGCACTGTGTAATCAATCAAAATTTAATATAAGTCTATTTAAAATAATTTTTATTCGGGTAAATAAATATTATTTGTTTCACACAATATTAAATTTAAATCATGACCTAAAAATATTTCTTCATCATATTTTTAAATATAGTTTGTAGTTGGTATGTTTTTTTTTATATTTTATTTCTAAAATGATTAAACTATTATGTAAAGCATAGAAAATGTATTTTTGTATAAAATATTTTTTTTTTGTTTTTAAACAGCCTATTAAAAAATTTATAAAAAAAAAAAACTTTTAAACATCAACATTTAAGATAAATTAGTAACTTAAGGCGATAACACAACTATAAATAAAATTGTAAATATGTTTGTTTCAAATGAATTATGAATAATTTTTATAATAAGCCTTAACTAAAAATACGGGGGTAATTAACAATTTCATACCGTTGTAAAGTGTGAAATTGATTTTACAGCTTTGATTTTATATTTTATGTTAAAATTATTTATATTAAAATTTAATTAAAAAAAAATTGGGTTTTTTGAAAAACAATTTTTTTTTTAAATGTTTTAAAAGCATTTCAATTTTCTATATAAATTTCCCTAATCATGCAATTTTACGCTGTTTTCTAGATATTAAGTGATTTTACTGGAAAAATATTATTTGAAAAAGATCTTTTTTAACTTTTCTAATATCTAGAAGTTTTCATCTCTTTAACCATGTACACTTGTATAAAAACTTAGCGGTTTAGTTGATGCCGCAAAATGTACTAGGCCAACCCCACTGTGCAATGTTTCAGAATCTAAGGATTAACCTTAGAAAATATTAGAAGGCGTTAAAATTTTTCTATTCTCAAATATTTAATACACTACACTCAAAAAAATAAAACTGTAAAGTTAACAATTTTTTTTTTGTTAACTCGAGTTTACTGGCTTTTTAGCAAATTTTTAGTTAAAATCAGCGTTTTAACTACTTTTTCTAGTTAAGTTCAATTTACGAAAATACTAGTTTTGCACAAATATTGAATTAATTTTTTTTGTTGACTTTAAAACTGAGTTTACGAATTTTTACTAACCCGAGTAAAAATAAACATATATAACAATATATAACTTGATACAAACATATTAAATCATATATGATTATACATAGCGTGAGATCTTTTCTAAATTTTTTAAATGCAGTCATATGTAGTTATATATAATTTAATCATGATTCGGATTAAAAGGTGTACGGTTGATATAATTATATAAAATTATATAAGGGTCAATACAAAATTTGTTTTTCTGTATAATTTAATATAAAATTATATATAGCTTATGCTGTTCCATATAAAACTATATATGTTTCCAATTAACCAAAAATTTTCTTCGTTTTTTAGGCAAAGTATAAGAAACTTTTTAAAATGTTCCTAAACATTTCTTGTTAGGGTTATGTATATCACCTATCTGGTTCGAAGCGTACCCAAACATTTAAATGTTTGGTGAATGTATCGTTGACCTGTGGTGTATCTCAACCCAAACCAAAAAAACACCAGGATTTTATATTTTTTTATGCAATTAGATCTAATTAGATCCACCAATATATGGCAATGTCTGGTCAAAACTCGGATGAAATCAAATCATATTTTATACAAGTTGATCTTTTTTAATGCAAACACATCCACCATTATTCGGATCAAATTGCGTTTAAATATATATTGTGTTACATATCATTATATATTGCATCATATCAAAATTTTTACTCGGGAATTAATTTGCTGATTTTTTGTAACATTTTTGTCAAGTGAAAAATTTTAAACATTTCTTGTGTAGCCTCCTATGCAAATCTCATAAGTCCTACTTAAGCTGAACTTAATGCTGTGAAAAAAAAGAAAAAATAAGTGAAGTGTTAGTGTTTAAAACCAATATTTAACAAACTTAGAATTTTTTACAAAAAGTTTAGCTGAATTCAACTAATAAAAAATGTTACGAAATTTTCAGCTGAATTTTTAGTTAAAATTACGGTTTTTTTTGCTACATTCATTCTACGAAAAGTTAACTAAATATTTTTTGTTAAATTAACTAGAAATTTAGTAGGTTCAAAATCAGGTGTTTTTTTAGTTAAATTTAACTAAATTTTTTGCTAACTTTACAGTTTTATTTTTTTGAGTGTATAATTTTCGGGTTTCTCCAAAATGTAAAAAAAAATTCCGCGAAAAAAACAATTGGTAAAAAAGATCCACGATTTTTTCTTCTTTTTTTCCAAGAAATATGTACGTGCTTGTTAAAATACCATTCGGTGCTCAATTATGTTCACATATGTCGATCAGCAGCCGAATTATAGTATTTTGTATTTTTAGGTTATGTTGAATGTACCAAAATTTTTGAGGCGTCCTTACATTTTCGATCATAACTTTTGAACCGCTGAACCGATATCCCTCAAATGTAATACCAAACTACTCGGGAGAACTTCCAATAAATATGTTAAGTTTCAGTCATCCTCTGTAATATGTTGGCCGTGATCACCATTTCCAGAGACAGATAGTCAAACGAACATCGCTAGAAAAATCGATCAATGATCTATTATATATACACTTAATGGGGTCCGAAAACGATATTTCGATGAGTTACAAACGGAATAACAAACCTATATGTACCCTCAATCACTAATTGTAAGTAAAGGGTATAAAAATCAAGAAACGTCAAAATATGCAGTTTAAATTTTACATGGTTGAAGGTGGTAAAACTGCTCAAATCAATATCTTGACTGCTAATTTACGCGAAAATTAATTTTTTTTCTAATTTTTATATATGGGGGTTTTCGTGTCAACTGACACAACTTTTTAAACAGATATCCTCCGATCGGGATGAAATTTGCACTAAGGTTACTCCTAAGAGATAGTAGTTCAGAGACAGTTTTTCAACGGGATCGGTCAAGAACACTCTGAGTTAGAGGGGATCGAAATTTGACATTTTGGCCAAAGAGGTTTATATTCTCATCCATGTAACTTCTTACCTATTGCCTTTAGCAAAATATGTCCCAAATAGTTTAAATAGCTATTTCTTCAGTCTTTCGAAAAAAAAATTATAAAAAAAATAAAAAAAAAATTTTTGATTTTTTTTTTTAATCCAAAATTTTTTTTGACATTTTCCTTAAATTGGGATTTTTTTTTTTTTTTTTGATTCAAAAGAAAGCTTAAGTGATTTCTTTTAAGAACTATGGGGTCGCTTAACGGGATGCGAGTGGGATATCTATGAATTTTTTTTTTTTTAACTTTGGAACACAAAAAACGGTTCTTCAATTTGCCCTATTAGGCGTGGGATAGCTAACCAGTTTTCGATTTCGATCCGCGATACCCTCTAATTTTTATGGTTCGAAGAAGAAACCACGTGCCAAAAAATGAGGGCGGTGGGGTGGGGCCATATGGCCCCTCATCGGGTTCAAAGTTGGGCGTAAAGAGGTAAAATCTCCAAAAAGCCCCAAAACTTGCACCCCTCCAGGGTGTGAGACGAACCTCCAATAATTTTCTGCCCCCAACAATTTTCTTGAACATACCTTACCCCTATTTCCACTTCCTAAGGGGCTCCTATATAAAACATTTTTAAAAAATTTGATCCTACCATTCTAACTTACCCTAAAGTGCCCCAAGTGGAGCCAAATATATGACCGACCTCCATTATTTTATTAATTCCAACATTTTTTGCAAACACACCTACAATGTATCTTTAACCCTTAAGGTGGTCCCCATACATTTCTTTTATTTTTTATGAATTTGTTTTATTAAACCAGCTCCTACCGCCTCTACCGTGCCTCCTAGAGAGGCAAAAATTACGACCAACCCCCATTATTTTTTAGTTACCAACATTTTGTCCGAACATAATAACACCCTATCTCCACTCCTTAAGGGGCTCCCTTAAGGAAAAACTAATTAAAAAAAATAAAAACAAATGTATGGGGACCCCCTTAAGAGTTGAAAATAAAGGGTAGGTATATTCTGAGCAAATGTTGGAGTTGAAAAAATATTGGGGGTCGGTCATACATTTTACTTCTCTAGGGGCGCCCTATGGACAGTTAGAGCGGTAGGAGCAAATTTTATAAAAATGTCATTTTGTATGGGAGCCCCCTTAGGAGGTGGAAATAGAGGTTAGGTATATTCAAGAAAAGTGTTGGGGGCAGAAAATTAATAGAGGTCGGTCTTACATTGCACCCTTCCGTGGGCAGTTCTAGGGCAGTTGTGGGGCCCAGTTTTGACCCCGATGAGGAGCCATATGGCCCCACCCCACCGCCCTTATTTTTTGGCATATGCCTTCTTTTTCAAACCTATCAAAATTAGAGGGTGTCCCGGATCGAAATCGAAAACTGGTGAACTATCCAACGCCTAATAGTACAAATTGAAGAACCGTTTTTTGTGTTCCATAGATATTCCACTCGCATGTCACTAAGCGACCCCCCCCCCCCCCCCTTTAAAAGAAATCACCTAAGCTTTCTTTTGAATCAAAAAAAAAAAAGGCCCAATTTGAGGAAAAAGTCAAAAAAGTTTTAGATTTTTAAGAAAAAATATCTAATTTTTTATAATTTTTTTTTTTCGAAAGACTGAAGAAATAGCTATTTAAACAATTTGGGACACATTTTGCTAAAAACAATGGGTAAGAAGTTACATGGATGAGAATAAAGGCGTACGGACATAGCGCCCAAGGTCTTATCGCCCAAAGCCGTAAATGTCATATCGCCCAAGCTGCGACATATAGACCAAAATGATAGGTCTAAAAATGTTATTTCTCCCAAAACAAAATTGTCAAAAAATCCAAAATATTTTTTTGGGCGAAATGTCGAAATTACGACTTTTATGATTTGTTTTTATGTAATAAAGGTTGTCTGCGTAGCCGGCCTTCGGCCGGGCTTAGGGATTACATACTCCATGCATTAAACCCACCCTCTCTGCAAACCAAAGCTAATTTGGTTATCAGGCCTTTTTGAGGCATAACAAATTAGATAGCGTAAAGGCCTGCTACCCTAGAAAACTTTACTTTGCGGAGAGGGTGGGTTTAATGCATGGATTTTGTAATCCCTAAGCCCGGCCGAAGGCCGGCTTCGCATAAAAACTTTAAAATATTGTGTTACAAAAAACAATATGGGTGAGTTTTATGATTATTTTTTTGGGTGCTATGACATTATTTAAATTCAACATTTTGATATTTGGGTAATATGACATTTTTGATAATTTATATTAATTTAAAGAAAATTGTTAAAATACCCAAAAATAATGGCCATATCGTCCAAAAAATTTTGCAACAACAACTAACACACATTTTTTTTGGGTGGAATGACTTTTTTAAATTGGGCGATATGCACTTGGGCGCTATGTCCGTACGCCGAGAATAAACACCTATTTGGCCAAAATGTCTAATTTCGACCGCCTCTAACTCAGAGAGTCCTTGACCGATGTGTCATGAAAAATTGTGTATGAACTACTTTCCAATAGGACTAACCTTGGTGCAAATTTCATCCCGATCGGAAGATATCGGTTTCAAAAGTTGTGTCAGTTGACACGAAAACCCCCATATATATTTTTATACCCTCCAACCACAGTATAGGGTTATACTCACTTTGTCATTCCGTGTGTAACGCATCGAAATAGGACTCCATAAAGTATATATTTTATTTATCAGTGATCGATTCTAAGACATTCTGTCCGTCTTTCCGTCTGTAGAGGACACGATACAGTCCAAAATAAAAGAGCTAGACTTCCGAAGTTTGGCACGAATATGTCTCATATTCCTAGGCAGATTAAGTTCGAAGATGGGCAAAATCAGATCAAGGGGAAAAAAGTTCCCCCTTGGAGAACTAAACCAACCCAAGAAACCCGCATTTTTTGCAGAGCTTTTTGTACTTTTGGTAAGCAAATGGAACATTCTTATCTCAGAAGGAGTTAAAAATCGCAAGGGGCAGGTGCTCCCTAACGTCTCCCACCAATCCCCCCCCCCCAAAAAAAAAAAAAAGACGCCCCTGGAATTTTTTTTATATTTTTTTTACATTTTGGAGGGTATAAAAGATTCGGCACAGCCGAATCTAACAATCTCAGTTGTTTTTTTTTTTTAATTTTGCGATTTTTCGAGAAATTGAGAAGATAAATCGAAAGAATATAATTTTTTACATAAAACTGAGTGCAGCTCAGTTTTTTGGTCCTTCGGTTTTTTCACCATTTTTAAATTTATTAAAAAACTACTTATGAGATTTTTCCATGCAAAAAATAAATTTTATGTTTATTGTGTATTACACAATGTGTAATTTTATCAAAAAGTATGTAACTTTGAGCCATATCTTTGAAAGTATTTATTTGATTTTTACGATTCAGAAGGCATTTGACTTTAACAATTGTCCTTTAGTATATAAATGCACTTGAAAAAATGTCTTTTTTTTTAAATGCATTTTTGATGCAAATGCAATTTTTGAATTTATTTTTTAAAATTCTATCAAATAAATATTTTCAAAGTTACATACTTTTTTGATAAAATTACAGAATAAAAAAAAAAATATTTTTTGTACGGAAAAATCTCATGAGTTGTTTTTAAAAAAATTACAAAAGGTGGAAAAAATCAATGGCCCAAATAGAGATGTACTCAATTTTTATGTAAAAAACTATATTCTTTCGATTTATGCAGGTTTTAAAAAAATCGAAGGGGGATAAAGTTTTGAAAAATGCATCTAAAAATTATAAAATCTTTGGTGGAATTCGTGACTTACAAGGTAACTATCTCAACCGTTATACACAGATTTGCCTGAAACTTAAAACAAAATATGTAAAAGAAACGATTTTAATGTTGCGGTGTCTCGGCAACTCGGACATATCGGGTATTTAAATGTATTTTTTTTCATTTGCTTCACAAAAGTTAAAAAAGGAATTTCAGAAAACCAATTGTATGAGAGGTTGGTTCTACATGGGAGAAATTTTTCATCCCTTGTCCAATTTGGCGCATTTTCAAAATTCAGCAACCTTTGACCATAAGACATATTCGTGTCCAACTTCACACACAGAAAATATATTTAGTAGTTGTAAATGAAATATTTGGAAAACTGAATTTCCCACGTACTATCTCAATATTCGGTTGCCTATCTCAATATTCGGTTGAGTTGCCTCTAACGGTAAATTATATTATTATGAGATCGGAATATTTAATATCGACAATTGTTAGAGTTATCGAATTATTAAAATCGTTTTATGGTTGCTCCAATCAATATTATTTTACACCATTTTTATAAAAAAAAATGTCTGCGAAGTTTTTACTCGTACCAAAACCATTGAATAATGATAATTTTGTGCTGTAAAAAATGGTATTCCTTCCAAAAAAAAAAAAATTCTAGAAATAATAACGCTAGGTATATTAATTTGCCATTTCATGAAAAACGCATTGAAATATCGGTCGAGGACCCCATTATATTCATATATTATTGATCCTTAAAGGTTTCTAATTGTAAGACATTCTAGTGATATCCATCTATTTGATTTTCTGTGCTCGATACAAAAAAAGTTTTTGATGAAAAAATGTTTTTAATGAAAAAAGATATGGATATGAAAAAAAAAAAATATTTAATATAAAAATAAAAAAAATGTTGATAAGAAAATTTATTAAACAAAAAAAATTTATAAAAAAAATATTGATAAAAAGAAATGTTGATGAAAAAAAAACATATTGATGTACAAAAATATTGATTAAAAAAAACAAAATTTTTGATGAACACAAACAAAAAAGATTAAAAAACAAGTAAGAAAATTATAGTCGGTCAAGACCGGCCATATAATACCCTACACCAGAGTTTCCCGAAAAATGGCTTCCAAGTTCAAACATGGACTGATTAGATCTATACTTTGTCAAATCTTTAATAAGTGTAAAAAGCACTCACAAATAAAATTTGAGTGGAATAGGCTTCTTTTTGTTGACAATAAACCGCTTCAACTGAATATCGGCGAAATTTTCACATGGGACCTAAGTCCAAAAATGGTCCGATGATAATTAAAATTGATATGGTCATTAAAGTACGCGTTTAACATACACAAACAGAATTTTAATTAAATATTTTCTATTTTCATGAAATTTGAGAGATTTATGTGAAAATCGGGAAGGTGGTTTGTATGGGGGCTACAAGAAGAACTGGACCGATTTCTTTAAAATTTGGAATGGTGATTTGTGTGGATGAAACATGATTACATGCCAAATTTCGAAAAGATACCTGTTAAAATGCGGCTATTAGAGTCATTTGACCCAAAATTAAAGAGGACCTTTGTATGGGGGCTAGGTCTAAATATGGACCGATTTTTTCCAATTTCAATAGGCTTCGTCCTTGGGCCAAAAGAGGCCTAAGTTTTAAATTTTAAGTCAATTGATAGAAAATTGCGACCTGTATCGTGTTTACACCGTTTACATGGACAGACAGACGGACGGACGGACATCGCTAAATCGACTCAAAAAGTGATTCTAAGTCGATCGGTATACTTGAAAGTGGGTCTAGGACCAATATTTCGGGTAGTTACAAACATCAGCACAAACTCATTATACCCTGTACCACAGTGTGGTGTAGGGTATAAATATGTATGAAAAAAAAAAATATTGATGAAAAAAAATATTGATGGAAAAAAATATTGATGAAAAAATAAAATTATGGAACAAATGAAAACAAGTAAGAAAGTTATAGTCGGTAAAGACCGCCATATAATACCCTACATCAGAGTTTCCCGGAAAATGGATCTCATGGACCGATTAGATCTATATGTTGTTAAATCTTTAATAAGTGTAAAAAACACTCACAAATCAAATTTGAGTGAAATAGGCTACTATTTGTTGACAATAAACCGCTTTAACTGAATATCGGGCGAAATTTTCACAAGGGGCCAGAGTCCAAAACTGGTCCGATGATTATCAGGTTTGATAAGGTTATTTAAGTACGCGTTTAACATACACAAACAAAATTTTAATTAAACATTTTCAATTTTCATGACTTTTGAGACATTTATGCGAAAATCGGGAAGGTGGTTTGTATGGGGGCTACAAGAAGAACTGGTCCGATTTCTTTGAAATTCGGAATGATGATTTGTGAAGACAAAACATGTTTACCTTACAAATTTCAAAACGATACCTTCTATAATACGGTTATTAGAGTCATTTGAGCCAAAACTAAAGAGGACCTTTGTATGGAGGCTAGGTCTAAATATGGACCGATTTTTTCCAATTTCAATAGGCTTCGACCTTGGGCCAAGAGAGACTTAAGTTTCAAATTTCAAGTCAATTGATCAAAAATTGCGACCTGTATCGTGTTTACACCGTTTACATGGACAGACAGACAGACAGACAGACGGACGGACGGACGGACATCGCTAAATCGACTCAAAAAGTGATTCTGAGTCGATCGGTATACTTAAAGGTGGGTCTAGGAGCAATATTTCGGGTAGTTACAAACATCAGCACAAACTCATTATACCCTGTACCACAGTGTGGTGTAGGGTATAAAAAAAAATATTGATGAAAAAAAAAATTGACGAAAAAAAAATATTGATAAAAAAAAAATATTGACTAAAATAATATTGATGAAAAAAAATTATGTTACGTTTTTATTTACCAGCTGGTGAATATTTTTTTTATTCACCACGAGCTTAATTATTATACAAGTTACAAATCCAAGCTACTAAAATAATTATTTTTTTTTGTTAATCGTTAGCTTACTATACACGGTGAGCCTCAGCGATGTTTAGGTTGAACTTAAGTGCCCAGCAAAAACTTGGTAATGGGTGAGGTACCCATTACCAAGTTTTTGCAGTTTTCCTGCCACGCTTACGTGGTAATGGCTTTGAATACTACTAATTACCATTAGCATTACCTTACGCCAAAAAAGGCAAAATGTGGTTACCTCCAATGACATCACCGTGTTAAAGTAATTAACATTGAAATTGGGAGGTAACTAGTTATTCATATTTTTGCTAACCCCTTAAGTTAATTACTTGGTAAGCGAGGTTTTTGCTGGGTGTCGACGAAAAGTGTAAACGCAGTTCGATTTATGCTTGATTAAATGTCACAAAACTGTAAACAGCGAAATCGTAGCTGCTCGTATTCGCGAAATATCGCGAAATTAGTGTTTTTTGTATTTTCTAAAATTTTGACAATAAAGTTTTTTAAATATCTTCAAAAACTGAGTATCCAGTTTTAATTGTATTTATTTACAGGTCACAAAACTGTTAACATCGAAATCACATCTTCTCAATTTCTCGAAAAATCGCAAAAGTAAAAAAAAAAACAAGTGAGAGTGTTACATTCGGCTGTGCCGAATCTTTTATACCCTCCAAAATGTAAAAAAAATATAAAAAAAATTCCAGGGGCGTCTTTACCAAGTTTTTGCTGGGCACTTAAGTTCAACCTAAACATCGCTGAGGCTCACCGTGTATACTAAGCTAACGATTAACAAAAAAAATAATTATTTTAGTAACTTGGATTTGTAACTTGGATAATAATTAAGCTCGTGGTGAATAAAAAAAAATATTCACCAGCTGGTAAATAAAAACGTAACATAATTTTTTTTCATCAATATTTTTTTAGTCAATATTTTTTTTTTATCAATATTTTTTTTTCGTCAATTTTTTTTTCATCAATATTTTTTTTTCATTTGTTCCATAATTTTATTTTTTCATCAATATTTTTTTCCATCAATATTTTTTTTTTCATACATATTTTTTTTATCTTTTTTGTTTGTGTTCATCAAAAATTTTGTTTTTTTTAATCAATATTTTTGTACATCAATATGTTTTTTTTTTCATCAACATTTCTTTTTATCAATATTTTTTTTTATAAATTTTTTTTGTTTAATAAATTTTTTTGTTGTTTTTATCAAAAATTTTCTTATCAAAATTTTTTTTATTTTTATATTAAATATTTTTTTTTCTTATCAATATCTTTTTTCATTAAAAACATTTTTTCATCAAAAACTTTTTTTGTATCGACAACCACAGAAAATCAAATAGATGGATATCACTGGAATGTCTTACAATTAGAAACCTTTAAGGATCAATAATATATGAATATAATGGGGTCCTCGACCGATATTTCAATGCGTTTTTCATGAAATGGCAAATTAATATACCTAGCGTTATTATTTCTAGAATTTTTTTTGGAAGGAATACCATTTTTTACAGCACAAAATTATCGCAGACATTTTTTTTTATAAAAATGGTGTAAAATAATATTGATTGGAGCAACCATAAAACGATTTTAATAATTCGATAACTCTAACAATTGTCGATATTAAATATTCCGATCTTATAATAATATAATTTACCGTTAGAGGCAACTCAACCGAATATTGAGATAGGCAACCGAATATTGAGATAGTACGTGGGAAATTCAGTTTTCCAAATATTTCATTTACAACTACTAAATCTATTTTCTGTGTGTGAAGTTGGACACGAATATGTCTTATGGTCAAAGGTTGCTGAATTTTGAAAATGCGCCAAATTGGACAAGGGATGAAAAATTTCTCCCATGTAGAACCAACCTCTCATACAATTGGTTTTCTGAAATTCCTTTTTTAACTTTTGTGAAGCAAATGAAAAAAAATACATTTAAATACCCGATATGTCCGAGTTGCCGAGACACCGCAACATTAAAATCGTTTCTTTTACATATTTCGTTTTAAGTTTCAGGCAAATCAGTGTATAACGGTTGGGATAGTTACCTTGTAAGTCACGAATTCCAACAAAGATTTTACAATTTTTAGATGCATTTTTCAAAACTTTATCCCCCTTCGATTTTTTTAAAACCTGCATAAATCGAAAGAATATAGTTTTTTACATAAAAATTGAGTACATCTCTATTTGGGCCATTGATTTCCACCGTTTGTAATTTTTTTAAAAACAACTTATGAGATTTTTCCGTACAAAAAATATTTTTTTTTTATTCTGTAATTTTATCAACAAAGTATGTAACATTGAAAATATTTATTTGATAGAATTTTAAAAAATAAATTCAAAAATTGCATTTGCATCAAAAATGCATTTAAAAAAAAAAGTGCATTTATATACTAAAGGACAATTGTTAAAGTCAAATGCCTTCTGAATCGTAAAAATCAAATAAATACTTTCAAAGATATGGCTCAAAGTTACATACTTTTTTGATAAAATTACACATTGTGTAATACACTCAAAAAAAAAAGTTTGTAAAATGACATAAAATCCCCGTGATTTTACGGGGCAGGTTTTGTAAAATATGTACTAGCAAGAATCCCCGTAATGTTACGGGGATAATTTGTAAATTGATTTAACAAAAGAAAATGTAAATTTACAATTTTTTTTTGTAGAAAATCAAAAAACAAAACTGTAAATTTACACATTGTTTGGTTAAACTACTGTTTTTTATGGCAAAAAACTTGTATATCTACAATAAAAAGTGGTAAATTTACAACTTTTATTGTAAATATACCATTTCTTCTTATTTTTTTTTGCCGTAAAAACAGTAGTTTAACCAAATAATTTGTTAATTTACAGTATTGTTTTCGTATTTTCTACTTAATTTTTTGTAAAATTACAACTTATTTTGTAAGTATACAATATTGTTTTTTAAATTTTCATATTTGTTTTGTAAATTTACAAAAAATTTGGTTTATTAGCATATTTGTTTTGTAAATATAAAGGTTTTTTTTCCATTGGTGCATCTTATTTTTCCTTCTTCGGCAGCTGGAGTAGCAGTTCAACAACCTGAAATGATTTTTTTTTTTTTTTTCACTTGAACACTTTTAACAAACTTTTTAAAGTAGGCGTATTTTGTTGGCATAATTATCAGTGTTCTACCATACAAAGTTCACATTAGTGTTAACGCTCAAAATTATAGAAGTTGAAAATTAACTTGCATTCATTGTGAATGATTCTCTTATTGTTAATGGCTCTCTTTGGTATTAATAAAAAAGATAAATGTTTTTGTATTGCTTTCAAGCTAAATTGTATTTAATAAACTAATTTTATCAATATTTCATCGAAAATGTGTAATATTTTACAAAACTATTCCAAACAACGCTAAATTAAATTGAGAAATTTATGGAAGTTAACGTTTCGTTTTTTTCGTTGTGATGCATGTTAACAATCTGAGTTTGCCAACAAAAAAGGCCTAGTATAACACTGCACCTTTTTTATTTTTTTTAGACATTTCGTTTTTTTTTAAGTAGAACATATGAGAATTGCGAAGGAGGCTACACATGAAATTTCTTATATTTTCAGGAAAAATTAGTCAAAAAATAACATTTTTTTTTTTAAATTTTTAATTATTTTCACAAGTATTTTTTAAAAATCGGAAAAATTTTTTTTTGGATATTGTAGATTGGATGTTTAAGTACCTGTTAAAATAAGAAAAACTTAATTTTTCATAATTGGCAGCTTTTTATTGAGATTTTAGGTGTCAAATTAAAAAAAAAAAAAACAAAAAATATGGTAAAATTACCAAAAAAAATGGTAAAAATACAAAAAAAAAACTAGAACAATTATATAGTAGAAACACATAAAAATTGTGGTATTTTACTTAACGCAAATTACCAAAAATGGTGTAAAATTTTTTTTTTTTTCTTAAGTTTACAATTAGTTGAAAAATGTTTGTGTCCGGAACTTAAAAAATTTCCAATTTTTTTTTCATGAAATTTTTTATTAATAAAAAATGATTTTTAAATAAATTTTTTACTCCAAAACGCAAAAAAAACTATACTTAGAAATTTTTTTGTTTAATTACATTTTTTTGTGTAAAAAAACTGAAAACCTTTTAAACGATCTTAAAAAAGAAATGTTTATAATAAAACATTTTTTTGGTAGAAAAACTAAATAACATCAATTAAAATTTTGTTGTACAATAACAGTTTTCTTGTGTAAAAAAACTAAACACCTTGTAATATTTTTTTAATTTGTAAAATAATTCACTTTTTTGTAAATTTACCCAAAAAATTTGTAAAATAAATTTACCAACATATAATAGTTAAATAACAAAGCAAACTGTAGTTGTCGTTTTATTAAATATACAACAATTTTTGTAAAAAGACAAAAATATTAGTAAAATAGAATTACAAGACCTTTTACTTGTAATTTTACAAACTTTTTTTTTTTGAGTGTACACAATAAACATAAAATTTATTTTTTGTATGGAAAAATCTCATAAGTAGTTTTTAAATAAATTTAAAAATGGTGAAAAAACCGAAGGACCAAAAAACTGAGCTGCACTCAGTTTTATGTAAAAAATTATATTCTTTCGATTTATGCAGGTTTCAGAAAAATCGAAGGGGGATAAAGTTTTAAAAAATGCATCTAAAAATTGTATTTGCATCAAAAACGCACATATTAAAAAAAAATATTTTTTTTGACTGCATTGGTATAAAAAAGGAATGCTTTTTGAATGGTAGAATTCGGATAAACACTTTCGAAAACATGGCTCTCCAAAGTATCATACTTTTTTGATTTTTTGAAGAAAATAAAATTCGCGAAAAAATCGCGATTATTTTAAATTTAAAAAAGCTTAAAATGGATATTTTTAGTTGGCTTTAAAGAGAATGCATTCTGTTAATATAAAGAAAATTTTAAGACCTAAGGTCAGAAAATTATTTTTTTTTGTGTTCTTTTTTGGAATTCGTGAAGTAAAGGATTACTTAATATTAATTTAACTTTCTTATTCCACAGGGCGAATGAGTAATAATCCTTTGCTTAACAATATAAAGTATACGCACCTCTTACTAATCTAACTAAATTCCTCAATAATTATCTTTGAAAATGTCCAATGTGACGTATTAAAAATAAATCTACATCGTAATTAAAAACAAAGAGATATTTAAGCTGATATTAATAACTTAAACAAAGGCTAATTTTATGTAGAATTCAATCATCTTCAGGAAATTAAAAGGCTTATGAAAAAACTGACACTAACGCATTTTATAGTTCCCTAAGATTCTTACTAATCTAACAATCATGAAGATATACTACTTAAGTACTTAATAACTATAAGTTTCCATATTTATTCTTAAAATTAATAATAGTATTTATTAATTTAATAATACTTTGACATTTAAAATAGTTCACATACATAAAATACAATATGTATAACTAAATAACTAACTCATGGAAGCAATTCAATCATTAATCATATAATTTTATTGACAACTTTAAGTTGAAATTTTCAAACTAGATTTGTGCATGCATATGGCTGGCGGTTTAGATATATTCGCAATCAGTTAGGCTGACTGGCAAAATTGTTGTCATATACAAATAGGTATATAAGTATAGTATGATTAAAAAATATTTGAATTTAGAAGTTTTATTTTAGAGAATAATTATTTATCATATGTACTAGTTTATGGCAATACGCCGTAATCTTCGTTGCCAACAATACTTAATTACGGATTAGGGAATGATCAGTATTACACTCTCCATTTCTAAATTTCTTCTCTACAGTAACGTTATTACTAGGGATGACATTTCCATGCAAACGCAATGTTTTTTGTCGATAGTCTATCGACCAACTATCTTATCGAATCAAGAAATTTCCCTTAAAATGGCATCGATTTGTTTTTGCATATTTTTGCATATTTTGGTGAAAATGCATATTTTGATTTTAAATGCATATTTTATACATAATTCGAACTTTTAAGTGCATATTTTGGCATAAATTATAAAAAACACAAATTGAAATTAATTTTTTCTAAAAACTATTTAAAATTTTGAAAACATAGCTGTATGCTATGATTTAAATCTGATTTTCTGATTGCTCATTTAAACAAACAAAATATAATTTTTTCAAAATAATCAACAAAAATTTGTGATTTTTTTGGGTTATTCACAAAAAAATCAAATAAATAACGTATTATTCAAACAACAAAAAATAAATATTCTTGAAAATTTTGTGTTTGAAAAATATTTTTTTTTTATTTATTTTATGTTTTTTTTTTTGTATTGAAAAATGTTACAAGATCTTAATTTGGTTTACTTAAAAAATGTTTGTCTACTGCATAGGAATAATATACACTCAAAAAAATAAAACTGAAAAGTTAGCAAAAAATTTAGTTAAATTTAACTAAAAAAACACCTGATTTTGAACCTACTAAATTTCTGGTTAATTTAACTAAAAATATTTATTTAACTTTTCGTAGAATGAATGTAGCAAAAAAAAACGTAACTTTAACTATAAATTCAGCTGAAAATTTCGTAATATTTTTATGTATGTATTAACAAAAAAATTAGTTAAACTCAGCTAAACTTTTTGTAAAAAAATTGTAAGTTTTTTAAATATTGATTTTATACACTAACACTTCACTTATTTTTTATTTTTATTTCCACAGCATTAAGTTCAGCTTAAGTAGAACTTATGAGATTTGCATAGGAGGCTACACAAGAAATTTCTAACATTTTTCACTCGACAAATATGTTACGAGAAATCAGCAAATTAATTAATAAAAATTCGTGAAGACAGTTTTAAAGTCAACAAAAAAAATTAATTCAAAATTTGTTCAAAACTAGTATTTTCGTAAATTGAACTTAACTAAAAAAAGTAGTTAAAACGCTGATTTTAACTAAAAATTTGCTAAAAAGCCAGTAAACTCGAGTTAACAAAAAAAAAATTGTTAACTTTACAGTTTTATTTTTTTGAGTGTATTAAAATCTTTAAAATATATGTAGTCTAACATTTGAAAAACTATTTTGAAAAACTTTTTCAGAATGTCTTAGAATCGGTCACAGAATCTGAGATTTTCTCCATAGAAAAAGGTAACATTTCTCGGACTCTGACACTTTTTCTTTGGGAAACAGGTCTCTGAGTCTATGAATTTTTCTACACTCAAAATAATACATTAGTAGATTTACAAATTTTTTTTTGCTAATGCTGGTTAGCTAACTTTTAGCAAATTTTTAGTTGAGATTAGCATGTTAGCAAAAATATCTTGTAAACTTCATTTAGCGCATTAGCAATTTTAAACAAAATTTGAACTAATTTTTTTTTGCTAAATTTAAAATTGAGTTGACCAAATTTTTACAAGCTTTTTTTGCTAATATTAGCAAAAATAAATGGTAAATTTTTTTTTATTTTCAGAAAACTTAAGATGGCGCTATCTCAGAAACTGAGCCAGATAGAGCAAAATGGAGGCCATTTTTGGTTCTCGTGCTCTCCATAGTATCGCCGGTTCTCTTAACATGTGTGGGCCCTAATGGGTCCTAACTTTGGATCCAAAAAAGTTAGCATTCCCGAAAATTTTAAAATGCTCATATCTCGGTAAATATTGCTAACAAAACAAAAAGTTCAAAAGCATTTTTGTAGCTCTCAACACGTACAACAAGACCGCAAAATAATCAAAAGCTCTCCGAGTAACATTTTTGAAGTTATCGAGTTTTGTAATTCTCAAAACCCCGGTGGTCCCCTAAAGTCACGTATCTCAAAAACTAAGCAAGGTAGAGCGAAACGGACACAATAGGTCTGAGACTTTCTCTATAGAAAAAGGTCTCAGAATCTGAAATTTTATTTCGAACAAATCTAATAATCTGAGACCTGTTCTATAGGAAAAAATATCTCAAAATTGCTTTAAAATATGAGAATTTTTGTATAGTAAAATTTCTCAGAATCTGAAACTTTTTCTGTGGAAAAAAGTTCTTAGAATCCAAAAATTATTCTATACGAAAATAGTCTTAGATTCTGAGACATTTTTCGTAAAGAAGAAGTCTTAGATTCTGAGACATTGATTCTATAAAAAATCATTTTTTCATCCTCCGATATTTTCTATGTAGGAAGAATTTCTTCTACTGAAAAATTCTCAGATTTAGAAATAGCAAAAATAAAAGAATTATCTAAGCGATCATGAAAAACAAACCTCCTTCGGCAAAAACTAATAAATTTTATGCTTTTATAGCTTTCCCATTACTTTTTTTTTGCAAATGAAACGTATCCCTTATTTTGCTCGTCCGACAAAGCATTACGATTTTTTTTCTTTGAAGTTAAAAAAAAAAAAAACCTCACAGTGAAATATCCAACTTATTCTAAAAGATTTTTTTCTCTTGATTTCAAGTAGCCGCAGTTGAACGGGGGAAGTGGGTCACGCTTTTAAAGTGGTAGTAGATTTTCTAACGTGAAAAAAAATTATCAATTTTGATTAGAAATAATTCACCATCCGACAAAAATTAAAAAATAAAAGTCGTTGAACAGAGAGAGACTAAATGTAGTAAAACTGCATTTACAGTTTTTCATTTCGTGATCCTGTTTCCTTTTAAAAGAACTTCAAAGTTTTGGGGGATTAAATTTTATAAAATATTTTTTTTATATTTGTCCTAGGATGCCACTTTTGAAAGAATGTGTCCTTCAATATCACACGGTGAGCCTCAGCGATGTTTAGGTTGAACTTTAGTGTCGACGAAAAGTGTAAGCGCAGTTCGATTTCTACAAGATTAAATGTCACAAAACTGTTAACAGCGAAATCGTAGCTGCTCGCATTCGCAAGTTAACGCAAAATTATTGTATTTGTATTTTTTAAAATTTTGACATTGAAGTTTTTTAAATATTTTAAAAACCTGAGTATGCAGTTTTCATTTAAAATTTTCAACAAAATATTTTGATAACGTTTTCAAATGACTTTATTTACATCCTTTTATCCTGATATGGCAAAATATTAAAATGAAAATTATTTAGGTTAGATCCTCCTCTTTCATCAGCCGTCACCAGTGTCATCCTAGGACAATTACAAATATTTTACAAAATGTATCCTTTAAAACTTTGATATCCTTTTAAAAGGAAACATGATCAAGAAATGAAAAACTGTAAATGCAGTTTTACTCTATTTGATCTCTACTTTCAGACGTATATCATCCGGTTCATGTTTAATATTGGCTGTCGGACGGTGTTCTATTTTGTGTAAAAAGCTTTTTTTTAGAAATTTTTTAAAAAAAGTACGAAAAGTAGGAAAAGTACACATTAATCATACGCACCGTATACTGCCGTAATGACAAAATAAAAAATTTTCCTTAAAATCTTCTGAATCGATCGATTTTTTTCAACAGTTTTCTTTATACTTTTAAATCATATTGTTAATATAGTAAGTTGTATTATATTTATGTACATTTGTTATAATAAATGTTATATTATGATGATTATTATGGTTTACTGTTTGCTAGAGTTGGTTTGTTATTATTTTATTTAGTTTTTTTATTCAATATATAGTGATGACCAACACGATGACATCAAACGCATAAATTTTCAATTAATAACACCAATAACGCAACACAGCAACAAAATATTTAAAAAGAATGACAATCAGACTGACAGTCAGACAGATATACAATGTGATGAAATAACATATCGATGGGTTAATGTAAAAAGGACTTAACTTAATTATTTTTTTGGTTTTTTTGTATTATTGTGCATTTAATAAAAGTATTGGGGTTTTTACAGTGACGATTAAATTTGCCTTTTTTAGTGTGGTATTTGTCAAATTTGCCATTTTACTAAACGTCAAGTATTTGCCACCATTTTTTCTTTACATATAGTGAGCGCACTTTTTGGTAATAATTTGCACAAAATAACTTTAATAAACTTTAACAACTTTTTACATTCACAATTTTAAAATAAACACAAATAATCTGTATTTTTCTTTTTATATAAAGGTTTTTGTTGCCGCGTTCGAAATTTCAGCATAAACAATCACAGCTGTTGTCATTTTAAAATTACGTTTTTTTTTATTTGCACACTGGCATTTTGTTTTTAGACAAGGTTTGAGTTGGGCTTTTAAAGAAAAATATTCCACATTCAAATTGGCATTTTTTTTTTGACGTTTGGCACATTTGCCAAATACCAAACTAAAAAAGGCAAATTTAATCATCACTGTGAAAACCCTATATGTGATTTAACAACATTTTGAGACTCCTACGATTGAAAATTAATCTTTTTTATTTTTCTCTAAAAACGATTATTATATTTTTAAATTTTAATATTATCTAGCCGTTAAAATCCTTTATTACCAGTGAACATTAGGGTGGCCCAAAATTCCTTTTGCTTCGCTACAGGTCAACGTACCTTAAAAAATTAAAGATGGTATCGTAACTAATATTTTGAGCCAAATTTCAGCACCCTACGACGATTAGAAGGGGATGCTAACTGATCACATGTGTTTGCAACCTCCGAAGAAATCTAAAAAAAAAAATTTGCAATCCTAAAAATTACTACATGGAATGGTATCGCTACAAGAGCAAATAAGTCACACATGGCCATTTTGCCCTAAGGTTGCCTACAAAGGATAATAAGGACATTTTAGTTTCGATTAGGAAAAAAAAAAAAAAAATTTTTGGATATTATACTCAAATTAAAGATATTTGTATTACCTTTCAAATGAACTTTATCGCAACTTAATGGTCCGCATAGTTTTTGAGTTACAGCGGTTTTAGTGAAATGCAGGGTTCCGCTTTTTTTAATATGTATTTTTTTTTTGTTTAAGGACAAACTTAGGACAAAATGGTCACATGTGAATTATGTGCTCTTGTTACGCTAGCATTTCATATGGTTATTTTTAAGATTCCAATAAAAAAAATTTCAAGATTTCTTTGGAGGTTGCAAACACTTATGATGAGTTAGCATCCCCTTCCAATCGTTGTAGGGTGCGGAAATTTGGCGCAAATTGTTCATTACGATGCCATCTATCATATTTTGAGGTACGTTCAGTTGTGAGTTATACTTGGTATTTTTCCATATGTTGTTGGGCCACACTAGTGAACATACATATTCAACCACAGATCGTTTTAGATTTAATACCACAAAGGTTACTTTTGGTCTTAAACCAGCAAAATATTAAATTTTTCCTAAATTTCTATAAAATGGTAGTTACGACCTTTTTATATTAAATCAACTACTTATATGCAACAATTATCTAAAGTATTTGAACTAACAATATTGACATTTAGCAATTTTATGTACAAACAAGTGCGTCATAATAATTAATTTGAAGTCTTTTTGTATTAAGTTAAGAATAATTTTATATTAATTAACACACAATGCATTCATTGTGTGTTAATGCCATAAAATTGTGTGAAAATAGTTGAGAAGTCAATATCAATTATACTGATCGTCATTAAAATTTCCTATTTACCTACATATTTGCTAAGATAAAGCTTGGAGACCTCGTTTCAATGGTTCTTTGATAAATACACAACTTACTCATTTGTCACGATTTGATACCTCTGCTAGTTTAAGGAATAAGAGGAGGTGGCGAATGTGCCCCTCTCTACCCTACATACTATGTCATTACGTTTGTAAAGCATCTAAATATTTGCACAAATTTGTGTTACTGTCATAGGCTGACTAAGCTCGGAAATGGGAAAAATGGGATAAGGGAGAAAAAAAGTTCAGCCTTAAAGAACTTAACCAACCTACAAAACAATGCCATTATTGCCAATTTTTATACCCTACACCACTCTGTGGTACAGGGTATAATGAGTTTGTGCTGATGTTTGTAACTACCCGAAATATTGGTCTTAGACATACCTTCAAGCATACCGATCGAATCAGAATTACTTTTTGAGTCGATTTAGCGATGTTGAAAGTTGAAAAAGTAGCAAAAAAAGTTATCAAAAAAACATATTTTCAGAAATATTATAAAAATTTTACAAAATAGAATGCATTTAACTAACCCAGCAAAACTTAGATTACCAAATAAGGTAAAAAATAAGGTATAGGATCTCTTATTTTATACATGATTTAATGTTTAGAAATAACAAATATGAAATAAATTTTTTCCAATAATCATGCATTACGTAGCAAATTATTAGTAATGCATTATTTTTCACTTGAAAATAATACGTTGTGGAACAAATGTTTGGTAAGACATCATAAAATAATGCTACAAATAAGTTATGTGCATTACCTGGTAATGTGTTATATAATCACTACCAAAGTTTTGCTGGGAAACTCTGAAAATTTACAGAGTTTTTTCTGTAAATTTTTTTTTTGTATCAAATGCATTTTACAAATATATGTAAATTTACATAGTTTTCTTTGCTAAATGGTGGTTTATTCAACCAATATTTTACTACAAACTCTGTAAATTAACAGTTTTTTTTTGTCCAAATCATTTTACAGAGTTTTAAAGTAAAATTACGGAGTTTTCTCTGTCAAAAAGCTTTCATATTTAACCAATATTTTACTATAAACTCTATAAATTAAGAGTGTTTTTTTTGGTAAAAATCATTTTACAGAGTTTTTTAGTAAAATTACTTAGAAATGTTGTTAGCTGGAAAAGTATGGTAATTTAACAGAGTTATTATTTTGAGTGTGCCTTCAAGTATACCGATCAACTCAGAATTACTTTAAGTCGTCCATCCGTCCGTCTGTCCATCTATCGGTTTAAGCTCGTTACAGGTCGCAATTTTCAGTCAATTGAATTGAAATTTGAATCTTAAGCATCTTTTGGACCAAAGACGAAGAGTTTTGAAATTGGAGAAAATCGGTCCATGTTGAGAGCTAGCCCCATACAAACGCCCCCTTTGGATTCGGCTTAATGACTCTAATAACCGTATTGTAATAGATATTGCTTTGAAATTTATCAGGTAATGAAACTTTCTATGCACAAATTACCATTCCAAATTTAAAAGGGATCGGGTCAGGCCTTCTGGTAGCCCCCATACAAACCACCCTCCCAAAATTCACATAATTCCTTCAAAATTCATAAAAATGGAAATATTTGATAAAAATTTTATTTTTAGTTGTTAAACGAGTACTTTAGTAACCTTATTACATCGGCATATATTCGGACCATTTTTGGACTTAGTCCCCCATATAAAAATTTCGACCGATATTCAGTTAAATCGGTCTATTGACCGAAATATAAACCAATTCCACTAAAGTTTTATCTGTGTGTGTTTTCTACACAAAATAAAGATCTAACAAAAGACAGATGCAATCGGTCCATGTTTGGACTTTAGACCCATTTTCCGGAAAACGCTGGTGTAGGGTATCATATGTTCGGTCTTAAGCGAATATAACTTTCTTACTTGTTTAGTACTTGGTTAAGTTTTTCAAGTGGGGCTTTTTCCTTCCGGGTCCGATTTTGCCCATCTTAGAACTCAACTTAACTATGACCATAAGATATATTCTTGCCGAGCTTTAACAGTCTACACTCAAAAAAATACCTTGTCAAATTATTAGAAAAGTCTTGTAATCCCATTTTTAGCAATATTTTTTTTATTTACCTTATTTTCCTAGGTTTTTTAACAAAAATCTAAGTTTAATTTTTTTTTTGTTATTTTACAATATTTTTTGTAAATGTCCAAATTTCCAAGTCAATTTTACTTAAAAATATTGTAAAGTAAGGATAATTCCTTGTAACTTTTATCGAGTCAAAAATTTGTAAAGTTACTATTTTATTGGAAAAAAATCTTGTAAAATTACAAAAAAAAACGTAATTTTTACTAGAAATTTTCGTAAAATTGGAGGTAACACAAAATCTAGCAAAGTTTTTTTTTAGTGTAACTTCGATACGGTTTTTTGGGACGACTGATATGTCACGTGACCTTTTAAGGACCGGTCACTTTTCCCGCAGGATTACTTACAAACATTTCACCAATAAAATTTTAAGTGTACAACCTTTCGACACGATTAAACTTACATGGAGTTCTCTTGAAGACACGAGCTTTTTTGCTTCTTCCTAGTAAAAACTAAAAACTTTTTTGTCATATTACAAGATTTTGTTATTTTAATGCTGCAGCCTTTTTTAACCCCACCTACTTTTAAATGGAATCTTGTTTAATCTGTTTTATTTTTTATCCACAAATAATTGCAAATATATAAGGCAATCTATACATTAAAAATATTTCGGTTTATTGTTTTATTTTATGCGTCTAAATGTATCTATCTGACTTGTTACATATAAGGCTGCCTGTTATGTATTGTTTTTCCACATAGTTCATACACATTTTATTGGAGAAAAAAACTTCGCAAATTCTTAATGGAAAACAAAGGAATTTTTGTGTTGTTATTATAAAATATTTACTTTTTTTAATGTAATAAATTATTGAAAAAAATGCAACATTTAGAACAAAGCAAACACAATGCGTCTAATAACGAAAATAACAAACAGTTTAAAAATGAATCATAACACAAAATATTGTGAAATAATGGGTAGGGGATTTTTTAAACGATTTACTGACAAGGGAAGTATCTCAACCCTTATGAACCGATTTGCCTGAAACTTAAAATATATATAATAGAGACAATTCTAAGGTTGGGGTGTCTCGGCTTATCGGCCATATCGGGGATTAAGGGGTTCAAAACATGGGTCAAAAAATTGCGAAAAAATCGTTTTTTGGATTTTTCAGCCATTTCTTTTTAAGAAACTATATGATGTTTTCATATGAGAAGAAAGGTTTTTTTAATGCCTATCCAATGGTGGCATAACCTTGTAAAAAATCGGCTTCTTTAAATATTTTTTTCACGAAAATGTATAAATTTTGGGGGTACTTATGTGAAGACATAGACCTACGATATCCATATGGATAAGAAATAATCTTTATTAAATTTAAGTCGACCCGTATTTTTGCCCTAGACGATATTCCTGTTAGTTCGGAAGTTATCAAAATTTTCCCGAAGGTCCACATGATTTCATAAGGGAACAACGAAATTTTTAAACACCGATATGGCCGATAAGCCGAGACACCCCAACCTTAAAATCGTCTCTTTAATATATATTTTAAGTTTCAGGCAAATCGGTTCATAAGGGTTGAGATACTTCCCTTGTGAGAGTGAGTTTTTGGGATTGAAACTTATCTCTGTTAAACCGAATATTAATTTTAGAAGATTTGCTTTAATTTACAAAGAAATTTATAAAAAAATTATAATTTAGCTATACCCAGTCAGAAATTGCCAACCTTACGAAAAATTTTGTTTGGTACAATATCGGGCTAGCCAAAAATACAACATTGTATAATGTAAAACAGTTTTACTAAAAATATTGTGTTGGCACAACTTTGTGTTTACATAAAACACTACACTGTAGATTATAATTTAAAAGATTAACATTTTTATTTTTTAAAAAAATTTTTGATTTACATAGACCTCAACTCTTTAATCTTAGTGAACACTTAAAAAGTTGCTTTTTCAACCAATTTGTACAAAATGGTAACTAAAAAGCACTACATCAAGATTTTCAATACATCCCTAAGCAAGCCCTGCAAAAAAAGTCATTACCACTTCTCAGTGGAGTGCTTTAAAACTATAACAAATGTAATGAAATACAACAAAAATAACAAAAAACACAAGACAAAAACACACAAACAGTTTTTTCTACTCCAGAATACATAGATATTCAGCACTTAACTCATTACCTATCGCGACACCTCCATACAAATGTAAGTAGATATTCAGTAGATAAGAACTACTCCGTGGAAGTAGTTGGAAGTTGTTTGAAAGCTCGGAGTACTTCTTATCTACTGAATATCTACTTACTTTTGTATGGGAGTGTCGCGGAAGGTAATGACTTAAGTGCTGAATAACAACTTTTTATGGAGTAGAAAAAACTGTTTGTGTGTTTTTTTCTTGTGTTTTTTGTTATTTTTGTTGTATTTCATTACATTTGTTATAGTTTTAAAGCACTCCAAATAGAAGAACTCCGCACTTTTTTTGCTGGGAGAGGTCAATCTAATGTCGTAAATTTGTAAAATCAATGTTGACCCAACGTCAAAACAAAAGTCGAACGGTCGTTGGCCACTGTTATCATTTTAACCTCGGAATGACGTCGTAGACTTTGAAACGTGTATGATTTGCCAACGTTGGTACCGTCGCCGCCACCCAGTCAGAAAAATACAAACGGGCCAACGTTGGAATGAAGTTGGCGGCGACGGTACCAACGTTGGCGAATCATACCCGTTTCTAAGTCTACGACGTCATTCCGAGGTTGAAATGATAACAGTGGCCAACGATCGCTCGACTTTTGTTTTGACGTTGGGTTAACATTGATTTTACAAATTTACGACATTGGATTTAACTTTTGCTTAGGGATGGATTGAAAATCTCGATGTAGGGCTTTTTAGTTACCATTTTGTACAAATTGGTTGAAAAAGCAACTATTTAAGTGTTCACTTAGATTAAAGAGTTGAGGTCTATGTAAATCAAAAACTTTTTTTAAAACATATAAATGTTAAACTTTTAAATTATAATCTATAGTGTTGTGTTTTATGTAAACACAAAGTTGTGCCAACACAATATTTTTAGTAAAACGGTTTTACATTATACAATGTTGTATTTTTGGCTAGCCCGATATTGTACCAACACAAAATTTTTGGTACGGTTGGCAATTTCTGACTGGGCAGCTTCATTCTAACGTTGGCCCATTTGTATTTTTCTGCCTGGGTTATAGAGTAAAACACAAAAAAAAAACGGTATTTCGAAGATTGACTCTGGTAGAGAAGATCAAAAAAATATACATTAAAAGATGTCATCGAAATTTTATTTTAGGGTGTTTAACTTTCCTCCTTTTGACTATGATTTCTTGAAACTAACCTGCAGGAGAAGTGTGTCATTCGATACTAAATCATCTACCACGTGACTGGTGATAACGGGACATATCACAAAAATGCCTATATTACCAAGTCCCAAACAAAATTTAAAAATTTTCTAAGTTCCCACACTCAAAATAATAACTCTCAGAAAAAAAAAATTCTAATCTCAGATTTTAACACATTTTTCGTACAAAAAAATTTTAGATAGTAAATTTTTCTATAAAAAATTTTCAATAGTTAATTTTTCTTTAGAGAATTCTCGATAGTAAATTTTTCTATAGAACATTTTTGATAGTAAATTTTTCTATAGAAAATTTTTGATAGTAAATTTTTCTATAGGAAATTTTCGATAGTAAATTTTTTAGTAAACATTTTTGATAGTAAATTTTTCTATAGAAAATTTTTGATAGTAAATTTTTCTATAAAAAATTTTCGATAGTAAATTTTTCTATAGAAAATTTTCTATAATAAATTTTTCTATAGAAAATTTTCGATAGTAAATTTTTCTATAGAAAATTTTTGATAGTAAATTTTTCTATAGAAAATTTTTGATAGTAAATTTTTCTATAAAAAATTTTCGATAGTAAATTTTTCTATAGAAAATTTTCGATAGTAAATTTTTCTATAGAAAATTTTCGATAGTAAATTTTTCTATAGAAAATTTTCGATAGTAAATTTTTCTATAGAAAATTTTCGATAGTAAATTTTTCTATAGAAAATTTTCGATAGTAAATTTTTCTATAGAAAATTTTCGATAGTAAATTTTTCTATAGAAAATTTTCGATAGTAAATTTTTCTATAGAAAATTTTCGATAGTAAATTTTTCTATAGAAAATTTTCGATAGTAAATTTTTCTATAGAAAATTTTCGATAGTAAATTTTTCTATAGAAAATTTTCGATAGTAAATTTTTCTATAGAAAATTTTCGATAGTAAATTTTTCTATAGAAAATTTTCGATAGTAAATTTTTCTATAGAAAATTTTCGATAGTAAATTTTTCTATAGAAAATTTTCGATAGTAAATTTTTCTATAGAAAATTTTCGATAGTAAATTTTTCTATAGAAAATTTTCGATAGTAAATTTTTCTATAGAAAATTTTCGATAGTAAATTTTTCTATAGAAAATTTTCGATAGTAAATTTTTCTATAGAAAATTTTCGATAGTAAATTTTTCTATAGAAAATTTTCGATAGTAAATTTTTCTATAGAAAATTTTCGATAGTAAATTTTTCTATAGAAAATTTTCGATAGTAAATTTTTCTATAGAAAATTTTCGATAGTAAATTTTTCTATAGAAAATTTTCGATAGTAAATTTTTCTATAGAAAATTTTCGATAGTAAATTTTTCTATAAAAAATTTCCGATAGTAAATTTTTCTATAGAAAATTTTCGATAATAAATTTTTCTATAGAAAATTTTCGATAGTAAATTTTTCTATAGAAAATTTTCGATAGTAAATTTTTCTATAGAAAATTTTCGATAGTAAATTTTTCTATAGAAAATATTCGATAGTAAATTTTTCTATAGAAAATTTTCGATAGTAAATTTTTCTATAGAAAATTTTCGATAGTAAATTTTTCTATAGAAAATTTTCGATAGTAAATTTTTCGATAGTAAATTTTTCTATAGAAAATTTTCGATAGTAAATTTTTCTATAGAAAATTTTCGATAGTAAATTTTTCTATAGAAAATTTTCGATAGTAAATTTTTCTATAGAAAATTTTCGATAGTAATTTTTTTTTATAGAAAATTTTCGATAATAAATTTTTCTATAGAAAATTTTCGATAATAAATTTTTCTATAGAAAATTTTCGATAGTAAATTTTTCTATAGAAAATTTTCGATAGCAAAATTTTTCTATAGAAAATTTTCGATAGTAAATTTTTCTATAGAAAATTTTCGATAGTAAATTTGTCTATAAAAAATTTTCGATAGTAAATTTTTCTATATAAAATTTTCGATAGAAAATTTTTCTATAGAAAATTTTTCTATAGAAAATTTTCGATAATAAATTTTTCTATAGAAAATGTTCGATAGTAAATTTTTCTATAGAAAATTTTCGATAGTAAATTTTTCTATAGAAAATTTTCGATACTAAATTTTTCTATAGAAAATTTTCGATAGTAAATTTTTCTATAGAAAATTTTCGATAGTAAATTTTTCTATAGAAAATTTTCGATAGTAAATTTTTCTATAGAAAATTTTCGATAGTAAATTTTTCTATAGAAAATTTTCGATAGTAAATTTTTCTATAGAAAATTTTCGATAGTAAATTTTTCTATAGAAAATTTTCGATAGTAAATTTTTCTATAAAAAATTTTGGATAGTTAATTTTTCTATAGAAAATTTTCGATAGTAAATTATTGCTATAGAAAATTTTCGAAAGTAAATTTTTCTAAACCAAGTTTTCTATAGTAAATTTTTCTAAAGAAAATTTTCGATAGTAAATTTTTCTATAGAAAATTTTCGATAGTAAATTTTTCTAAAAAATTTGCGCTGGTAAATTTTTCTATAGAAAATTTTCAATAGAAAATTTTCGATACTAAATTTTTCTATAAAAAATTTTCGATAGTAAATTTTTCTATAGAAAATTTTCGATAATAAAATTTTCGATAATAAATTTTTCTATAGAAAATTTTCGATAATAAATTTTTCTATAGAAAATTTTCTATAGTAAATTTTTCTATAGAAAATTTTCGATACTAAAATTTTCTATAGAACATTTTCGATAATAAATTATTCTATAGAAAATTTTCGATAGTTAATTTTTCTAAAGAAAATTTTCGAAAGTAAATTTTTTTATAGAAAATTTTCGATATTAAATTTTTCTATAGAAAATTTTCAATAGTAAATTTTTCTATAGAAAATTTTCAATAGTAAATTTTTCTATAGAAAATTTTCGATAGTAAATTTTTCAATAGAAAATTTTTGATAGCAAATTTTTCTATAGAAAATTTTCGATAGTAACTTTTTCTATAGAAAATTTTCGATAGTACATTTTTCTATAGAAAATTTTCGATAGTAATTTTTTTTTATAGAAAATTTTCGATAATAAGTTTTTCTATAGAAAATTTTCAATAGTAAATTTTTCTATAGAAAATTTTCGATAGTAAATTTTTCTATAGAAAATTTTCGATAGTAAATTTTTCTATAAAAAATTTTCGATAGTAAATTTTTCTATACAAAATTTTCGATCATAAATTTTTTTATAGAAAATTTTCGATACTAAATTTTTTTTTATAGAAAATTTTCGATAATAAATTTTTCTATAGAAAATTTTCAATAATAAATTTTTCTATAGAAAATTTTCGATTGTAAATTTTTCTATAGAAAATTTTCGATAGTAAATTTTTCTATAGAAAATTTTCGAAAGTAAATTTTTCGATAGAAAATTTTCGATAGTAAATTTTTCTATATTTTCGACAGTAAATTTTTCGATAGAAAATTTTCGATAGTAAATTTTTCTATATTTTCGATTGAAAATTACTAGATGAGTTCACTTACAAAACTCAGTCGTAATAAAATTTTAATTAAAAAAAAAAAAAAAAATATTTTCGATTGCAAATTTTTCTATAGAAAATTTTCTATAGTAAATTTTTCTAGAGAAAATTTTCGATAGTAAATTTTTCTATAGAAAATTTTTGATAGTAAATTTTTCTATAGAAATTTTTCAATAGTAAATTTTTCTATAGAAAATTTTGCGATAGTAAATTTTTCTATAGAAAATTTTCGATAGTAAATTTTTCTATAGAAAATTTTCGAAAATAGATTTTTGTATAGAAAATTTTCGATAGTAAATTTTTCTATAGGAAATTTTCGATAGTAAATTTTTCTATAGAAAATTTTCAATAATAAATTTTTCTATAGAAAATTTTCGATAGTAAATTTTTCTATACAAAATTTTCGATAGTAAATTTTTCTATACAAAATTTTCGATAGTAAATTTTTCTATACAAAATTTTCGATAGTAAATTTTTCTATAGAAAATTTTCGATAGTAAATTTTTCTATAGTAAATTTTCTATAGAAAATTGTCGATAGTAAATTTTTCTATAGAAATTTTTTGATAATAAATTTTTCTATAAGAAATTTTCGATAGTAAATTTTTCCATAGAAAATTTTCGATAATAAATTTTTCTATAGAAAATTTTCGATAGTAAATTTTCTATAGAAAATTTTCGATTGTAAATTTTTCTATAGAAAATTTTCGATAGTAAATTTTTCTATAGAAAATTTTCGATAGTAAATTTTTCTATAGTAAATTTTTCTATAGAAAATTTTCGATAGTAAATTTTTCTACAGGAAATTTTCGATAGTAAATTTTTCTATAGAAAATTTTTGATAGTAAATTTTTATATAGAAAATTTTCGATAGTAAATTTTTCTATAGAAAATTTTCGATAGTAAATTTTTCTATAGAAAATTTTCGATAGTAAATTTTGCTATAGAAAATTTTCGATAGTAAATTTTTCTATAGAAAATTTTCGATAGTAAATTTTTCTATAGAAAATTTTCGATAGTAAATTTTTCTATAGAAAATTTTCGATAGTAAATTTTTCTATAGAAAATTTTCGGTAGTAAATTTTTCAATAGAAAATTTTCGATAGTAAATTTTTCTATAGAAAATTTTCGATAGTAAATTTTTCTATAGAAAATTTTCAATAGTAAATTTTTCTATAGAAAATGTTCGATAGTAAATTTTTCTATAGAAAATTTTCGATAGTAAATTTTTTTATAGACAATTTTCGATAATAAATTTTTCTATAGAAAATTTTCGATAGTAAATTTTTCTATAGAAAATTTTTGATAGTAAATTTTTCTATAGAAAATTTTCGATAGTAAATTTTTCTATAGAAAATTTTCGATAGTAAATTTTTCTATAGAAAATTTTCGATAGCAAATTTTTTTTTAGACAATTTTCGATAATAAATTTTTCTATAGAAAATTTTTGATAGTAAATTTTTCTCTAGAAAATTTTCGATAGTAAATTTTTTTATAGAAAATTTTCGATAGTAAATTTTTCTATAGAAAATTTTCGATACAAAATTTTTCCATAGAAAATTTTCGATACAAAATTTTTCTATAGAAAATTTTCGATAATAAATTTTTCTGTAGAAAATTTTCGATAGTAAATTTTTCTATAGAAAATTTTTGATAGTAAATTTTTTTATAGAAAATTTTCGATACTAAATTTTTCTATAGAAAATTTTCGATACTAAATTTTCCTATAGAAAATTTTCGATAGTAAATTTTTCTATAGAAAATTTTCGATAATAAATTTTTCTATAGAAAATTTTTGAAAGTACATTTTTCTATAACAAATTTTTGAAAGTAAATTTTTCTATAACAAATTTTTGAAAGTAAATTTTTCTATAGAAAATTTTCGATAGTAAATTTTTCTATAGAAAATTTTCGATAGTAAATTTTTCTATAGAAAATTTTCGATAGTAAATTTTTCTATAGAAAATTTTCGATAGTAAATTTTTCTATAGAAAATTTTCGATAGTAAATTTTTCTATAGAAAATTTTTGATAGTAAATTTTTCTATAGAAAATTTTCGATAGTAAATTTTTCTATAGAAAATTTTCGATAGTAAATTTTTCTATAGAAAATTTTCGATAGTAAATTTTTCTATAGAAAATTTTCGATAGTAAATTTTTCTATAGAAAATTTTCGATAGTAAATTTTTCTATAGAAAATTTTCGATAGTAAATTTTTCTATAGAAAATTTTCGATAGTAAATTTTTCTATAGAAAATTTTCGATAGTAAATTTTTCTATAGAAAATTTTCGATTGCAAGTTTCCTTGTAAGTTTCATCACTACAAAAAATTGTAAATTTACAATTTTTTTTTGGTAAAAAGATTGTAAAATTACGAAATTATTGGTAAAAAACTCGTAAAATAACAAGGATTTTTTGTCAAATAGGAGGTACCAAAAAAAGTTACTTTTCTTGTAATTTTACAAGGTTTTTTGTTTGAGTGTAGGAGAAATATGAGTATTTTTTTCAGTGCATGCAGTAGTTTTTAGTTTCAAGCATCAATTAAAAAATAATAATTTTGTTGTATTTTCGTTTCCCATAACCACATTGAGGTGTAGCCTACAACATTTTTATAAAGTGCAAATATTACATATTTATTTTAAATTGTATACGACGACGCGCTCATAACATTTGTTATAGATTCATAAATACAAAGTGTTGACGACGGTTTTTGTTATATATTTTTATACCCTCCACTTAGTGATAGAGGGTATATATAAGTTTGTCATTCCGTTTGTAACTCATCGAAATATCGGTATGGGACCCCATAAAGTATATATATTCATGATGCCCGATCGATTTTAAGACATTCTAGCTATGTCCGTCTGTCCGTCTGTCCGTCTGTCCGTCTGTCCGTCTGTCCGTCTGTCCGTCTGTCCGTCTGTCTGTCTGTTGAAAATGCTCTCGCGGACAAAATATTGCACAGAGATGACTGAAACTTAACATATATATTGGAAGTTCTCCCGAGAAGTTTGGTATTGCATTTGAGCGATATCGGTTCAGCGGTTCAAAAGTTATGAACGAAAATGTAAGCATACCTCAAAAATTTCAGTACATTCAACATAACCTAAAAATACAAAATGCTTTAATTCGGCTTCTGGTTGACATATGTGAACATAATTGGACACCAAATGGTATTTAAACAAGTACGAACATATTTTTTGACAAAAAAAAAAAAAAATCGCGGATTTTTTTTTACCAAAATTTTTTTCGCGGAAATTTTTTTCAATTTTTTTTTTTTTTTCAAAAGTAATTTCCATTTAACTAAAGTTGTTTGCAATAATCTTTTTGTAATTGTGGAGGGTATCACTACATTCGGCAAGGCCGAATTTAACTTTTTTACTTGTTTTTTTTTATTTTGTTGTAGTGTTAAATTAACTTTGTTTTTTGTTGTCGTTGTTGTCATTATTGTTTCATATCATATTTATTATTGTATATTAATTAATGTTTGTTATAATAATTAACTTTACTTCACGTCACTTTACTTTTTTTGTGGTTTAGTTATCTTAACTAGTATAGGAAATTGAAGCTTTGTCAATATAATTCATACTCGTGCATATTTATTGTATATCGATGGAAAGTTCATTGCGGTTATAATAATTTATAACATTTTTCCGTTTCTAATAATAAATTTAATAATAATTTATGCATTAAATGTCGTTTAACCAGTAGAAAAGGCTAAATGCAATACATAGATAATAGAAAATGTATAAAAAACATCTTAATTTTTAATTAAAAAATATTGTAAATAATATTAACATTTAATAAATATCTAATAATTAGTTAGAATTTCATATAATTTGCACATTTTTTTCGTTTGGTGTATTTTGTTTTTTTAACAAAATATTTTGATTGTTATTATCTCAAATTATCGGTATTTATCCCGTTATTGTTTTGTAGGCGTAATTACCTTTAAGCTAAATGTTTCTTTTAAAGATATTTTAATAATTTTTTTGTTCGTTGAACCAAAAATCGATTTCACGACCATATGACAAATAATTCAATTTTAAAACGAGTACATGCATATGAGGCATTTCATAAATAATGTTTCATTGAGGAAAAATTCATCCACTTAAAGATAAGGTTTCTTCATATTGATGAAAGCTAACATCAATGTGATGAAATTTTACATAAATTTTTATCTAATATAACATGTCGTCATCAATATGGTGAAGCGGTATCATCAATATTATGACTCGTTTTCATAAAAATTTAACAGGAATTAACATTATTTTAAAAAATATAATAAAATAAAAAAATTCAATCTTGTTTTTTGTCTATTATTTTATTAAACTTTACTTTATTTTATTTTTTTTTTTATTTTATTTTATTTTATTTTATTTTATTTTATTTTATTTTATTTTATTTTATTTTATTTTATTTTATTTTATTTTATTTTATTTTATTTTATTTTATTTTATTTTATTTTATTTTATTTTATTTTATTTTATTTTATTTTATTTTATTTTATTTTATTTTATTTTATTTTATTTTATTTTATTTTATTTTATTTTATTTTATTTTATTTTATTTTATTTTATTTTATTTTATTTTATTTTATTTTATTTTATTTTATTTTATTTTATTTTATTTTATTTTATTATACCCTCCACTCTGGTGATAGAGGGTATATATAAGTTTGTCATTCCGTATGTAACACATTGAAATATTGGTTTAGGACCCCATAAAGTATATAAATTCATGATCCTTGATCGATTTTAAGTCGATCTAGCGATGTCCGTCTGTCTGTCTGTATGTCTGTCCGTCTGTCTGTCTGTTGAAATCACGTACTTAAAGGTAGTTTTCCTTGGAAGAAACTGATGATTTCTTTTCTAAATCGGTTAAGTACTATAAAAGTTATGAGTGAATAACTGAAAAAAGTCTTAGATGTTTTCAACATAACCCTAAATTAACTCATATTTTGTGAAGATACATAACAAAGAAAACGGAAATGAGAAAAAAAACGGAGAAAAAAATCTTTACAAAAAAACTTTAAAATATGTAAAACAAAATCTAAATTTAATTAAAAACAAGTGAGAGTGTTAAATTCGGCTGTGCCGAATCTTTTATTCCCTCCAAAATGTAAAAAAAACATAAAATTTTTTTTCAGGGTCGTCTTTTTTGGTGGGGGGAGGGGGGGATGGTTTGGGGGATTCCTTCTCCTTGCGATAGATGTTATCAAATGGATTTATTATGATTCCTCCAACTATTTAATCCAATTAATCATTATTAAAATATATTTTTTTATATCCACGCCCACAAAGGGGGCGGGCAAATTTTTTTTTTTTTTTTTTTTTTTTTTTTTTTATCCGCTGGGTCCAAATGCAGTGTTTTGAGCTTCGTCTGACATAAAAATGTTGCATTTGCTTAAAAAAAGTAGAAAAAGCCCTGTAAAAAATAACGTTTTTCAGGGGTTGGTTTAGTTCTCCAAGGGCGAACTTTTTTCCCCTTGGTCCGATTTTGCCCATTTCCGAACTTAACCTGCCTAGGAATATAAGACATATTCGTGCCAAACTTCGAAAGTCTAGCTCTTTTATTTTGGACTGTATCGTGTCCTCTACAGACGGACAGACGGACGGACGGACATCGCTGGAATGTCTTAGAATCGATCACTGATCAATAAAATATATACTTTATGGGGTCCTAAACCGATATTTCGATGCGATACACACGGAATGACAAAGTGTATATACCCCCATACTGTGGTTGGAGGGTATAAAAAGTTCGTTAAGTAATAATGAAAAAATTGATAGTTATTTTTATATACATAGTATGTGTGTATGTGTCCGTTTTTTTGCTTCGTCATATTAATGGGGTTGCCAGACTTTTTTGGCGTACGGACATAGCGCCCAAGTGCATATCGCCCAATTTAAGAAAGTCATTCCACCCAAAAAAAATGTGTGTTAGTTGTTGTTGCAAATTTTTTTGGACGATATGGCCATTATTTTTGGGTATTTTAACAATTTTCTTTAAATTAATATAAATTGTCAAAAATGTCATATTACCCAAATATCAAAATGTTGAATTTATAAAATGTCATAGCACCCAAAAAAATAAAAAAATAATCATAAAACTCACCAATATTGTTTTTTTTAACACAATATTTTAAAGTTTTTGTGCGTAGCCGGCCTTCGGCCGGGCTTAGGGATTACAAAATCCATGCATTAAACCCACCCTCTCCGCAAAGTAAAGTTTTCTAGGTAGCAGGCCTTTACACTATCAAATTTGTTATGCATCAAAAAGGCCTGATAACCAAAATAGCTTTGGTTTGCAGAGAGGGTGGGTTTAATGCATGGAGTATGTAATCCTTAAGCCCGGCCGAAGGCCGGCTACGCAGAAGACCTTTATTACAAAAAAAAAAAAACAAATCATAGAAGTCGTAATTTCGACATTTCGCCCAAAAAATATTTTGGATTTTTTGACAATTTTGTTTTGGGAGAAATAACATTTTTAGACCTATCATTTTGGGCTATATGTCGCAGCTTGGGCAATATGACATTTACGGTTTTGGGCGATAAGACCTTGGGCGCTATGTCCGTACGCCGACTTTTTTGGCTTTGTCGCCAAATCGGATGTAAAATATCGCCAAAATTTAATTTTGTTTAGATTTCTTAAAAAAAAAATATTTTTATTTCAAAAAAATATTTTTTTTTAAATAATACAAGACAGAAATCAACTTTATGGCAAAAATCGCCCAAAATCCGGAAAATTGTTTAAAAGTCGCAAAAAGACAATTTGTTTAATTTTTATTCCCTCTACTCTAGTGATAGAGGGTGTATATAAATTTGTCATTCCGTATGTAACACATCAAAATATTGTTCGAGGGCTCCTCGATCTAGCCATGTCCATCTGTCTATCTGTTCGTCTGTTAAAATCCTGTTTTTGGCAATAATACGGAACTGATTTAAACGCTTGGGGTACCAAAAGTTGCGTAATTCTCCTGGTCATAGGGTTATTTTTTTTTCTGTTTTTATTCGGTTAAGTATTTCAAAAGATATGAGGTAAAATGTAAAGGTACCTCTAAAATTGTTTCTGTATTTCACACAAAAAAATTGCTGTTACTTGACACCTGTTGAATGTCCGTGAACGAAACAAGAAACATGTTATTTTATCATTCCTAGCTCTTAAAATAAAATTGGGCGGAATCGCACAATGGGGCGTAGCACCTGGCAAGTAGCCCAAAATTTTAAAATATTTTGAACATAAATTAGAAAAGTTGTAATTTCCTTGAAAACTGAAACTAATTTACAAAAATAATAGTAGGATCGGATGAGATTCTTGCCCTTTTAATGGTTTTGAAATAAATGAATAAAAAAGAATAGGCATAAATAAAACAAAATTTTTTGTTTTTTAAATCATTTCATTGGTGGAGGGTATTTTAAGATTCGGCACAGCCGAATATAGCTTTCTTACTTGTTTTTTATCAATATTTTTTTTTTTTTAATCGATATTTTTTTTTCATCAATATTTTTTTTTTCATCGATATTTTTATTTTTCATCGATATTTTTTTTTTCGTCACTATTTTTTTTTAAATTAATATTGTTTTTCACATACATTTTTTTTCATACATATTTTGTTAAATTTATTTGTTTTTTGTTTTCATTAAAAAATTTTTTTATTAAATTTTTTTTTTTCATAAATATTTTTTATCAGTAATCGTTTTTTATTTTGTTTTTTTTAATCAATATTTTTTTTTTGTCAATATTTTTTTTTTCTATCAACATTTTTTTTTTATCAATATTTTTTTTTTTCATCAATATTTTTTTTTGGCAATATTTTTTTCATCAATATTTTTTTTCATTAATATTTTTTTCATCAATATTTTTTTTATCAATAGTTTTTTTATCAATTATTTTTTTCATCAATATTTTTTTTTTCATCGATATTTTTATTTTTCAAGGTGAAATCTGTGACATGTTTTTTGGACTAGATTTGCAGCTATGTAAAAGTGATAGGTCCCTTATAAGGAAAAGTTCCGGTCTAGGACCGGTCCTTGTCAATTTACAACAAATCAGAAACGGTCACAGGACCGGTTCTCTTCCTCAAAGGGTAGTTTGAAATTGCATTTTTTTTTGTTGAGGTTTGCTGTTGTGGAACATTTCATATTAATTTCCAATACCTCTACTCTTTACAATGTATGACAAACGTACTTGTTATTCATATTCATGTTTGTCAAACCAAATATAAAAAAATATTGTATTGAAAAAAATCATGTTACAAAAAAATATTTTCTTCTTAATGACTTGTTTTTTTGTATTTTATTTAAGATCTAGAGCATTGATAAAATATTTTTTCGTATTAATTGATATATATTTTTTTTTGTGATATTTTTTTTAAATTTATGTATATATTTATGTATATCCAGCAATTTATGAATTATTAAATAAAAAAAATAAAAATATTTGAATATTGAATATTCATTTGAATTGATCATATTTTTTTTTTAACCACAAAGGTATGACTAATTCAACGATTTGTCTGAATATAAAGTGAAACTAACCAACATTTTTTTCATATTCAAATCTGACAGCTGATCTTTGGGAACTGAGCTGTAATTTTTAAATAATTTTTTCTATTTTCTATCACTTGAGAAATTATTATGGATTTTTGCCATTATTTATGCACTTTTTTTGTGCAACATTAATTATGCACAATTTAATTAAATAATAAATAATTATTTCTTTTTAAATAATATAGTTTTTTTTTAATTTTTTTGTATTTCTTTGTAAATGCATTAGTATTTATGAATTTATAAATTGCATTACATTTCAAGTGCTTACATATTAACTATGAAAAAATTTTAAAGCAAAAATTAAATAATGTTTTTATATTTTTTTTTATAATGAATGCTGTATGATTTTTTTCTTCATTTTCAATAAAATTTTTCTTGCTAGTCACGAGTTATAATAACAATTCATTAAATCGTCTGCCTTTTAGTTATCTTCAATATTTTTCTATTATTAATTATGAACTTTTTTTTCTATAGTTTTTAATTGTAGCTTCAAACCAAAATATTTATACATACTAAGAAATTAGGTGTGCTTTTATAAACACCACTAAAAGTGGAGAATTTTACCTGGACAGTGTCCATGTGTGACCATAACCGGTCGGGTTTTCGAAAATGCGAAAACCGGTCCACCAAATTCAAGTTTTGTATACTCTAAAGTTCACCAAGTGACAAGTTCAAACACAGAAAAAATCTAAAACGAATTTCAATAAAAAAAAACGCGGTTTCAATCAATTTTTTGATTGAAATTTCTCCAAATAAAAAAATTTTTATACCAATCATCAAATTGTAAAATTTTTTCAATTAAACATTTTTTCGATTTTGATCAAAAATTTTATCAATTTTGTATTTAAAGCAGGCGCGGATCCAAGAATTTCATTTGGGGGGGGGGGGGGAAGCTTTTTTTACAAAAAAAAATTTATGCAATCAGAAGGCAAAAAAGTTTGGATGGTAGCGGGTGGGGGGGGTGTTGTATAATTTTTCGTGAATATTTTTAATTTTGAGTAACAAATGGAAAACCAAAATCCAAAAAAAAAAATCAACTTAAAGGTATAATATTTAAATCAGGCGCGGACTTAACCTTTTAGAATTTGGGAAACTTTTTTAACTCGAGAAACATTTTCACGAGGGAATCCCGACGGACCGATTTCTTTCCATAGCAAGACCGTTTATAGTCAAATAAACGGACCTATACTCAGTCATAGCTAGTCACAAATGTGAAAAGACCCGTAAACTTTTATATAAAAATTCTATATAAAAAACTGAAATATTTAAAAAAAAAAATAACCATAATATTTGTTTTTTATAAAATATAAAATAGTTTTCATATAGAAAAATAACCCATTTCTGAGATTTTTGCCTTTAGAAGAATGTTCAGATTCTAAAACTTTGATATAAAAAAGTTCTTAAATTCTCAGTTCGTATTTTCTTAAGAAAAACTCTTAGATTCAAAATTTTCTTATAGAAAATGTCTCCGATTTTTAAACTTTTTCTATAATCTGAGATTATGAGGCATTATTTATATAAAAAATTTTCAAATTCTAATGTATCTTTCTTATAAAAAAAATCTCTGAAATAATGCTCATATTTTAAAGTAATTCTCAGATTTTAAGAACTTTTTCGTATAAAAATATTATTAGATCATATTTCGTAAAAGAAAATTATCAGATACTAAAAAATTATTAGTTCAAAAACATTTTATGAAGAAATTTTGATACACTTTTTTAAAACTTAAATCCTAGATTTTTTGCAATTTTTCGATAGAAAAATTTTACGGTTTTAATGCCATCTAATGTTTTAAATTTCTTAGATTTTGAAACATTTTTCATATAGAAGAATTAATATTAAAATATTTACATATTTTACATTTCCTATAGACAAATTTTCAGAATATTCTATAGTTTTCTATAGAAAAGTTATAAAACATGTTTTCTATAAAAAAAATTAATAGATCTTAATAATCTTTTCCTATAGAAAAATTCGCACATTTAAAAGATTTCTCAAATAGAGAAATTCTCATTCTCAGGAAGTTTTCTATAAAAAAATTAACCTCGTGTCCATATAGAAAACTAAAATTCTGAGACATTTTTCTTGTAGGAATGTTATCTGATTCTGAGATTTTTTTTGCCTAAAAATTTGTGGCAGATTCTGAAACATTTTTTTGAGGAAAAATTCTCAGGTGGTGAGGGATTTTTTCTATAGAAATGTAATAAGAAATTTTTTATAAAATTTGAGATAATTTTTTTAATTAAAAAAATTCTTACATTCAAAGTCTAATAAGTATGAAAATATTTTTTAAAGGTAAAGTCTCAAATTTTGAAACATTTTTTTATAAAAAAATATTAAGGAAAGTTATCTAAGTTTTTCATATGCAATTTCTTTAATTCTGAAACATTTTATCCTAAGGCTATGTGTGCTGACGTAAATGATCAGCCCACATATAAATACCCTAAGAATTTTTACATTCTATCATTTTCTTTCTATCTTTCCTTCCTTTTTTCCTTTCCTTTTCCTTCCCTTCCCTTTCTTTTTTTTCTCTTTTTTTCCTTTCCTTTTTTTCTTTTTTTTCTCTCCTTTTTTTTTTTCTTTCGAAATCATTTTGGGGGGGAGAAATCCTATTCTTCCCCCCTGGATCCGCGCCTGATTTAAAATCAATCAAAATAATGATTGATTTAACAAATGAAATTGTAAGCTTATGACAAAATTATCAAAAAATTATTTTTATACCCTCCAACTACAGTATGGGGGTATACTCACTTTGTCATTCCGTGTGTAACGCATCGAAATATCGGTCGGGGACCCCATAAAGTATATATATTATTGATCAGTGATCGATTCTAAGACATTTTAGCGATGTCCGTCCGTCCGTCCGTCCGTCCGTCTGTAGTTAACACGATGCAGTCCAAAATAAAAGAGCTAGGAACCTCAAGTTTTGTACAAATATGTCTTATGTTCCTAGGCAGGTTAAGTTCGGAAATTGGCCAAATCGGACCAGGGGGAAAAAAGTTCCCCCTTGAAGAACTAAACCAACCTCTAAGAAAATACACGTTTTTACAGGTTTTTTTGTATTTTTGTTAAATAAATGAAACATTTGGTATATCTATCGCGATGGGAAGGTGCTCTCAACGTGCCCCACTGACCCTATCAACTTCGCCCCCCCCCAAAAAAAAAAAAAGAAACGCCCCTGTCAATTTTTTTTTTTACATTTTGGAGGGTATAAAAGATTCGGCACAGCCGAATTTAACACTCTCACTTGTTTTTTTTTTGCTGTTCAATATGTTAATCTATTCAAATAAATTAAAACGAAACAAGTAGAAAAATTAAATTCGACTTGGCCGAATCTATGAATACTAGGGCGGGTCGATTTTTTTTGTCAAAAATCGTATAGCAAAAACATAATCTACAAGAAATTCTAAGAACATTTCCCAAAGAAACCATGCTTCTAAAATCAAACCCTATACCGCGCCTAACGACATAAAGATTTGTCCGTTCGTCCTTTTTTCATAAGCAAAACATAGAACTTGACTCTTTTTTGGTGTTTGTGTTAATTTTTGGGCTTTGGTGTGCTCTGAGATATATAGTAAAATTTTATTGGCAACATTTTTGTAGAACATTTCATTCCCATCCTCCCCCTCTTTCGGGGTGTTTTTTGCGATTTGTTAATATGTTTCACAAAAAAATTTGCCATAATATTTTCTACAAAGTTGCTAAACATACCCTACATCTCAGATGTAAAGAAAACATAGTTTTATACACCGATATGCTGCAAGAACATATCCAGCGACAATGTTTTACTAATTGCCGCTGTATATAATTCGAACAATTTTTGGGATTATGACCGGCAAGTACATTAGACATTATGCCTGAAATGGAGAAATAAATAATTAGATTAATTTGTAATGAAAACACCACAGACGAAAAATTATAATAAGAAATTTTAAAAATAAATCGCTGCTTTGATCGTTTATCAATGATAATTTTACTCCATTATTTATTTTATATTGGGCTGCATTATATTAACATGTAGCGTGATACTCTGAAAGTAAGTGCAGGGGTTGTGGGTTCGATTCCCTCCAAAGCCTTTGTATGTTAATTACAAAGGGAAGCTGGTGCAGCGGATTTTTCTTAGTAAATAAAAGTATGTAATTGAGGATCATAATGATATTTCGTCAAAAAAAATAAAAAACACAGATACTTTTGTGGGATGAAATTGGAGAGTTGCATATCGGAGAGGAAAAAAGCTGTGTTCGATAAAAATTTTTGATGACTGAATATTTTTTTACATCAGTATTTAATTTATTTTGAGTAAAATTGTTTTTTTTATTAATTTTTGTAAAAAAGAAATTTCGAGTGTAAATTTTTTTGAGTGTAATTTTTTTTTTGAGTGTAATATTTTTTTTTTTAGTTTTTTTGAGTGACAAAAATAATTTCTAAAATATTTTTTTTGGCTTACCATTTCTTTTCAAAGAGTGTTTACCGTTTTTTTTTTTAAACGGGAGTTCGGGTAAAACCGATCTGAAATTCCCCATTTTGCTAATAACTTATGAACCACTGGACAGATTTCGCTGAAATTTAGTATTAATCTGGCCGGAAGTATACCAAATATATACGCCACGCTCCAGCAGCTTTGCGTATATATTTTTCATTCTTCCGCTAACATTTGAAAGTTAGCGTGTTTCACACAGACAGAAAGACAGACGGACGGACGGATTTTCATGTCGTTAGGCGCGGTATAGGGATTGATTTTAGACCAATGGTTTCTTTGGAAAAGTTTCTTAGAATTTCTTGTAGATTTTGTTTTTGCTATACGATTTTTCAGTTTTTTTCGATCCATACAAATCGACCCGCCCTAATGAATACCCTCCACAATGCCCTTTTTAAGTGATAGTATCTAACGTGAAAAAAAAATTATTTTTGGTTAGAAATATTTTATTTTGTTAAAAAACTTTTTTTTATTAATTTTTGAAAAAAAAAATAATTTACTAATTTTTTTTTGAGTGTAAAATTTTTTTTGAGTGTAAATTTTTTTTTGAGTGTATTTTTTTTTTTTGTTTTAGTGTAAAAATATTTTTGTATGACAAAAATACTTTGTAAAATATTTTTTTGACTTACAAATGTTTTTAAAACATGTTTAACGGGTTTTCAACACGTGAATTTAAGGTGAAACTAATCTGAAATTTACGGTCTTGCTAATAACTTTTGAACCACTGGACCGATTTGGCTGAAATTTAAAACGAACCGGACCAGAGGAACAGAAAATGTATATGCCGCACTTCAGCATCCTCAGAATTGCCGTTCGAATGTTACCGTGTGTTTTATCTCGTAAATTCCAGAAAAAACCTTGCCGAAATTCACTCATTTGCTTATAACTTTTGAACCACTAGACCGATTTCGCTGGATTGCAACACCAACCTGACCAGGTAAGTACCCAACATATATGCCAAACTTTAGGAGCCTCCGTAAAGTCTTTCAAAAGTTAGCGTGTTTTCAACAGACAGACAGACAGACGGACATACGGACGGACGGACAGATGGACATCGCTAGATCGTCTTAAAATCGATCGAGGATCATGAATATATATACTTTATGGGGTCCTAAACCAATATTTCGAGGTTTTACAAACGGAAAGACAAACTTATATATACCCTCTATCACTAGAGTGGAGGGTAAAAAAAAAATCTGGTATGTTAAAAATTTATAACAAAAAATAACAAAAATGTTAATCAAAACATTGATTGAGTCATTTAAATTTTGTTGATCAATACATTTAATTGAAAATTTTTAGCCAATAATTTTTTGCGTGAACATCTTGAATTATGGCTTGTTTGGGAGAAGCCACGCCCACCTACATTTTTTGCAAGTCTTTGTAGTGAGTATCGTGTTATTGCGTTTGGTATTGAGTATTTGAGTACCGATTATTCAAAACTGTCTAGTTTTTCGGGTACTTAAAATTCAAAAATAAATATGCAATACTATCAGGGTTGTATTTTTTACTTTAAATTCATAAGAAAACCAACCCAAATTCCTTGGGACCATTAAAAATCTTTAGTCATATACATCTGCATCCAAGATTTCTTTGATTCTGCAATAAATACCACCATATTAAACAAACATAATACATACTTACTTATAGTTATATTTATGTACTAGTAGCTATTTTAAATTTATTCCCCCCTCTTGGTGATTTTTCTTTTAATCATAGTACATGCCGTCGTCATTCGTCATTTCACCAGTATTGTTTGTGTATTATTTTTTTTCTGTTTTCAATTCTAACTGCAATTGTTGTATGCGCTGTTATAATTATTTCAACTCATCAACAACATCATTATTAAATTCTTTTAAATAAAGAAGATGATAGCATAAGTACAATTGTACTCTTTTGTTAAGTAGTTGCAATGAAAAGTACTTATTGAATAACAAGCTATTTTGTATTACAATTATGAGTGCTTTTTGATTTTTTAATCAAGTTAAATTTCGCATTTCTTTATCGTCTTTTCCATTAATCAGAGAAAAAGGGTATTTTTTGACCACGCGTCTTCAGATTTTTTTCATATTGTGTATAAATACACCATATGGAGCAATTTATGCATTCCCATTTACAGTTTAATTAAATTCCAAAAACTCGCGATTTTATTCCCGATTTTTATTTTTTAAAAATTACAAAAACAAATAAAAAGTGTAGTTTGAAGAGCTTTAACTTCTTAAGTAAATATCGGATTTAAATAATCAACATTGAAATTAAATGCTTAAGTCCTCTACTGTAAACGTAAAAGTTCAAAAAAATTGTGTCATTAAAAAGTGCATTTTTATACCCTCCACTCTAGTGATAGAGGGTATATATAAGTTTGTCATTCCGTTTGTAACACATCGAAATATTGGTCTAGGACCCCATAAAGTATATATATTCATGATCCTTGATCGATTTTAAGTCGATCTAGCGATGTCCGTCCGTCCGTCCGTCCGTCTGTCTGTCTGTCCGTTGAAAACACGCTAACTTTTGAAAGAATTTACGGAGGCTCCTGAAGTTTGACATATATGTTCTCCATTTACCGGGTCAGGTTGGTATTGCAATCCAGCAAAATCGGTCAAGTGGTTCAAAAGTTATGAGCAAAAGAGTAAATTTCGGCAAGGGTATTTTTCGAATTTACAAGATTAAAACCACTATAACTTTTGAAAGACAATTCTGAGGGGGCTGAAGCTTAGCATATATATTTGTCGTTCCCCAAGGCTGTTTGGTTTTGAATTTCAGCAAAATCGGTTCAGTGGTTCAAAAGTTATAAGCAAAGCACTGAATTTCAGATTTGTTTCACCTTAAACTGTTGAAAACTCGTTAAACAAGTTTTAAAAGCATGGTGAAATACCAGTTTTGTAAAACTTGTTGTTGTTTGTTTTCTTGTCGTGGGGTGCAATTTAGTTGTTAGACAAGTATATATTTGTTATTGTTTTGTTATTGTTAGTGTAACTGTATGTAACGGGAAAAATCAAATAAAGTATGTGTATGATTGAATGTTAATTTGTTTTTGGTTTTTAAAGAAGAGGATGGTAATATAAAAAGAGGAAAATATGTGAAATAGTTTTTTTTTTTTATTACATATAGGTATAAAACAACAAAAATATTTTACAAAGTAATTTGTTACTCAAAGAAATTGTACACTAAAAAAATATTTACACTCAAAAAAAAAAATGTTACACTCAAAAAAAAATGTACACATTATTATTTTTTTTTTTGAATGAAATGGCAGACTCAAAAAAATGTTGACAGTCAAAAAAATTTCACACTCAAAAAAATTTGATTGATTAAAAGAAAGTTTGACTCAAAATAATAAACATATTTCTAATAAAAAATTTATAATGCAATTTTTTTAAATTTTTTTTAGAAAATTACTATCAGATAACATTGTGGTATTCATAGATTCGACCAAGTCGAATTTAATTTTTCTACTTGTATTTAATTGCATTTTCGTCAACTTTTACCACATTTGATTTTTTTTAATTAACATATTATTTAAATACGACATTTTTGCAAACTAATTCAGTCATCATTTTCAAAGAACACAAAGGTGTTCTATTTTGAATATTTTTTTTAATTTTACTAATTTCTTTCCATACAAAAATTAAAAAAAATACAGATTTTTTTTTTTGTTTTTCAAAATATTGTAAGTACATAAATGATTTCTAAATTATTTTATAATGGTTCTTTGAAGAGCAATAACTCCTTAAGTAAATATCGGATTTCTATAATCAAAATTGAAATGGAAAGCTAGAATCCTCTACTTTCAATGCATGAGTTCAAATAAATTGTGTCATTAAAAAATGCATTTTTGATGCATTAAAAAATTGCATTTGCAATTAAAATTCATTTTTAATGAGACATTTTTTGTGAGCTTCTACGTTTAAAGAAGAGGATTCTAACATTCTATTTCAGGTTTGATTACAGAAATCCGATATATACTTGAGGAGTTATGGCTCTTTTCTAAATTTTTTAAATGCAGTCATATGTATTTATATATAATTTAATCATGATTCGGATTAAAAGGTGTACGGTTGATATAATTATATAAAACTAGCTGTTTCGCACCCGGCGTTGCCCGGGTTGAAAAAAATATTATATAATGAATAACAGTTTGTAATGCCCTATGGTTGCATTCTCGGTTAGCACTCCATCTGGTGAAAATTTCAATTTCGCATTACTTTACACCACCTCTGTCCGATCGCGCGCTGATATGACCCTTTATTCCCGCCTTGTTTAGTACTCGACGTTTAAGCGTGATAAACGAATAGGCAGAAATATATTTCAATATATTATAAATGGGTGTGGTAATTTACGTCCCTTTGTTCGATCGCACACTGATATGGGCCCGCATCTGTTAGTCATTTATTAAAAATTGGCTCAGCCGTTTTTGCGTGATTGCGGAACTGGCAAAAATACACGCCTTTGCCCAATCACGCGCTAATATGGCATATTGTTCCCGCCTCGGTTAGTAAGTACTATATGTGTTGAAATTTTGTTAAAATCAGTTAAGGCGATTAAGCGTAATTACGGAACAGACAGAAAATAACTTTCAGTGTGGTGCAAAGGGGCGTGACAACTTACGCCCCGTGGTCTAAACACGCTCTATTATGGTTTATTATTCCCGTTTCGAAAGTACTATATGTGGTGAAAAATCCGTTAAAATTGGTTAAGCCGTTTAAGCTTGATTGTGGGACAGGCAGAAATAACTTTCAATGTAATACAAAATAGCGTGGGTCCCCTTTGTCAAACCACACTCTTTTGTGGCCTATAGTTCCTGCCTCGGTTAGTACAATCTGCTGTGGAAATTTCTTCAAAATCAGTTAAGCCGAATAAGCGTGATTGCGAAAAAGGCAGAAAGGAGGTGCAATAAATTTAACAGGGCGTGTTATTTTATGCCCCTTTGTCCGATCGCTCATTTTATGTTCTATAGTTCCCGCCTCGTTTAGTACTATCTGTGACGAAAATTTCATCTTAATTGATTCAGCCGTTGATGCGTAATTGCGGAACTAACAGAAACAACTTTTAGTATAGTACAAAAGAGCGATGCAACTAATGCCTCTTTGTCCAAACGCGCTTTATTATGGCAGTCAAAAATAATTTGAAATTAATACAAAGAGCGGCATTTTAAAACGCGTTTGCCCAATAACGTGCTGATATGGCATATTGTTCCCGCTTCGGTTAGTACTATCTGTGTTGAAAATTGCAATAAAATCTGTTCAGACGTTTAAGAGTAATTACGGAACTGGCAGAAATAACTTTCAATTTAATACAAAGGGGCGTGGACTTTTGCGCCCATCCGTCAGAGCGCCCTCCTATTATAACCTATAGTGCCCGTCTGGGTTAGTACTATGTGTGGTGAAATTTTCATTAAAATCGGTTCAGACGTTTAAGCGTGATTACGGAACAGATAGAAATACCTTTCAATGAAGTACAAAGGGGCGTGGCATTTTCGCCTCTTTGTGTGATCGCCGCCCTATTATGAACTATATTTCCCGCTTGGATTAGTAGTATGTGGTGAAAATTTTTTTAAAATCGGTTCAGCCGTTTAAGTGTAATTGCTGAAAAGGCAGAAATAATGTTCAATATAATACAAAGGGGCGTGGCATTTTACGCCCACTTGGCAGATCGGTCTCTCTTATGGCCTATAGTTCCCGTCTCGGTTAGTACTATCTGTGGTGAAGATTTAATGTAAATCGGTACAGACAGACAGAAAAACCAAAGAATGCCACGCCCCTTTGTAAGGATCATATATTTACAAAAAGTGTAAAATCAAGATGCGGGTTGGCATATATTTCCTTGCAAAAACGCCCTATTAGTATGCCAAATTGCATGTTTATCGGTAACAAACATCCAAATATAGTACAACAACCAAATATATTGAAAAATCTGAAATTCACAAAAAGTGGGCGTAAAAGGAGGCGGGGCATCCAATCGAGATGCCATTGGTGCCAGTTTTCATTCCAGGAAACGTACTATCTACATGCCAAATTTCATTTGAATCGGTTCAGTAGTTTTTTTCTGAAAGCGACACAAACAAACAAACTAACATGTCATTTTTATATAAATATAAGGATAAGGATAAGGATAATTCAAGAAAGATATTTTAAATATATAAAGTGGAATGTTAAAGAAAACAGACAACCAATATATTGTAAAATGTCGAATTTATAAAAAAGGTGGGCGTAAAGCCACTATTGCATTCCAGAAAACTCACTGTATGCCAAATTCCTTTTGAATTCGTTACATCGTTTTGGCGTGAAAACGGCATAAACTAACAAAAAGTGGGCGTAAAAAAGGCGGGGCATCGAATCCGAATGCGGTAAGGCCTATATTCACTTCCACAAAAATTGCTATATGTATCCCATGTGAATTGGTAACAATCAACCAAATATTGTAACAAACAGGCAAATGTATTGAAAAGCCTTGAATTTACAAAAGTGGGCGTAAAAGAGGCGTGGCTTCCAATCAAGATGCGGGATGGCAAATTTCATGGTAATCGGTAAGAAACATTCAAATATAGTAACAAACATCCAAATACAGTAACAAACATCCAAATATATTAAAAAATCTGAAATTCACAAAAAGTGGGCGTAAAAGGGGGCGGGGCATCCAATCGAGATGCCATTGGTCGCATTTTTCATTCCAGAAAATTCTCTATCTACATGCCAAATTTCATTTGAATCGGTTCAGTAGTTTTTTTCTGAAAGCGACACAAACAAACAAACATACAAACAAACAAACTAACATGTCATTTTTATATATATATAAGGATTATATGAGGGTCAATACAAAATTTGATTTTCTGTATAATTCAACATAAAATTATATGTAGCTTATTCTGTTCCATATAAAACTATATATGTTTCCAATTAACCAAAAATGTTCTAAGTTTTTTAGGCAAAGTATAAGAAACTTTTTAAAATGTTCCTAAACATTTCCTTGTTAGGGTTATGTATATAACCTATCTGGTTCGAAGCGTACTCAAACATTTTTTTGTTTTAGAAAATTATATGTTTGGTGAATGTATCGTTGACCTGTGGTGTATCTCAACCCAAACCAAAAAACACCAGGATTTTATATGTTTTTATGCAATTAGATCTAATTAGATCCACCAATATATGGCAATGTCTGGTCAAAACTCGGATGAAATCAAATCATATTTTATACAAGTTGATCTTTTTTAATGCAAAAGCATCCACCATTATTCGGATTAAATTGCGTATATTGTGTTATATATCATTTTATATTGCATCATATAAAAATTTTTACTCGGGGGGTAAAAGTTGACGAAAGTGCAGTCAAAAAATGCATTTGCATTAAAAATGCATTTTTTACAGACACATTTTTTTTTAAATTTTACGTTTAAAGAAGATGAGTTTTTTTTTTTATATTAAACCAACACTCAGGGGATGCCCCCTACGAATGCAGTGCATTGTGTTGATATCAGGGAAAATAGGTATGAGAGGGAGGAAAGAGGGAGTAGTGTTTATGAATATTTGACTTGAACCTTTCTAGATTAAATGCGTTAGGAAAGACTTCTGCGGGGAGATTATTCCACATACGAATAGATCGACTGAGAAACGAATTCTCTCTGTAATGCGTTGTGCGAAAGACTGGACTGTCGATTACAAACGGATGAGCTCTCTTTGATAAGCGAGTGTTACGAACAAAAACACGGGCTCGGGGTATGAGTTCGCTTATCTCAGCAGAACATTTCCCATGGTAATATCGATAGAACAGTGTCACACAACCCACATTCCGACGATGCTCTAATGAATCAATAGAGTTAGATACGCTATTGTCATTAATAAGCTTCACCGCCCTCCTTTGCACACGGTCCAGAAGATTCAGAATAGACACTGAAGCTCCTGCCCATATATGGGAGTTGTATTCCATTTTCGGTCGAATGTAGGTGGTATAGATAGTGCGGAGATCGGATGAGGTAAAGTAGTTCTTACACCTTTTCAGAAAGCCAAGACACTTGAATGCTTCTTTCGACACTTGAAAAATATGCTTATTCCATCGGACATCACACTGTATTTTCATGCCCAGAACATCAAGAGTTTCCGATTCCATAATATCTATACCACCCATTGATACAGATGACGGTGCCACAGCCCGTCTGTGGGTCAACACACAACACTGGGTTTTGCGTGCATTAAAGTCCACCCTATTCACTCGACCCCACTCTGAGATAGCAGAAAGATCTTGGTTGAGTGTGTCATTCATTTTCTGTCTCATTAACCCAACCTCCGAAAGGCTTGGCCTATGTCTAAAGGAAAATGAATGACAAATGTTGCTGTCATCTGCAAAAGAGTAGATAGGATTAGAAGTTTGACTTAGAAGGTCGTTTAAGAAGATAAGAAATAGAGAAGGAGAGAGAACAGAGCCTTGGGGTACGCCTGAATTAAGTTGAAATTCTCTTGAAGAGACCCCATCTATGACAACACGTATAGTACGGTCCCTGAGAAAGCTCGAAATAAAACGAGAAAAATCATTACCCACACCAAAAGCAATTAGCTTAGACACAAGCGCAGCGTGCCATACACGATCGAATGCTTTGGAAATATCTAGAGCCACCACCTTACTCTCACCAAAATGGTGTATAGACCGACTCCAACGTTCCGATAAAAACGCTAACAGGTCTCCAGTAGAACGACTTTTACGGAAACCATACTGTCGGTCATTGAGTAATGAGTTGGATTCCAGATAATTAACGAGATGATAATTGATCATACTCTCCATCACCTTCGAAAGTGCAGAGCAAATTGCGATTGGGCGGTAATTTTCAGGATTAGTAGATTCACCCTTTTTCGGGATAGGCTGAACATTGGCAACCTTCCAACTCGAGGGGAAGATTCCCAAGCCATAGGAAGTGTTGAAAAGGTTTGCCAATGGACGACATAGCGTCGAAGAACACTGTTTCAGCACCAGTGATGTAATGCCATCTGGCCCCGGCGACTTATTTACATTGAGATCCGCAAGAACCCTTTTAACTGCGCGCGCTCGGAAGAAAATCTTGGGCATAGTACACGATACCCTTCCAAGTTCGGGCAGAGGTTGATCGCTTTCCGGCAAGTATGAATTCCTTGCAAAAAGTTCAGCAAAAAGGTTGGCTTTATCAACTGGGTCAGTGAATATTTGATCATTATTTATAAGAGTTGGAATGGATGAACTAGCATTGTTCTTTACTCTTTTAACAAATGACCAGAAGGTCTTGCTTCCCCGAGGAGCAGCAAGGACCTTAGCACGCAGACGCTGTTCGTAAAGAATCTTATCACGTCTGAGTACTTTGGCGCATTTGGATCTCGCCTGTTTGCGTAGGCGGTCAGTAACAGGGTTTTTGTTATCACGCCAATTACTGAACGCCTCCTCTCTGGATCTGACTGCATTCCTGCACGTCTGATTAAACCAACACTTTTGTCTTGGCTTATTCGAAATAAGCTTCGTGGGAATGAATAATTTCATTCCAAGCTTTATAACGTTTATTACCATTTCCGCAGCGGCATCAATATTATTATCTAGAAAACAAAGTTTCCAGTTGAAAAGCCGAAAGAACTCGTTAAGCTCAGCCCAACGAGCTTTCTCGTATATGAAAACAGAGCGTTTCGTCGCTGCTTGAGAAACGTTTCGAAGTTCGGAATACGAAAAAGATGCGGATACGGTATGGTGATCCGAGTTACCGAGAGGTGCACGTAGCTCAACTAAGTACTTGTGAGGGTGCGAAGTTAGGAACAGGTCAAGGGTATTGCAAAATTGCCCTTCAACACACGGAATGTGTGTTGGTTGATTCACTAACTGCGCAAGGTGGTTGTGCGCGGCGAATAACTCAACGTATTGGCCTTCGGGAGTCGTATGGCTCGAATGGCGAAGCCAGGTAGAATTGTGGACATTGAAATCGCCAGCAACAACAATTTCACTGTCCGGACAATTCTCCAAAATCCCCGATATTACGTCGGAAAGGTCGCCGAATCCGTTATAGGTCGCCTCCCTTCCCATGTTTGGGCTTCTATAAAGAAACCCGAAGTGCAGAATGTGCGAACCTATTATGAATTTTACCCAAAGGGTAGAAAATTCAGCATCACCAGAGCACAAGTGAGGCTGATGCTGGTATACTACATTATCGCGTATGTACACCGCAAGGCCCCTATGAGGGATAAAAAGAGATAGCAGGTGATAACCAGGTATGTGAAAATCCTGGGGATCAGCATCCCCACACACCTGGGTCTCACATAGAGCGAAAACTTCCGGCCGATGGAAGCGAATGTGGGCATATACTGAGAGGCGGTTCGCTCGCAGTCCACGTATATTACAGAAGTCTATTAAAAACCTACCTGACATTAAATCCAAAAAAGCACAAGGCAAATACCCCCAGCAATGGCTAAGGCAAGAAAGCAGTCGTTTTGTTGCTGAATTGGTTAATCAGTGACCAGTGTTATACCTTCGTCACTAATTAACCCAACAACAAATAACGAATACTAAATTGCTCGAACCACGCAGAAGACAATAAAAAGGACAAGGAATTTTATCATGGAACAATGACACTGTACAAAGAAAGCATAAAAGCCCTTTGTGTGGTCATTACAAAAAAAATATTAGCTGCAGGCCAATTTGTAGAATTTTGGTTTGCTGGGATGTATTGGTATTTTTTTTATTTTTTTATTTTGGTTGTTGGAGTGTATTATAGTGGTTTATTTTGTATGCACTGTTTTATTGTTGTTATTTTTGAATGTTAGAACTTTATTGTTGTAGTTTAATTTCGTTAAGTTATTGTTATGTGTAATTTTTGTAAAACAGGTTTATTTTATTTGAATATTTTGTTTGTTTTTTTTTTTTTTTTTTTTTTAATAATGCAATTTATTGTTGTGATTTGTTTCTCTATTTTCTTTTTTCTTTGCTTTTGTTTAATTTCTTACTAGCTTACCATCCCGGTACTTCGTTACCGGTTGTGTTGAATACTGGATAATAGAAGGATCAGGATTACTTTATCGATTTCCAAAACATTCCCCTACGTAGTCTTTGTTTTATTTACTTGCTGACGTTTAAGTCTTCCATAAAAAATATTTCAATGAATAATTTAAACAATAAAATTTGAATAACTTCGCTGGTATGTTATCATGTTCGTTCCGGGGAAAATATATTGACAATTTTCGAGCCCTAATGTCGGGATTTTGAGTGAATAAATATTTCAGTGAAAATTGAAATTGGAATAAAAAATATAAGTTTGAGTGAAAAAATATATCATGAAATCCAGCAAAGATTTTATAAAATCTGACCGAGGGTCTTCAAATTTATCTGATTTTTTGTACACATGTGCTCTATAGAGCCAATTAAACATATCCATTTTCAGTTTTTTATATTTAAAAAAAATCGCGATTTTTTCGCGAATTTAATTTTCTTCAAAAATTGAAAAATTCAAAAAAGTATGCTACTTTGAATAGCCATATCTTCGGAAGTATCTATCGAATTTCTTCAATTCAAAAAGCATTCGATTCAGACGATAGTCTTACTTTATATTAATGTAATAAAAAAAAATATTTAAAAAAAAAAGTGCATTTTTGATGCAAATGCATTTTTTGGATGCATTTTTTAAAACTTTCTCCCCCTTTAATTTTTTTTAAACCTACATAAATCGAAAATATAGCATTTTTTACACAAAATTGCGTACAGCTTTTTTTGTGACGGAGTTTCGTAAAAATTTTTTAATTTTTTTAAAAATGCCTTATTGGTTTTTCCATACAATTTTTTCATAAAATAACAAAAAAAAATTTTAGTCTAAGGAAAAACTACGTAAGCATTTTTTAAAAAAATCACTAAAATTTTGTGAAACGCTGTCACAAAAAAAATGTACCCAATTTTATGTTAAAAATTCTATATTTTCGATTTATGCAGGTTTCAGACAAATTGAAGGGGGAGAAAGTTTTTAAAAATGCATCCAAAAATTGCATTTGCATCAAAAATGCATTTTTTTTTTTAAATATTTTTTGTTAGTGCATTGTTATAAAAACGGATAATCAGTTGAATCGAATGATTTTTGAGGCGTAGAAATCCGATAGATACTTTCGAAGAAATGGCTTTTTAAAGTTACATACTTTTTTGATAAAATTGCAAAATAAATATTAAATTGATTTTTTGTATGGAAAAAATCAAATAAGTAGTTTTAAAAAAATCACGAAAATTTTTTGAAACGCCGTCACAAAAAAAACGGTACTCAATTTTGTGTAAAAAATGCCATATTTTCGAATTATGCAGGTTTCAAAAAAATTGAAGGGGGAGAAAGTTTTGAAAAATGCATCAAAAAATTGCATTTGCATCAAAAATGCACTTTTTTTGGAAAAACTTTTTTTTTATTGAGTTGGTATAAAAAAGGACGAACGTTTGAATCAAATGCTTTTTGAATCGTAGAAATCCGATAGATACTTTAGCAGATATGGCTCTTCAAATTAACATACTTTTTTGATTTTTTAAATTTTTGAAGAAAATTAAATTCGCGAAAAAATCGCGATTTTTTTAAAATTAAAAAAACTGACAATGGATATGTTTTATTACCTTTATGGAGAATGCATACAGTTAATATAAAGAAAATCGAAAGACCTTAGGTCAGAAAATAGCATTTTTTATGTGTTTTCTGGTGGATTTTGTGATATAGAGGGAAAAATTATGGAGAAAAAAGTTAAACACGAAAAATTTGAGTAAAAGATATCATTCCATATTGTTCCCTGCTCTATTCCATTTTGTTCCCCGCTCTACTCCATTTCATTTCCAATTCCATCTCCTTCTTCTAAGGTCATTATTATAGGAACAAAAAAAGTACCAAAAGTACACTTTATTACCCTCGTTAGAAACGGAATTTCAAAAAAGTACCTCTTCCAGAATGTTTTTTCTTCACCGAAGTATCCTATACCCCATATTTAAATTATATACGATCATTGTTTCAGCAAATATTAAAAGTACTTTTTATCCACGTTGAGAAACGGAATTTCCAAAAAGTACTTTTCCACATCTTTTTTCACCGAAGGATTTTACATTCCAAATTTTAAGTTTCTGTAGCCATTATATTTTTTGGAACTTTTTCCAATTTCAAGTTTCTATGATTATTATTTCAGAAAATAAACAAGTACCAAAAAGTGTACTTTCGGTTCTTTTAACAAAACGTACTTTTTATAGAAGGTACTTTTTATAAAAGGTACTTTTTATAAAAGGTACTTTTTATAAAAGGTACTTTTTATAAAAGGTACTTTTTATAAAAGGTGCTTTTTATAAAAGGTACTTTTAATAAAAGGTACTTTTTATAAAAGGTGCTTTTTATAAAAGGTACTTTTTATAAAAGGTACTTTTTATAAAAGGTACTTTTTATAAAAGGTACTTTTTATAAAAGGTACTTTTTATAAAAGGTACTTTTTATAAAAGGTACTTTTTATAAAAGGTACTTTTTATAAAAGGTACTTTTTATAAAAGGTACTTTTTATAAAAGGTACTTTTTATAAAAGGTACTTTTTATAAAAGGTACTTTTTATAAAAGGTACTTTTTATAAAAGGTACTTTTTATAAAAGGTACTTTTTATAAAAGGTACTTTTTATAAAAGGTACTTTTTATAAAGGTACTTTTTATAAAAGGTACTTTTTATAAAAGGTACTTTTTATAAAAGGTACTTTTTATAAAAGGTACTTTTTATAAAAGGTACTTTTTATAAAAGGTACTTTTTATAAAAGCTACTTTTTATAAAAGGTATTTTTTATGAAAGGTACATTTTATAAAAGGTACTTTTTATAAAAGGTACTTTTTATAAAAGGTACTTTTTATAAAAGGTACTTTTATAAAAGGTACTTTTTGTAAAAGGTACTTTTTATAAAAGGTACTTTTTATAAAAGGTACTTTTTATAAAAGGTACTTTTTATAAAAGGTACTTTTTATAAAAGGTACTTTTTATAAAAGGTACTTTTTATAAAAGGTACTTTTTATAAAAGGTACTTTTTATAAAAGGTACTTTTTATAAAAGGTACTTTTTATAAAAGGTACTTTTTATAAAAGGTACTTTTTATAAATGGTACTTTTTATAAAAGGTACTTTTTATAAAAGGTACTTTTTATAAAAGGTACTTTTTATAAAAGGTACTTTTAATAAAAGGTACTTTTTATTCAAGGTGCTTTTTATAAAAGGTACTTTTTATAAAATGTACTTTTTATGAAAGGTACTTTTTATAAAAGGTACTTTTCATAAAAGGTACTTTTTATAAAAGGTACTTTTTATAAAAGGTACTTTTTATAAAAGGTACTTTTGATAAAAGGTACTTTTTATAAAAGGTACTTTTTATAAAAGGTACTTTTTATAAAAGGTACTTTTTATAAAAGGTACTTTTTATAAAAGGTACTTTTTATAAAAGGTACTTTTTATAAAAGGTACTTTTTATAAAAGGTACTTTTTATAAAAGGTACTTTTTATAAAAGGTACTTTTTATAAAAGGTACTTTTTATAAAAGGTACTTTTTATAAAAGGTACTTTTTATAAAAAGGTACTTTTTATAAAAGGTACTTTTTATAAAAGGTACTTTTTATAAAAGGTACTTTTTATAAAAGGTACTTTTTATAAAAGGTACTTTTTATAAAAGGTACTTTTTATAAAAGGTACTTTTTATAAAAGGTACTTTTTATAAAAGGTACTTTTTATAAAAGGTACTTTTTATAAAAAGTACTTTTTATAATAGGTACTTTTTATAAAAGGTACTTTTTATAATAGGTACTTTTTATAAAAGGTACTTTTTATAAAAGGTACTTTTTATAAAAGGTACTTTTTATAAAAGGTACTTTTTATAAAAGGTACTTTTTATAAAAGGTACTTTTTATAAAAGGTACTTTTTATAAAAGGTACTTTTTATAAAAGGTACTTTTTATAAAAGGTACTTTTTATAAAAGGTACTTTTTATAAAAGGTACTTTTTATAAAGGTACTTTTTATAAAAGGTACTTTTTATAAAACGTACTTTTTATAAAAGGTACTTTTTATAAAAGGTACTTTTTATAAAAGGTACTTTTTATAAAATGTACTTTTTATAAAAGGTACTTTTTATAAAAAGTACCTTTTATAAAAAGTACCTTTATAAAAAGTACTTTTTATAAAAGGTACTTTTTATAAAAGGTACTTTTTATAAAAGTTACTTTTTATAAAAGGTACTTTTTATAAAAGGTACTTTTTATAAAAGGTACTTTTTATTAAAAAGGTACTTTTTATAAAAGGTACTTTGTATTCAGTAAATTAAAAAAGTACCAAAAGTACACATTTCTCCATTTTACCCCCGTAGAGTCAACATTGGCAAAAACCCAGCTTTGGTGAATATTTTTTCCGGGAGGTGAACCTACATTGCAAATTTTAAGTTTCTAGGACCATTATTTAAGAAAATATAAAAGGTACCAAAAGTACAGTTTTTTACCCTTTTTACCCCTTAGAATCAACATTGGCAAAAATCCGGCCTTACTGGATCTATATTCCGGGAGGTGAACATACAGTCCAAATTTCAAGTCTCTATGACCATTATTTCAGGAGATATAAAAAGTACCAAAAGTACAGTTTTTTACCCCTTTTACCCCCTTAGAATCAACATTGGCAAAAATCCAGCCTTACTGGATCTATATTCGGGGAGTTTAACATACAGTCCAAATTTCAAGTTTCTGTGACCATTATTTCAGGAGATATAAAAAGTACCAAAAGTACAGTTTTTTACCCTTTTTGTCCCCTTAGAATCAACATTGGCAAAAAATCCGGCCTTACTGGATCTATATTCCAGGAGGTGAACATACGGTCCAAATTTCAAGTCTCTGTGACCATTATTTCAGGAGATATAAAAAGTACCAAAAGTACAGTTTTTTACCCTTTTTGTCCCCTTAGAATCAACATTGGCAAAAATCCGGCCTTACTGGATCTATATTCCGGGAGGTGAACATACAGTCTAAATTTCAAGTCTCTATGACCATTATTTCAGGAGATATAAAAAGTACCAAAAGTACAGTTTTTTACCCTTTTTACCCCCTTAGAATCAACATTGGCAAAAATCCAGCCTTAGTGGATCTATATTCCGGGAGGTGGACCTACAGTCCAAATTTCAAGTCTCTAGCTTCAGCGGTTTGGGCTGGGCGATGATGAATGAGTATGTCAGTCAGTCAGTCAGTCAGTCAGTCAGTCAGTCAGTCAGTCAGTCACATTACTCTTTTATATATATAGATTGCAGTAATTGGGAATTTATTATTTTTAAAGATTTGTTTTATTTCGGCAGTTTTGTTGTTGATTTTATTTGCAAAAATTTAAATATTTTTATTTTGTTTGGCACAGAATTTTTAATTAGGCGAACGCGGACAATATCATAATTATTTAACATTAACTAGACAAAAAAGACAATTAACGGACGGCGATACGTATAAACAGTTTGACAGACAGAACACTACTGAGTTTAGCTTTTAATTTCAATTTTGATTATAAAAATCTGATATTTACTTAAAAAAATATAGCTCTTTAAACTTCACCACTTTTTAAATTTTTTGTGATTTAAAAAAAAATAAAATCGCGAATAAAATTGCAAGTTTTTGGAATTTAATTAAACTGCAAATGGGAATGTCTAAATGGCTCCATAGAACATCTGTGTTTATAATATAAAAATATTCTGAAGACCCACGTCCAGATTTGTGGTTTTGTATCGCAATTTTGACCGATATATAAAAAATCTAAGAAAAAATTTATATATTGGGTAAATATTTAGAAATTTAGAAAAAGTCTACGATTTTCTATAGGAAAAATGTTTCAGAATCAGAGACTTTTTCTATAGGAAAAAAGTCTCAAAACATGAGACTTTTTTTATAGAAAAAATTTCTTAATGCCAGCTTTTGAACGTGGGGGTCGTGGGTTCGATTCCCACAAGAACCCTTGATTTTTTTCGCTACAACTATACGATGGTCATTGTTACCAGTTCTCGGTTAGGTTATTATTTATTAAAAATGAGTTGTAAATAGAAAAGAATAAATAAAAATAATTATTTAAATTTTAGAAAAACTATCAGATTCAGAAACATTTTTCCTATAGAAATGGTCTTAGATTCTCAGACATTTTTTCTGTAGAAAAAGTTCCTAATTTTGGGACATTTTTCCTATAGAAAAAGTCCCAGATTCTGGGACATTTTTCCTATCGAAAAATTTACAATATTTTGAAGAAAAAATGCTTTAGAATCTGATATTCTTTCATAGGAAAAATTATTTAGAATCAAACACCTTTTCTATAGAAAAAAGAGTCTGGAAATTTTTCTACAGTAAAACTGTTTCAGAATCTAAGACATGTTTCCTTTAGAAAAAGTATCCGATTCTGAACCATTTATCCTATAAAAAAAGTTTCAGTTTCTAAAAAATTTGTCCTATATCAAAAATCGCAGATTCAGTTTTTTTTTTTTTCTATAGTTAAAGTTATGTTTTCTGATTCATATTTTCTATGGAAAAACTCTCAATTTCTTAATTTCCCGAGTAAAAAAAATTATCTGGTCCTTTATGTAATTATATCTTAATTAATCTGGTAACAGCTCTTAATTGATCTAATCTGATCTCAAAATTGGCTGTATCAGAAATTATCTAAAATTGTCTAATAATATCATATATGATATTGTTAGATTTAATTAGATCCGAATTTTGGTCTAATGTGGATTTGTAAAATTTTATCAAATTATATTAAAAATTATATAATTTGATATTCCATATAATTTTTTTTAAAAAAAATGTTGACCATAAATTTTAAAGCTGAATTCACAATGACAGAGTATTCTGTGCCAGAGAGTGGATTTTGTCCCTTTCTGTTTCGCACTTACACATTTTTTGTATGATGGTATCTCTATTTTTAGAGATGGTACTCTGTAGTACAGAGTACTCCGACATTGTGTCGGAGCCTTAAAACTTAAAACAGATATTTTTATGTAGTTATTGAATTCATTTAGCGTTTTTTATTTTTGGGTTATATTAAAATTAGAATTAGCAACAATCTTCCAAGTTTTGTTTTTTTAATCATTTTAATTTGTTGAAAATATAAATTAGTTTTTGTTATAATTTTCGTTATTTGTTTTTCTTTTCAACAATTTTGATTTTTTATAAAATTACATAAAATAATATCAAAATTAACTTAGAAAAGTTTTGCTTTTTTGCTGTAATATAATAATATATTGTGCTCGATTCTCGAATACGACTTCACCATTCACCCAATTTTTAAAAATTTGATATTCGTTCGAGTTTAAAGATTTTTAAATTTGTTCTTGTAATTATTAAAGGTATTAACTAGATCTTTAATTGTTACAAGAAAAAAAATTTAAAATCTTAAAATTCGAAAGAATATCAAATTTTTAAAAATTGGGTGAATGGTGAAGTCGTATTCGAGAATCGAGCACATTATTTGACATGGTACTATATATATTTATATGTGGAGTTGTATTTAATATGGCCAATCTTGTAGATTTATATACGGCATATATAATAATGTATGTGACCACATATAATAATATATAACATTATCTGAGACTATATTGGAAATTATTGAAATATTTTTTCCAATACATAATTTTATCTAGAAACATATAGTGGCAGATATAAACATACCCAAATCTATATTCCTATACAATATTGTATATGACTATATCATTTCTTTTTTACTCGGGTTATTTAAAAAACGAACAGATTTTGAAACAATTTTTTCTACAAAAAGATCTAAAATTTTTCATATAGAAAATTTTTAGTTTTTTTATAAAAAAGTTCCAAGATTCCGAGACATTTTTCGTGCAAAAAAAAAAAAAAAAATGAGATGCTTATAAATTATTTCTGAAAAAATTTTCGCAGATTATTTCCCTTTCTTTTTTTTTCTACAATAAATAAATTACACAACAAATTTTTAACTCATAGACGAGAGTATACTTTTCTTAGGGTTTGAGTTGTGCTGAATCCGAATCTGATCTCTGAGTTTGCCTATCGTATCAGGTTTTCGAGATATCTTAGCTTGAAGTTGAAAAAACACCGTTTTTCGCCATATGCGAGACTTTATAACTGAGTAAATTCACCTTTACTTATAAAACTTGATATTTTGTCTGAAAGTCCTACAAATAACCTTTAAAATGAATGTTTAACTTTTGTAATAGCTTGTTTCATCTCTGAGATATCTTGACCTGAAGTTTGTCCTCGTTTCATAACTGTTCGACTGAGAGTTGAAGTATGTATTCACCAAACACACTATATAAAATGCAACAGCCGATGTCTCAGGAAATTAAAATTATATCTAAACAATTCTAAAACCATTTTTTCTCTTTAATTGGGAATTTAAGACTTTTATAATTTTTCGGTAAAATAAAGGCGAAATGTAGCGAAAATTCTGTCGAATTTGAATTGATAGCAAAAACTAACTGAAAATCCGAATTTTTCAAACATGCACTTATAATGTCTCAAATATGGCGAAACACAGGGTATTTTCTAACTTTAAGCTATGATATCTTGAGAACCTGATGTGATGGAGAAGTTCTGAGTATAGATTGATTCAGATGGATTCAGCGTATCTCAATCCCTAAAAAAAGTATACTCTGGGGTTTTGACTTTTTTTCAAATTCTGTCGGCCTGTGTTATCTTTCAATTACACTCAATAAAAACCTTGTCAAATTACTAGAAAAAGTCTCGTAATCCCATTTTACCAATAATTAACAGTTTTCTTTGTATTTTAACAAATAATTTTCGAAATTACAGTTTTTTTATAATAAAACAAGTTTTCAAGGTTTTTTATAAAAAAAATCTAGTTAATTTAGGATAATTCCTTGTACGTTTTAATTTGCCAAAAAAAAATAGTAAATTTACAAATTTTATTGGTAAAAATCTTGTAAAATTCGAAAAAAGCTCATAATTTTTACTAAGAATTCTCGTGAAATAGGAGGTAGCAAATAATCTAGTAAAGTTACGAAACCTCCTTGTAAATTCTATCGCGTCAAAAAACTGTAAATTTAAAATTTTATTGTTAAAAATCTTGTAAAGTTGCAAAATTATTAGTAAAAAGCTGGTAAAATAACAAAGGATTCTTGTCAAATAGCAGGTAGCAAAAAAAGTTACAAACTTTTCTTGTAGTTTTAAAAAAAAATTTTTTGAGTGAAAAAAAACAGAATTAAAAAATATTGCGTATTAATTTTTTTAAAGCTGTTTAAAAAAATCACATGAAGGTTCTTTTTTTAGTTAAATCCCCCTTAATGTCCTTTTCTTTTTCTCTTTTTCCCCTTTTCATTATTTTGGAGGGAAATTACCTTTTGCTCTGATGGATCCGAGCCTGGTTATGTGGCATTATTGTAGACTTTTTAAAAAAAAGTACTTTTGTAAAAAGTAAAAATTTACTTTGTACAAAATTTCTATGACCATCCCTGTTAAACAGTTGACTAAGCATTCATCTTTGCTAGATTTTTTATAAATTTTATAAAATGAATGAATTTATTGTTAGAAAATAGCAAGTGGCAGTTGTTAATAGCAGTAGGTAATGGTTATTATAACAAATCAAATCATTTATAGTCAATTTCTGTCTGGTTTTCTTTAAAGTCAAGCTTACAAATAAAAGAGAAAATTATATAGAATTTTTAAATATTAAAGACATTATACACACATTTATTGTAAATTCTAGGCTAAAGAAATTAGAATGAATTTGAAGATAAGCATTCTAAAAGTAACAATTAAAAAAAATGTGTTTTTGTTCAGGATTGCTATGAAATTTAACATGGAATGTGGCAATTGCAATTGCGAGTTTGTACACAGAAATAATTGAAATCTGTTAATTTTGAAAAATTTTTTGACATGAAAATTTACATACTAAAAATGAAAATGAGTTTTAATCATTAAAGTGATTATATCAATTACTTTTTTGATTTTGCACTTAGCAAGAAAGCGATTGTAGTAATTACTAAAATTTGTAAAATCTTAAAAAGGAAAAGTAAATTTATTCTCAATTCTTGGAAATTTGAGAAATCAATTAAAAAATTTAATTATATCAACTAAAAAAATTATTTATAAAGAACTTGAACTTTTTAAAATTTTGAATAAAAATTTGTTTGCCTGAAATGTTTTGTGTATAGTTGACCCAAAGTTTCCTGAACCACACAAATGTGAAAATTTTCTCAAACATTTTTAATGTTTATTCCAGCTTAAAATAATTACAATTGCTATCCGCCATTGACTAACTAAATTTTACTTATGTAATAAAAATTAAAAATATATGGGGCATTCCATGTCAAATCGGACACTTTGAAAATTTTTTTTTTTAGATTTTCCCAATTTGTTTTCAGTTTTTAGTACCCTTCGAAAACTCCTCCGTGGTAAATTTTAAGATTTTTTTGATGACCAGTTCAAAAGATATCGAATTTTTAAAAATTGGTAGTTTGTTCCTTTATTCAAACTTCTTTTATTCATAATTTCTTCAATAATGGTCCAAAATTTCAAATTTTTTCGTTTTAAATTTTTGTTTTTTTACATACTATTTAAAAAAAAATCCCAAAAAATTCTTAAAAGCGCTCTAGTATGCGTTTTTTAAGTTTTAAAATTTAAATCTCATTTTTGAAAATGTTTGTACTCTTCGATTTTTTTGAAATTTTTTGTGTAAAACTTTTATCGATTCCACAAATTTTTTGCCCAGGAGGATCGTGGAATAACGATCATTACTATTTTTTTAAATTTTTTGAAAAAAATTTATTGTAATTTTCTAATCTCAAAATCATTTCTACTGCTCCAAAGGTGCGTCATAGAGGGGGCTCCCACACAAAACGACATTTTTTTAACTTTGCTCCAACCGCTCTAACTGCCCTAATAGTGCCCTTAGAGCAGCAAAATGTATGACCAACCCACAATATTTTTTTATTTCAAACATTTTCTCTGAATACACCTACCCTCAATCTCTAATTGTTAAGGCGGTCCCCATACTATTTTTTTTATTTTTTGTAAATTTGTTTTATTTAATCAGCTTCTACCGGTCCAATGGTGCGTCCGAGAGGGGTCATTAGTGAGACCGACCCCCATTTATTTTTACCCTACAAGATCTTTTTAAAACATACTTACGCCCTATCTCCACTCCCTAAGTAGGCTCCCTTACAAATAACAGTTGGAGCAAATTTTATGAAAATGTAATTTTGTATGGAAACCTACTTAGGGAGTGGAGATAGGGCGTAGGTATATTTTGAAAAAATGTTGTAGGGTAAAAATAAATGGGGGTCGGTCTCACTAATGACCCCTCTCGGATGAACCATTGGACCGGTAGAAGCTGATTAAATAAAACAAATTTACAAAAAATAAAAAAAATTGTATGGAGACCGCCTTAACAATTAGAGATAGAGGGTAGGTGTGTTCAGAGAAAATATTTGGACTAAAAAAATATTGTGGGTCGGTCATAATTTTGTTGCTCTAAGGGCCCTATTAGGGCAGTTACAGCGGTTGGAGCAAATTTTTAAAAAAGTCGTTTTGTGTGGGAGCCCCCTTAGAAATTGGAGATAGGGTATTAGTTTGTTCCAAAGAAATGTTAAGGCGTATAAATGAATGGGGGTCGGTCTTATAAATGACCCATCTATGACGCACCATTGGAGCAGTAGAAATGATTTTAAGATTGGAAAATTACAATAAATTTTTTTCAAAAAATTTAAAAAAATAGTAATAATCGTTATCCCACGATCCTCCTGGGCAAAAAATTTGTAGAATCGATAGAAGTTTTACACAAAAGGTTTCAAAAAAATCGAAGAGTACAAACATTTTCAAAAATGAGATTTAAATTTTAAAACTTAAAAATCGCATACTAGGGCGCTTTTAAAAATTTTTTGGTATTTTTTTTTTTAAAGTACGTAAAAAATCAAAAATTTAAAAAAAAATTAAATTTGGACCATTATTGAAGAAGTTATGAGTAAAAGAATTTTGAGTAAAGGAACAAACTACAAATTTTTAAAAATTCGATATCTTTTGAACGGGTCATCAAAAAAATCTGAAAATTTATCACGAAGGAGTTTTCGAAGGGTACTAAGATCTGTAAACACATTGGGAAAATCTAAAAAAAAAAAAAATTCAAAGTGTCCGATTTGACATGGAATGCCCCATATATAATCTTTAAAACACGCCAAATGTATTAATGAAATTGTTTAATCCATACAATAAAAAAAACAGTTGCTTAAATTAAGAAAATGTTTTTTTTTTTTTGTACATTACCTAAATCTTGTTAAACTAAATTATAATTACAAAACTCTCTACCAAATGCCGATTCACGTTTAATTGTTTAAACACAACACACAAAATGGTTTGTCGTTTTGTACGCATCTTTATTTTTCTATTTTTTTTTTTTTTTGAAAATCGTTAGTTTTAAAAGATTTATTTTTTGTATTTTTGTGGTGTTTTTTCTAAAGTCACGCAATAATTATTGAAATTGCGCGTTTTTCTTTAACTACATACAGACAGACAATCAGACAAACAATCCGACAAACAATCCGACAAATATTACATGATTCGTATTGTGTGCTGGTATGTTAGTGGTTGGTTTTGTTGCACAAAAAAAAATCAATGAAAATTTCTTTGGCAAATAAATATGTACGAGAATATATGTCTACTATGTACTTACTTACGTTTTGTACTTATTGTTTATGGTTTCATACATAGAGTGTGGGAAATCTTTTTGGTTTTACTGTGGTCTAGCAAAAAAAAATGTTTTTACAAAGTATGGATTATATTGTGATCTTCAGGAGCAATAATTTGTAATCTTTGGTGGAACGAGTACTGGAAGAGCAAAAAAACAGACACTTTTCAAATCTTTTTGATTCACTCCTTCGAGATCAAAAACATCAGCGATAAACGGGCAGTTTTTTGTATGGCAAAATTGATCTTTGGATTTTAAAACACCACATATTAAACTTATAAGTCAGGGGTGCCAGGTTTTTTTTTTTTTAACAAAAATCATCATAATCGTCAAAAAAAAATAGTCACATTAAAAATCGCTAGTTTTTATTTTGTAGACTACACCAAAAAAAAAACCATGCAACATTTTACGAAATAAACTTTCGTAGCTATTTCTTTCGTAAATTACACTAAAGTTGTGGTTACCCAAGCAGAAATTGACGACGGTTATAAAAAAAAAGCGTTCTGAAAGCACTGTAACAAAAAAAGAACGTTCTCAAAACGTTATTTTCGAACGCTTTGCGAACGTTTTCGAAAAGCGTTCTGAAAGCACTGTAACAAAAAAAAAGCATTATCAAAACGCGTTTTCGAAAAGCGTTTTGAAAGCACTTTATTAACAAAATACATGTTCGTTTTAAAATTAAATGGTTTTAAAGCAGTTTTTGCAAACGTTTTTAAATTTTTTTCGTAGTACATACAAGTATAGTATTATTTTAGATTATACTCAATCAAATTAAATAATTTTTCCCTACCACCACATTGAAAACGCAAAATTTTGAAAACATAAAATATTGTAAATCTATTTTAAGTTTTATTATTATCATTTATGCAAAAGAGTTATAGCAATAGTTTCGTTATAAAATTTACAAATAATGCATTTAACTTCTACAATATGCACACTAGTGCCTACGGTCAGTACCGTAGTACCGGGAATACCGGTATTCCCGGTTCTCGGTATTACCGGGAAATGGAACCGGTTTCCCGGTTCTTGAATTATTCCCGGTATTCCCGGTTCCGGTTCTGACGGTATTCCCGGGACTACCGGTATGTATATTTTGTAAAATTTTGTATAATTAAAATTTATTCTTCGATTTTACCAAAAAATAATACAAAACATGCGAAAAACACCATTTCCTATTTTTTTATGAATTTAAGGAAAAAAAAAATTACTTGATTTTTAGATAATTTTACAAACACAACTAAATATTTCTCAAATACTGATTAAATGGTGTAATCTTAATATTTTATGGTGTGGTATTTTTTTGTTTTTTTGAGAACCGGTACCAGGATCAGAACCGGGAATACCGGTATTCCCGGGAATATATCTAGAACCGGGAAACCGGTACCAGAACCGGGAATACAGGTATTCCCGGGAATATATCTAGAACCGGGAAACCGGTACCAGAACCGGGAATACAGGTATTCCCGGGAATACCGAGAACCGGGAATACCGAGAACCGGGAAACGGGGGGCACTAATGCACACTGACTTCAATAACATCTTCACGTAAATTTTTAACGTTATAAAGTCCTATTTCTTTTGATGGAATCGGATAGACAAAATAATCGTTTATTTCATTAAAGATGTTGCCTTTTAAATATGGACTTTTGTCATTAACTTTTAACGCTTGTGATATTTTACTAACTTCGCAATAACATTTTTATTTGTAAACTAGGTGGTACATGTAAATGTAGATATGTTAAGGGAACCATAATGAGTAATTATGCAAAGGCACAGCGCAAATAGTCTCATTATCTCATGGTAAGGAACGTGCAAAGTTGAAAAATGTAAAAAAATCGCTTGATACTCTCATGAAATTTTTCGTTCAAAGTTCCATATTGTTGGGTGCGTTAAAGCTATTGCTCCAAGTTTAATACCGTTTAATCAGTAGACTTGGGCAATTATTTCGTGTAGGTTCAGTGGATGTGCCATCAATAAGAAAAAAGTTACATGGACCTAAATATTTGATACCAATTTTTTTCAATTTTAAATTTTTCGAGGTTTTTTGATTGTAGCTTTTGGTGCAAACTCTAATTTTAAAATTCAAATACACATGGTAAAAGCCCCTGTAAATATGCACAATCTGAGACTGATTCGAGTGATGTGCTCGCAATGGTTACGAAGCTGCAGCTCTCCAAAGATGGGAAGAAAAAACGTGAATTTTTTAAAAAGTCTGTTTTTTGAGAGGCACACTCCCAGTTTTATTCCGAATGGTTCCGAATGCTTTGTGAACTTTATAATTTACCATTTCCCACTTGATTTACAAACGCACCCAAAAAATATTCAATTGCAAAAATTTTATGAACTTTTACAATTTTTTGCAAAATTTCGATATTTTAGTTTTGCATTATTTGACAGTCAAATGTGCATGGCTGAAAGTTGAACATGTAGAAACAATGGTATGTGCAAATATAATAAATCATGGAAAGCAACATTGATCAAAAGTTAATATTGGCGAATTCCGTGGTGTTTTTCAGTTTTCACTTTTTTGTAAGGCACATCCAGGCCGCTTATAGAAATTGGTCGGTGAAAGGCGCGTTTGGTAGTCTTTTTAATTCACTATTTTCAATTAATTCGCACCCGAAAAATTTTAACGTTTAAGCGGTTTTTCGGTGGTTTTAAATTTTTAATACCTTTAAATTTAATGGTTATATAAAATCTTACATTACTTAAATAAAGTAGAAAAGAAATGTATTTTGATAGATTTTGACATGTCTTATTCTAATAATATTTCAAAATTAGTCCATTGATTTTTGCAGTCGCGAAAATCGCGAAAATTCGCTAAAATTTTTTATAACCTTGATAAAATTAGTAATAACGTTAAAATATTTCGTAATAACCTTAATATTAGCCTTATTAATCATACTTTGAATAGTTTCAATATTCAGTGAAGGACAACACTGTAAAATCAGACATTTAATATTAAAAAAAAAAAATAAATTCAAAATTTTAAAATTTTTTTTTTCAAAAATGTTCCCTTTAAACCACTGCTGTTTCTTACCTATTAGAGATAGAATAATGGTGTTAACTAAGAATTTGTTGAGATTTTGTTAATGCATTTGGTAATATTTTTCTAAAAAAAAATAAAACCGCTGGAAACATTTTTATTTCCAAAATATTGGAAAATGCGCCGAAAAAAAATTGGTTATATGCAAATATCTCGATATTTAGCAAAGATTTTATGCATGTTTGAATATGTATTTTAGCTCTGGGTAAGCATAATACAAAATGGTACGTTTGGTTAACTTCGGATAAAAAATGTAATTTTGACAATTTTTTTAAAAATTTTAACTTCAAACCGCCATAGTTTTGGGTGCGATCGCTCAAATTAATGCACGCGGACGGATTTGAATTACTTATTTATAATGTTATTTAGTTACAAAGTCTTATCAATGTGCCACGAAAAAAAAATCGCAATTTTTTTTTTTCTTAAATATTAAAAGTTAATGACAATTGCTCATATATATTATCACATGTGTGTTTAGATCGATTTGTACTAAAAATTTAGTTTACTATCATAATATTTCCATTACTAAGTAGAATTGCGTTATCAGGATGGGATGCAGTAATTTTGAAACCATGAATATTAATAAAAGAAAACACAACTTTTGTTTCAGTGGATTCCATTACTTTGCCAAGAGAATACTTTTTGTTTTTAAAGAGAGGATATACCAATGGAGCTTTATTTGGAGAGTTAACGGTATGAAAAACATGCAATTTTCGTTGAATTTCAGCAATAGGATTGTTCCTAGAGTTAACAATCGCTGGAAAATATCTTTAATTTTTGTATTTAAGCTCTTTATAAGTGCTTTACTTTTGGTTTTAAAAGCGCTTTCATGACTTTTAACAAAACGTTCTGAAAGCACTTTTTTAAAACGCTTTTAAAACGCTTTAAACCTAGCGTAGATCGATGTTATCATTCGGATCATCTGAAAGCGCTTTCAAGATGGTAAATAGAACGCTTGTAGAACCGTTTACAACGCTTTCACAGCGCTTTTGCGATTGTATTTTTCTGACTGGGTATTTTACGAAAATAAGTTTAGAAAACATTTTTGAAAATATACGAAATAAAGAATATCCTTCGTAAAATTTGATTTCTTAGAATCCGCGAATGTTTCGTTTTTTTCACGAATATTTTTTTTAATTACGAATTAAATTTTAAAATTAAACGAAATTACGATTTTTTTTTTCTTTATGTAGATTATAAAAATAAATGAAAATTTTTAATTTAAATGATAAGGAATGGGTTTTTAAACAGTAAATAAATCTTTAAGGTAAAACTTAAACGATGTTTAATGTACATAAAAAAGAAATTCTATAGCATAATTTTTTTTTTATAGCGTGCCAACGGATGTTGGATGGAATACTTGAAATTAAAACAAATTTTTGAGCATTCTAAAATAAGTTTTCCTTAAAACTCATAAATTTTTTTGTGCACTTTTTTCAGAGTCCAAAATGGTTTAAATATGAAACAATATTTTTATTATCAAAAAATGTTTGTCTAAAATCACATTTTTTTTGGAGCTGAAAATGAGCCTTTTAAAAACACTCCAAAAAGCTATAAATATTTTGTTTGAAAATTTGTCGATATAGACTTAATTTTTTGGTTTTATTATACTACTTCATGGACGTATTCAGGGGGGGGGCCAGTGGGCCCGGGCCCCCCCTTTTGGATTGGAAAATTTTAAAAAATGTAAACACTTTAACATATGATACAAGCAACAAATATAAGTTTTTTTAGTATTGTAAGTATTTTAGTTTTTGAGGATAAGTTTTATATATTTTTTTATAAAAACTCTTGATTTTGAGTAAATTTTCGTTTTTGAAAAGTCATTTATATCGAAATATCTGTAAAATATGCATCGAAAACACATTATATTGGTTTTATTTAATGAAAATTATGCATCGAGATCATAACAGTTTTCTTTAAAAAATTTCAAACTCTAAGGATCTAAGTCACTTTTTATATTTTAAAAGTCTCAGATTCTGAGATATTATTTCAATACAAAATTCTAAGATTCTGAGATTTTTTTTTAAATAAAATTTTTTTTATTAACTTTTAATATTCAATGTAGCATTTTTTTCAAAAATCTGATTTAAATTGAAAAACTGCAGTTTTGAATACTTAAAATTGACTTAGGACAATATTAAAACTGGCAAAAATTAAAAAAAAAATTCCATTATTTTTTATGTAAATAAATAAAGATAAATTTTCATAAACTAATTTACAAAAGCAACTTAAAAAAATTTGATGACGTATTTGGAATCTAGATGTCCATTTTATAAAAATCCAGCCCTTAAATGTTGCGCCAAGGCAATAATATGCAACAGAAGAGCCGTTAAAAGCGAAGAATTAATTAATTTTCAAGTCCAAATATCTCGATAACGAAATGTACTACAAATATTTTATTAACATATATGGAATCAGGTCCTTTATAATGGCCCTTACATGGGAGTGAATATCTCGAAAATGAGACGAATACGTAACAGTAGAACCACACCTAAATTAGCGGTTTCGAATTTTCGAACGCTAATATCAGAAAAATATTAAACGATTATTATTATTACATTATTATTAAAATTTTTTTGAGTTGGGCCCCCCCCCCTTTTCAAATTCCTGGATACGTCGCTGTACTACTTATTTTAGAATCTAAAAAGAGGGCTCGTTTAGATGAAACCATAAAATTAAGATTACATTTTGAGTAGTAATTTAAAATTTTGGAATCAAAATAGAGTGTGTTTTTTTCACAGGTAAACGTTAAATTATTAAAAAAAAAAAACGAATTAAAAAATGTTAGTAGTACTGTCAAACCCGGTTATAACGAACTCCGAGGGACCAGTGAAAATAGTTCGTTATAACCCAGCAAAACTTTGGTAATGGGTAGTGATTATATAACACATTACCAGGTAATGTATATAACTTATTTGTAGCATTATTTTATGATGTCTTAATAAACATTTGTTCCACAACGTATTATTTTCAAGTGAAAAATAATGCATTACTAATAATTTGCTACATAATGCATGATTATTGGAAAAAATGTATTTATTATTTATTATTTCTAAACATTAAATCATGGATGACTTATATTTGGTTACATTATGTATTATTTGAAAGTTTGAAATAATGCATTATTTATAATTGGATGCATAATGCATTACAATAACATAAAAAATAATTATTTTATAAAAAAATGCATAATTTTAAACTAGAGATGGGCTCACGACAGAAAATTTCTAACGACACACACTCACGAGCATATTTTATCTACTTACACTCACTTACAATCACGTGAGTAAATTTAATAAAAAAATACTTTTTCACTACTCGTAACACCTTATACATATATTATATTCTGGTATGCTATATTATTTCTCGTAACCTATAAAATATCATATATTTTACACCTTACTCGTATTCTTCGTTATAAATTTATGACTTATTTTATATCTTACTGGTATTCTTTGTGATAATGTGGATGCATTACTTTGAGTCTCATCGCCTGTTAAAATCATCAATGCTGCAATGTATAAAATAAGAGATCCTATACCTTATTTTATACCTTATTCGGTAATCTAAGTTTTGCTGGGATTTTAGCGAATCCTCGGTTCAAACGAACTACTTATTATGGTCGCACGAGCACAATTTCATGTATATTTACCTTTTTATAACGAACTCCCATAAATATTTTGAAATGTGCGGCAATTATGTTTACCAAACTCAAAAAAGGTTAGACATTTTTGGTTAATATTATAATTTTGATAAAACTTATTTATATTTTTAATGTTTTCTCCCCAATAAGTAAATTACGTACAAAAAAACGTCAAATAAAAAAAATTTGAACTTTTTTTTGGAAATAAAACTAGGTTGATAAAAAATATACCCTGCTTATAGCGAACTTTGCTTCCCAGCAAAACATAGATTACCAAATCTATATAAATAAAAATCAATTGTCGTTCGTTGGTAACAGCATCAATTGAGAACGGCTGGACCGATTTGGACAATTTTTTTTTTGAAATGTTCGTCATAGTCCAACTTAGGTTTTTGCGTAAAGAAAAATTGACCACGCCCACTTTTACGCCCACTTTTTTCGATTTATCTAAAATCGGAAATCGGCTGCACCGATTTGGGTAATTTTTTATTTAAATGTTCATAATAATCCAATTTAAGTTTGTACTGAAAGGAAAATCGACCATGCCCACTTTTACGCCCACTTTTTCAATTTATCTAAAATCTGAGAATGGCTGGGCCAATTTGACAATTTTTTTTTAATGCATTTTCATCATATTCCAACTTTGTTTTTACAAAAAAAATATTTTCCACTCCCACTTTGGCTAACTTTTGTTTAAAATGTTCGTCATAATTCAATTTGGTTATAGTCCGCAAAAGATTTTTAAGGAAAGAAAAATTGTGCACACTGCTCACTTTTAACGATATGTATCATGGAATGGGTGGATAAATTTATCTAATTTTGTTTTTAATGTTCGTCATAGTCCAGCAAAGGTTTTCGGAAAGAACAATTTTCCACTTCTATGCCCACTTTTGAATGGATGGACCGAGTTGGTTAAATTCAAATAAGGTTTTACGGTAAGATAAGTTGTCCACCCTCTCCTTTTTTTCGATATATATAAAATTTACTCCATAGAAAAATAAAATATAGAATAATAAAATATAAATAAAAATCATATGTAGTTCGTTGGTAATCGCATCACTTGAGAACTGACCGATTTGGATAATATTTTTCGTTAAGTTCGTCTTTTTTTTTTAATGTTTTTCTTTGGTTTTTTTCGGAAAACAAATTAATCTCGCCCACTTTTACGCCTCCTTTTTTCGATATATCTGTAATCGGAGAACGGCTGGACTTAACTTTTTTTTTTTTTTTAATTTTCGTCATAGTCCAATTTAGGTTAAAACTGAAATAAAATTTGTTCACGCCACTTTTATTTCGATATATCTAAAATAGTAGAACAGCAGGGCTGATTTGGCTATTAGTAGTATTTGTTGACGTTCGTGATAGTACAACTAAGGTTTTTACGGAAAGATAAATTGTCCACTCCCACATCGAAGAAAGACTTGCCAGATTTGTTAAATTTTTTCTTTAATGATCGTTATAGTCCGAGTAAGGATTTTGAAATAATTATTTGCCTCCCCACTTAAAAGCCCACATTTTTCAACATCCTTAAAACTTGCAACACTTGAGAACGCCTGGGCTGATGTGGCTAATTGTTTTAAATGTTTGTAATTTTCCATATAATTGTTTGGAAAGAAAAATTGTCGTCGGCCACTTTTTTCGATACATTTAAAATTCGTTTTTACTCTAATTCGATCTATTAAAAAAAAATATTTCTTAATATATTACGCTTAAACTTGGTAAAAATGACTTTAAATCCTTTGGGATTTTTACCATATGTACAATTTTAACTTACCACACAAATTTTAACGCCCGAGTAAAAAAGATTATATATGTTTATATTTAATTATATAAAGACATCATATATATTCATATAGAATTTGATGCGAAAAATGAGTCGATAAAACCATATAAAGTTGCATTAAATTTGATATAATTTGATGTGATTTTAATATAATTTTATATGATTTGATGCGAAAATTGGCCCCTTTTTTAGAAAAATTTATGCAGTTATATATAATTAAATAAAAAAAAATCCAAAAAAAAAACCCAAAAAAAAAATTATATTAAATTATATATAAAGAACTTAGATTTTTTTTCATAAATTTTGCATTATATATAATAACATATAAAATTTTTAAAACAAATGTTTAAGGTTTAGGTTTGGAACTTAAAAAAAAAAAAAAATTCTGGATTTAGAAAAATTTTCAAAAGTTATATCAAATTATATATAAAGGACTTAGATTTTTTTTTAATTTTACTCATATAAGATTACATATGATTCAGAAAAAAGTTGCATAAAGCTTTATATAAAATGTCTTCAAATATTTTGTTATATTAAATTATATAAAAAAAGAGACAGAATTTTATATTTCATATGAAATTATATAAACTAACTTTAATCATATGTTATTATGTATAACTTAACATTTTCTTTTATATAATTTTATATAAGAAAAAAATACGAAGTGCAAATATGGGCTGTTTCACGTCAACGGGAGACCCCCCCGCCCCCAAAATTCTATTGGTCGTAGAGAGTTGTATTATGGCTTAAAATTTAGCCAATGATCTCTACTTTTGAAAGCTGAGTGGCGGAAGTTGAACCCAATGGTAAGTGAGCCAATATGGCGGCGCGAATCGGGATACCCCGATCGGGATATGCTGGAAACTAATGAAGGAGTTATCGGATTTTTCTGAAATTTGTTATCAGGGGGTATATTGAGACGCTAATTTCGAATTTTCATTCAGATTTCAAAAATTCAAAATGGCGGATCCAATATGGCGGATGATTTTTTCGAGGTTTTCGCATTCAAATAAAACTCGATTCCCGGGTGTATTATGGGTCACTTAACACGATTCTGAATTTAGATTTCCAAAATTCAAAATGGCGGATCCAATATGGCGTTTATTATTTTTTTTATTGTTTCGATTTCCTTGAAACTTGTTATCTGGGGGCTATTTGAGACGCTGATTTCGAATTTTTATTCAGATTTCAAAAATTCAAAATGGCGGACTCAATATGGCGGATGGTTTTTTTTTTTAAGTTGTCGCATTCAAATAAAACTCGGTTCTCGGATGTATTATGGGTCACTAAGCACGATTCTGAATTTAGATTTCCAAAATTCAAAATGGCGGATCCAATATGACATTTATTTTTTTTTTTTAATTTCGATTTCCTTGAAACTTGTTATTCCGGGGTTATTTGGGACGCTAATTCCGAATTTTTATTCAGATTTCAAAAATTCAAAATGGCGGATCCAATATGGCAGATGATTTCTTTTTGAAATTGTCGCATTTAAGTTAAACTCGACACCCGGGAGTTTTATGAGTCACTTAGTACTAATCTGACATCAGATTTTCAAAATTCAAAATGGCGGATCCAACATGGCTCTTATATTTTTTAATAACGATTTTTAAATCTGATGTCAGATTCGTACTAAGTGACTCATAAAACTCCCGGGTATCGAGTTTAACTTAAATGCAACAATTAAAAAAAAATCATCTGCCATGTTGGATCCGCCATTTTGAATTTTTGAAATCTGAATAAAAATTCGGAATCAGCGTCCCAAATAACCCCGGAGTAACAAATTTCAAGGAAATCGAAATTAAAAAAAATAAAAATAATGTCATATTGGATCCGCCATTTTGAATTTTGAAAATCTAAATTCAGAATCGTGCTTAGTGACCCATAATACATCCGAGAACCGAGTTTTATTTGAATGCGACAACTTAAAAAAAAACCATCCGCCATATTGAGTCCGCCATTTTGAATTTTTGAAATCTGAATAAAAATTCGAAATCAGCGTCTCAAATAGCCCCCAGATAACAAGTTTCAAGGAAACCGAAACAATAAAACAAAAAAATAAACGCCATATTGGATCCGCCATTTTGAATTTTGGAAATCTAAATTCAGAATCGTGTTTAGTGACCCATAATACACCCGGGAATCGAGTTTTGTTTGAATGCGAAAACCTCGAAAAAATCATCCGCCATATTAAATCCGCCATTTTGAATTTTTGAAATCTGAATGAAAATTCGAAATTAGCGCCCCAATATACCCCCTGATAACAAATTTCAGAAAAATCCGATAACTCCTTCATTAGTTTCCAGCATATCCCGATCGGGGTATCCCGATTCGCGCCGCCATATTGGCTCACTTACCATTGGGTTCAACTTCCGCCACTCAGCTTTCAAAAGTAGAGATCATTGGCTAAATTTTAAGCCATAATACAACTCTCTACGACCAATATAATTTTGGGGGCGGGGGGGTCTCCCGTTGACGTGAAACAGCCCATATATATAATCTTATATGATAGCAAAACAATTTACGTATAAATTTATCAAATAATATATGTTTATATAAAAATAAGTAAAATTATATATAATCTTTTTTACTCGGGCGCCCACTTTTGTCTAAATATGTCGACTACTAATGACCGGACTGATTTTTTTAAGTTGATTATAGGTTTTGTTTGAACTCAAGACAATAGCTCACGATAAGAACGAGGAATATGCGTAATTTATTTTTGTGTTGTTCGTAATGATATTAAAGAAGTTTTGAATTTGTACAGTACGCAAAGTCGAAGACATGGTTATTGTTATTTTTAGTTCCTAAAATATAATTTGATGATACTCTCCCTAATCCGGTTTTTAAAACCACGCCTACAATTTTTTCTAAGCCAAGATATTCATTACCCTTTTTTGCAGGGCTATATATTTGAAGCGATACGAAATATAACACTGATCTTATATTTGGGCCAGCAACGCGGACCGGGCCAGCTAGTAAGGTATAAAATAAGGTATAGGATCTCTTATTTTATACATTGCAGCATTGATGATTTTAACAGGCGATGAGACTCAAAGTAATGCATCAACATTATCACAAAAAATACCAGTAAGGTATAAAATAAGTCATAAATTTATAAAGAAGAATACGAGTAAGGTGTAAAATATATGATATTTTATAGGCTACGAGAAATGAAATAATATAGCATACCAGAAGATAATATATAAGGTGTTACGAGTAGTGAAAAAGTAATTTTGTATTAAATTTACTCACGTGATTGTAAATGAGTGTAACCCAGCAAAACTTTGGTAATGGGTAGTGATTATATAACACATTACCAGGTAATGCATATAACTTATTTGTAGCATTATTTTATGATGTCTTACCAAACATTTGTTCCACAACGTATTATTTTCAAATGAAAAATAATGCATTACTAATAATTTGCTACGTAATGCATGATTATTGGAAAAAATGTATTTCAGATTTGTTATTTCTAAACATTAAATCATAGATGACTTATATTTGATTACATTATGTATTATTTGAAAGTTTGAAATAATGAATGAATAAAAAATAATTATTTTATAAAAAAATGCATAAGTTTAAACTAGAGATGAGCTCACGACAGGAAATTTCTAACGACACACACTCACGAGCATATTTTATCTACTTACACTCACTTACAATCACGTGAGTAAATTTAATACAAAATTACTTTTTCACTACTCGTAACACCTTATATATTTTCTTCTGGTATGCTATATTATTTCATTTCTCGTAACCTATAAAATATCATATATTTTACACCTTACTCGTATTCTTCGTTATAAATTTATGACTTATTTTATACCTTACTGGTATTCTTTGTGATAATGTGGATGCATTACTTTGAGTCTCATCGCCTGTTAAAATCATCAATGCTGCAATGTATAAAATAAGAGATCCTATACCTTATTTTATACCTTATTTGGTAATCTAAGTTTTGCTGGGAAGTAGAAAAAATATGCTCGTGAGTGTGTGTCGTTAGAAATTTCCTGTTGTGAGCCCATCTCTAGTTTAAACTTATGCATTTTTTTATAAAATAATTATTTTTTTATGTTATTGCAATGCATTATGCATCAAATTATAAATAATACATTATTTCAAACTTTCAAATAATACATAATGTAACCAAATATAAGTCATCCATGATTTAATGTTTAGAAATAACAAATATGAAATACATTTTTTCCAATAATCATGCATTACGTAAGTAGCAAATTATTAGTTATGCATTATTTTTCACTTTAAAATAATACGTTGTGGAACAAATGTTTGGTAAGACATCCTAAAATAATGCTACAAATAAGTTATATACATTACCTGGTAATGTGTTATATAATCACTACCCATTACCAAAGTTTTGCTGGGAAACTGTTTCATAAGACTTTTTTATTGGAAAAATGTCTCAGAATCTAAGACTTTTTGGTAGGACAAATTTCTTAGATTCTTTTCAATAGGATATATGTCATAGAAATTGGTTTAGAATTTTAGGCTTTTTCTAAGGAGAACTGTTTCAGAAAACTATGCTTTTTCTATAGAAAAATGACTCGGAATTTAAATAAAAATTGATAAAAAAAAAAAATTTGTTGTTATGACCGTTATTATACGTTAAACAAAATCTAACTAAATTTATTTAATTAATATTTTGAGGATGTTTATTCTGGCTCGAGGTCATTATTTTCTTTACTAATTAAAACCGTGATATTCTCATAGCATAATTTTCAAGAAATTTATTTTTTGTTTTAAATTTATTTATGTTGGTCATTTTTGCAAGACCTAATCGACACGTGTTTCGGAATTTGTCAAGATTCCATTGTCAAGATTATTTAGCAAAAATAGAAACGATTTACTATAAAGTAGCAAACGAGTCTAATGACAAATCGTTTGTGCACAAACTAAAGTATAAGAATATATTCGACTCTATCCACAATGTGAATTAGAAAAACGAAGAAATTGTACTATACTAGTAAGGCAACGATTGTCAATAACCAACAAAAATATTTAAAACATTTTACATATGATAGTTCAATGGACCACAACAATATGTTATTTGTTGTTGTGAATGTAATAACCACATTAGGGTTATTCATCACTAATATAATATTTTAAAGGTCGAATAAAACAATTTTTATTTTTTAATAAAAATTTATCAGAATTTATTTAATTAATACTACACCGTATCCAGGAAAAAACATTATAACATATAATCTGAAACATTTTCTTTAGGAAAAATATCTTACAATTTTTATTTATTTCAGAAGGAATAATATATTAGCATTTTAGAAATTTTTGAAAGAATCTGACAACGAAAGAAAAATGTCTTAAAATCTTAAAGTCTGAATTTTTGTTCTATGGGAAAAATTCTCCAAAAACTTCTACATTTTTTTCAATTGAAAATTTTTTTTCTTAAAAGTTTCAGATTTTTAGAATTTTTTTTAATAGAAAACAAAGAAATTTTTTCTATGTAAAAAGTTTTGGAATCTGGACCTTTTTTCATTAGACAATGTCAGATTCTGCGACATTTTTATCAAATTTATAGATATTTTTTACAGAAAAACATTCAGATTCTGAATGTTTTTCTCAGAATCTGAAACTTTTTATCTAGAAAAAAGGCCTCAGATTATAAATATTTTATATAGAAAAAAAAATGTCTCAAACTTTGTGTATAGAAAAAATAAGTCTAACACTCTTTTTTTTGAAAATGTTTCACAATCTAAGACTTTTTCTGTATAAAAAAATTTCTCAGAATCTAAGATTTTTTCTATAGAACAAATTCTCAGAATCCAAGACTTTTTCTATAGAAAAAATGCCTCTGAGCTAAAGACTTTTTCTAAAGAAAAAAATGTCTCAAAATCTAAAACTTTTTCTTTAGAAAAAATGTCTCAGAATCTGAGACTTTTTCTATAGAAAAAATGTTTCATAATCTGGGACTTTTCCTATGGAAAAAATGTCGCGGATTCTGCAAGTTTTTGTATCAAAAAAATGTCTCAGAATCAGAGACTTTTTCTATTAAAAAAATTCCCAGAATCTGAGACTTTTCTATAAAAAAAATGTCTAGGAATCTGAGACTTTTTCTATAAAAAATATCTTATAAATTGGGACTTTTTCTATAGAAAAATATCTCAAAATCTGAGAAATTTTTTATAGAAAAAATATCTCAGAATCTGAAACTTTTTCTACAGAAAAAATGTCTCCAAATCTGCGACTTTCTCTACACAAAAAATGTCTATTAAAATGAGACTTCTCTCTGCTCCTTTTGCGTAAGAACACGTCTCTCAAAATATAATAAAAGTCGAAGACTTTTTGGAATCCTAATAAATTTTTCAATATCAAAAATGTTTAAAAATCCAAGACATTTAATAGAAATAGTTACAGATTGTGACACATTATTTTATTTCTGAATCATTTTATATAGATAAGTCTCATTTTCATCTTCTGCGACATTTTTCTATTGAAATTATTTTATAGAAAAAGTCTCAGATTCAGAGACATTTTTTCAATGGAAACATTGAAAAAATGTCTCAGATTCTGAGATATTGGATATTTTCTATAGAAAAAGTCTTAGATTCCGAGACATTTTGTCTATAGAAAAAGTCTCAGATTCTGAACATTTTTTACTATAGAAAAAATCTCAGATCCTGAGACATTTTTTCTTTACAAAGAGTTTCAGATTCTAAGACATTGTTTCCATAGAAAAAGTTTCAGATTGTAAAATATTTTTTTGTTAAAAAAAATCTCAGAAACATTTTAGTTTTTTTTGAGTTTTTTTTAACTCAGATTCTAAGTCTTTTTTCCTATAAAAGCAATTTCAGATGTTTTCTCTAAAAAAAATTTCAGATTTTTTGGAAATTTTTTCAATAGAGATTCTGAAATTATAGAAAAAATTTTAGATTTTGGGACATTTTTTTCTATAGAAAAAGTTTCGGATTCTTAAGACATGTTTTTATAGAAATTCTCAGATTCTGAGAAATTTTTTCTATAGAAAAAATCCCAAGACAAATTTACGTTAGATACAACCGGTATGAATTTAAATGCAATCGGTCTATTACTTACTAAATGACCGAATTATTTCCAAAATAAAAATTTATAAAATCTAATTTTTAAATAGAATTGAATTTTGTTTGTAATCCCACTGATTCTGCAAAACGCACCAAAGTTTTTTTTTTTCAAATTTCAGAGCAAATTATTTTACAAAATTTTTAGATATCTAAATTTCTATTTTAAAAACAAATTATTTTTTTGGGAAATTAAAACGATGCAAACGCTAAACTGTCAGTATTTAAAAAAAGTCGGCAGATTTGTTTACTAGCGATACAGAAATATTGTGTAGAAATCTTTTTTTCAAGAAACTTTTATAAGGTTCCTACAACTGTTTTGCTGAAATCAGCGGATTTTTATGATGAAATTAACCTTTTATCAGCTGACTGAACATACGTTTTTGCTGATTTGACCAGATTATTACGAGTAAGATAAAAAATTACACAAAAATTTGAAAATCAGCAGCTTACTGATATGGGTCAAAATAGGTATATTTTCAGATTTTTTTTTACTGAATGGACGGAGGTTTTATTTTAAGTGTGAATTCATACGTTTTTGCTCAAAATTGTCACGAAAGTAATTGATTAAACACAATTTTTTTTATTAATTGTTTTACATAATATTTTTTTAAAGTCTAACGCTAAAGGAGTCTGTTTTCCAGAACACGAATATACTAATAAAAAAATTTATAGAAAAATTCGGCTAAAAGCCTGTACATTTTAAAAATGTATTAAGTTTAAGTTTTTGAAAACTGTTAAAAAGGTTTCAATAATATTTAACGACATTTAGTTTAATATACCGTTTATAATATAAAAACACTGACAGATCGTCAAAACTTTAATATTCTCCCATGTTTTTCTTTAAAAGTGTGAAACAAAAGAAATATCAAAGACATTTAGTGCGAATCTATTTCAATATTTAATTATTATTAATTATTATTTACATTAGTTAAAAATTAGTTATGCATCTCATTAGTAAGCAAATTATTTAAAGGATAATTAATCAAACATCATAAATATAGTATCAAGTTTATTTATATTTTTATACTAAAATTGTATTGTGTATTTATACAAAACTAGCAAATAAAACAAGTTTACCAACTTCCCATCAACAGCGACAGAAGAAAATCCCTACGTTATTTGGTAATAAACCTAAATAAGGGTTCTCTGTAAAGAGTCTAGAAATGTGAAATTCCCATTTTCTCTTTATTCGAAATTTCGTTTAAGTAGCTGATTTTATTCCGATACAAATTAAGTGTGACAAACAAAAAGCGCCGATAATCAAAGGGTGACATTTTTTTAAAGGTTTCAGTATCTCGGCTTGGCCAGTGTTTTTCACATTTTCTCTTTATTCAAATCATCATTTTTATAGCTGATTTTGATCATACACACATTGAATGTGCTTATCAAAAAGCGCTGAGGATACCAGAGCGTCGTCTTCCGAAAGCTCCGTTTTTAAGGCATTCTTAGTGTACGACGAAAAATATTATTTCCTAAAATTAATTAATATTTACTCAACCCGAACTACATAAAACTTAAGTTATAATGACATTTGTGTTGCTAATGTTTGCAGATATTAGCAAGTTTCTAAAGAAATTTGAAAGGCAATACATTTTGAAATCCTATTGAATTAAAATCTGTTCCTTAAATGGTTTAATCTGCTATTTTTCTTATTTTTCTTTTGATTCTTTACAATTTTTATATTTTCGATTACTTCCTAGTTGGTGTTACATCCCTAATAAAAAAAATCTACTATAGTATACTGTAGCGTACACATTATTAAATAAAATCTGTTGACATATTGATAAATTTCTTAACGCTTAATATATTTAATTAAAGATAAATGTAGGTGTTATTTAAAATAGCCAAAATATATAGTTGCCAGTAACGACAAAATAGAGACCCAAAAAACAAGTTCACTGGCCAGAAATAAATAGATAACTAGCATATCGGCAAAAATATTTCACACCACACACCATTAATACACATTTTTGTTAAAAATAGTTATTCATTACAGCCGAACCTGGTTTGTCACGAGCATAACATTCAATTTAATTCCCAATACAGGATAATTTGAAACATACAGCCATACCATAGAAAAATAAAGTAGTAGTATATTTTAAATCAGCTTTTAATTTTATTTCTATACAAATTTGTTTTTTTTTTTAAATCGACCTTTAAAAAATGTATTGAAAATTTGAAATAAAACTTTTGTTAAAATAGACTTTTTGTTTTCTTGTGGTACGGGCCATAGTGTTTTACTTTTCTGATTTCCAAAAACCTTTTTTTAATTAAATCTGTAATATTACAATTTATTTAAAAAAAAAAGTTTTTTGTGTGTTTTTCTTCTTAAATATAATTTTTGCAAATTAAAAATGTGCAAATTCAGAAATATTTAGTTGTCATTTTTAAAAATTACGATTTCGATGACTTTTATAATCTAATGTTGACGAAATATGTTGGCAGCACTTTTAAAATGTTCATGGATTGTTTCTACGTGCATCATAACGTATGAGTAATAAATAAACATGGTAATTAAATATAACTCATACGCAACGGTGATTTTAAAACAAAAATATGTAGGTTAAGTTAAGGGTGTTCTTATATGTATGTACGGGAAAAATTTTAAGTGTTTTAATTGCTTAGCACTAGGGCTTCCAATCGGGATTGGTTTTTCTGAATCCCGGGATTCGGGATTGAAGAAAAATTTTCGGGATCCCGATTTCGGGATCCCGGGATTTTCGGGATATTTTGAATCCCGGGATTCACGGGATTTTTTGGAAATTTTCGGGATTTTTCGGGATTTTCAAAAATTTTTAGTATTTTTTGTCAATTTAACAAATTTACGCGTTCGTAAAAATTACCAAAGTTTTGTTGATGTTGTTAACTTCAAAAAAAAGGTCAAGATTGCTCCTGCGAAGAATAACCGTATTCGGTTCTTTCGTCGTGGCTCATCGTTGTAAACTTTTAGTGAGCGTGAGTTGAAAAAAAAAAAAAAATAAATGAATTTTCAAATTTTTTCACAAGTGATTCATTTTTTGCTAATTTTTTTAATTTATTTGATTTTTTTTTTTTAATTTTATTTGTTTTTTATTTTTTCTTGCAAAAAAAAATATTTTTTAGCATTGTTTTTTTTTGGTAAAAAATGTGTTAGCGAGAGTAGAGTTTTCATGACTCAAGCGTGAGCGTAAATCATAAGTGAGTGATTCCATTATTGTTTGCGTGAGCGTGACTGACAAGGGAAGTCTCCCTGGTGTCACCCTCCGATCTTCATGTAATTTGGATATGTTGTTAAGAACGAAAATTAATTCGACACGTATTTTTTTTAGCGGCCCAAATTCATTTTTTAGAGGGGTCGATTTGTATGGGGGGAAATTGACCTTTTTCAGTTTTTCACGATTTAAGCCTATTTAAACAAAATTAATATAGGCATGTGTGGTATCAGATTAAAGGTATTAAAAATACCTATCTCGTGGTGTTAACAACGGGCCATGGAAGTTAATATTTTTCGACTTATTAACAAAAATGTCCTAAAATTTTAGTATTTTACTAAGTATGACGAAAAGTTGTGCATGTTTGGACACGCTCTTAGCACACGTAGATAGGTTTTCCAAAGGCCTTTCATTTGGTATGCAACATGACTAGGTTTCTTTGCATAGTATAGGAGATAAACGAAAAAAACTGAAAAATGGCCTTGTCTTCCCCCCTCCTTTTTACCCACTAAATATGAATTTGGGCCGCTAAAAAAAAATACGTGTCCCTTTATTTTTTCTGCTCTACAAAATAAAACCAATTCCATAAAGATCCGCGGGTGACACTAGGGAGACTTCCCTTGTGAGTGTGAGTCAAAACCCACTTACGCCTTTAAAAAAATGTTTTAGTAAAACATAAAATTAAAAAATATTACAACCTAAAGAGTTAAAATGTGTCAAAAGCCATTTACGGCAATATTCTTCTTGTAAGATTAAAAGGAATAAATATAAAAGCCCTTATGTCGAACCACCACTAGTTTTTACAATTTCTTTACATTTCGCAAACGTTTCACCTTTTTCTATAACAAAAACATGGTACCTTACGGAACTTTTGTCGATTTTTTTTTATTTTGTTCCACAAAATTCATATTTTATTCAAAATATTTAAAAAAAAAAATCTAAAAATAATAAAAAATATTGAAAAAAATAAAAAAATCGGGATCCCGAAAATCCCGGGATTGAAAATCAGAAATCCCGAGATTCGGGATTTGCCTAATCCCGAAAATCCCGGGATTTCCGGGATCGGGATATCCCGATTGGAAGCCCTACTTAGCACTGGACAAGTTATTGTTCCTTTACACTAAAACTTAAAAAATTAAAATTTGGAGTTAATCCGATAACTCAAAGTGGAAGCGGAAACGATATAAAGTTTGAAAAACGGATTTCAAGGAAAAAAAATACTTTTTTCTCATTTTCTCAACTTTTTTATATTTAAAGTTAAGTTTGAATTCAAATGGTTACAGAAATGGGATTTAAAGTATATTACTTTTGTAATAAGGCAATAAAAACTAAAATCGGTTAAAAATCAGTCAAGTTATTACAACTTCCCCAGGCAACTAGCGTGTGGCAGACCACTTGATCAAAGAATTCGACTTCCATTTTTGAAATTGATTAAAATTATCTTCTATAACAACATTTTTTAATTCTTAATTCTTAAAAAAATCGACCATTGGACTATAGGATTTTGTTAAGCACATATAAGGGAATAAAAACCACAAAAATTGTAGATATCCCTTTTTTCATTAGGTTAGTTCAGCGATTTTATTTCGGCCGATTTCGAGATAATAGTGATTTTGGTAACTTTTTAATCTTTTAGTTAATTTTTTATTTTTTTGAACAAACTTCATATGCTTTCTACCGAATTATTACAGCATAATTCCTTTAATAATGGCAAAATTGAGGCCGCTGTTTTAAAAAAAAGTAATTCACAAAAAAATGTGAAAGTGAAAATTTCCGAATTTTTTTGGTGTTCTACATTTCACATCCGATTTTTTTTTTCGTTTTGGTAAAAGTGAAACGAACTGACTTTTTTCCTTATAATTTTTATACCCTCCACTCTAGTGATAGAGGATATATATAAGTTTGTCATTCCGTTTGAAACACCTCGAAATATGATCCTCGATCGATTTTAATACGTTCTAGCGATGCTCCGTCTGTCCGTCTGTCTGTCTTTTGAAAGACTTTACGCAGGCTCCTCAAGTTTGGCATATATGTTGGGCATTTACGTTCAGGTTGGTATTGCAACCCACACTCAAAATAATTCATTAGTAGATTTACTAATTTTTTTTGCTAACGCTAGTAAGCTAACATTTAGCAAATTTTTAGTTTAGATTAGCATGTTAGCAAAAATATCTTGTAAACTTCATTTAGCGCATTAGCAATTTTAAACAAAATTTGAACAAATATTTTTTGCTAAATTTAAAATTGAGTTGACCAAATTTTTACAAGCTTTTTTGCTAATACATATTAGCAAAAATAAATGGTAATTTTTTTTTTTTAAGAAAACTTAAAATCGCGATATCTCGGAAAATAAGCCAGATAGAGCAAAACGGAGGCCATTTTTGTTTCTCGAGCTCTCCATAGTATCGCCGGTCCACATGTGTGGACCCTAGTAGGTCCTAACTTTTGATCCAAAAAAGTTAGCATTCCCGAACATTTTAAATTGCTCATATCTCGGTAAATATTGCCGACATGATAAAAAGTCCAAAAGCATTTTTGTAGCCCTCAACACGTAGAATAGACCGCAAAATAACCAAAAGCTCTCAGAGTGATATTTTTGAAGTTATCGAGTTTTTTAATTCTCAAAGCCCCAGTGGTCCCCTAAAATCACGTATCTCAAAAACTAAGCAAGATAGAGCGCAACGGACAAAAATTTTGGATCAAAAACTATGACTATTTTTAAGGAACCCAACTAGGTCTAGGCCCATCGGGGTCTGGACCTATCGGGTCCGAACCCAATGGGGTCCTCAAATGTGTATGAACTAAGTCGAAATAAATAAAATTTCAGTTGGGCCATTCCAGAAAATTTAGCTAAAATTTTAGTCATTTTTGGAAATGGTGTCTCAGATTAATTTGAGCCTTGACACATAGATAGCCCTCATAAATATGATATATGTACCATATATCGTTTTTTTACATTTGGTGTATTTATCGAATTATGGCGGGTCAAAGATTGACTTTTTAAGCAAAAGTAAGAAAAATACATCACGTTTAAAGAGCTGTAACTTCTTAACCAATGACCCGATTTTCACAAATTTACGCTCATTTGAAAGCTGAGGTTCTTCTTTTAGAAAATATTTTTAAAATAACACAGTTTTTTTTACAGAAATGTTGCAAAAATGCAAAAACATTTTTTCTTTTCGAATATTTAAAAAAACACATCTTCGATTTTTTTTTAAAAATTCTGGTGAAAAATAACAATGTTTTGTATAACATATTCAAAATTCAGAGTGGGATCTCCATGGGATCAAAAACTATTCTGTTTTAAGTACGAGGTTCTCATATTTTTTCGTTAGAAAATTTAAATTTCTAATGTTTTGAATGTTTTTGAAAATTTTAATAGTATAATTTTCTTTGAAAATTTAAATTTTATATTGAAGAAACATAAAATTTTAATTTTCTAAGGTAAAATTTAAGAACTTCGTACTAAAACCAGAATATTTTTTGATCCCATTGGGATCCCACTCTGAATTTTGGATATGTTGTACAAAACAGTATTGTTTATCACCAAACTTTTTTTTAAAAAAATCGAAGATGTGTTTTTTTAAATATTCGCAAAAAAAATTTTTTTTGAATTTTTGCAACACTTCTGAAAAAAAAACCGTAGGCTTTTGAAAATATTTCCTAAAAGAAGAAGAATTAAGCTTTCATATGAGCCATTACTTGTGATAATCGGATTACTAGTTAAAAAGTTAGAGCACGTTAAACGTCATGTATTTTTCTGACTTTTGCTAAAAAAGTCGAACTTTAACCCGCGATAATTTGAAAACTACAGCAAATTTTGAAAATCCAAAAATGCAACATCTATATATATAAAAGAGTAACGTGACTGACTGACTGACTGACTGACTGACTCATCATCGCCCAGCCCAAACCGCTGAAGCTACAGACGTGAAATTTGGACTGTAGGTTCACCTCCCGGAATATAGATCCACTAAGGCTGGATTTTTGCCAGTGTTGATTCTAAGGGGGTAAAAAGGGTAAAAAACTGTACTTTTGGTACTTTTTATATCTCCTGAAATAATGGTCATAGAGACTTGAAATTTGGACTGTTTGTTCACCTCCCGGAACATAGATACACTGAGGCCGGATTTTTGCCAGTGTTGATTCTAAGGGGATAAAAAGGGTAAAAAACTGTACTTTTGGTACTTTTTATATCTCCTAAAATAATGGTCATAGAGACTTGAAATTTGGACTGTATGTTTACCTCCCGGAACATAGATACACTAAGGCCGGATTTTTGCCAGTGTTGATTCTAAGGGGGTAAAAAGGGTAAGAAACTGTACTTTTGGTACTTTTAATATCTCATGAAATAATGGTCATAGAGACTTGAAATTTGGACTGTATGTTCACCTCCCGGAATGTAGATCCTGTAAGGCTGGACTTTTGCCAATGTTGATTCTAAGGGGGTAAAAAGGGTAAAAAACTGTACTTTTGGTACCTTTTATATTTTCTGAAATAATTGTCACAGAGACTTGAAATTTGGACTGTATGTTCACCTCCCGGACTATGGATTCACTAAGGCTGGATTTTCGCCAATGATGATTCTAAGGGGGTAAAAAGGGTAAAAAACTGTACTTTTGGTACCTTTTTTACTTCCTTAAATATTGGTATTAGAAACTTGAAATTTGCAATGTAGGTTTACCTCCCGGAAAAAAATCACTAAGGCTGGGTTTTTGCCAATGTTGATTCTACGGGGGTAAAATGGGTAAAAAAGTGTACTTTTGGTACTTTTTATATCTTCTGAAATAATAGTCATAGAGACTTGAAAATTGGACTGTATGTTCACCTCTCGGAATAAAGATCCATTTAGGCTGGATTTTTTGCCAATGATGATTCTAAAGGGGTAAAAGGGTAAAAAACTGTACTTTTGGTACCTTTTACATTTACTTAAATAATGGTACTAGAAACTTGAAATTTGTAATGTAGGTTCACCTTCCGGAAAAAAGATTCAATAAGGCTGGATTTTTGGCAATGTTGATTCTACGGGGGTAAAAAGAGTAAAAAAGGTACCTTTTATAAAAAGTACATTTTATACAAAGTACCTTTTATAAAAAGTACCTTTTATAAAAAGTACCTTTTATAAAAAGTACCTTTTATAAAAAGTACCTTTTATAAAAAGTACCTTTTATAAAAAGTACCTTTTATAAAAAGTACCTTTTATAAAAAGTACCTTTTATAAAAAGTACCTTTTATAAAAAGTACCTTTTATAAAAAGTACCTTTTATAAAAAGTACCTTTTATAAAAAGTACCTTTTATAAAAAGTACCTTTTATAAAAAGTACCTTTTATAAAAAGTACCTTTTATAAAAAGTACCTTTTATAAAAAGTACCTTTTATAAAAAGTACCTTTTATAAAAAGTACCTTTTATAAAAAATACCTTTTATAAAAAGTACCTTTTATAAAAAGTACCTTTTATCTTCTGGAAGAGGTACTTTTTGGAAATTTCGTTTCTAACGGGGGTAAGAAAGTGTACTTTTGGTACTTTTTTTTGGTTCCTATAATAATGACCGTTGAAGCTTGAATTTTGGAATGTAGGGGACTTGGTGAAAAAAACATTCTGCTAAAGTATTTTAAAAAAATTCTGTTTCTAGAGCTGTAAAAAAGTGTTTTTTGATACTTTTTATATTTCATTAAGTAATTATCCTAGGCACTGAAATTTTGAATGCTTTAAAAAGTTATTTTTTGGAAATTCTGTTTCTAAGGGTCGCGACCGATCGTAAAGGGGATAAAAAGTGCAAATTTGGTTATTCTTATATTTCTTGAAATAATGGTTCACAAACTTGATGTTTTAAATAAAAGATCACCTAGCACAAAAAAACAGTTTTTGGAAAATATAATTTTACGGGGAAAAGGGGGCAAATGGTTATTTTGAGATATCTAACTATTGAACTAAAAGCCGCAGAAATAACACCCAAGACAAGGACATATTTTAAAATTTTAGGGTAAAAAGGTGTACCTGGTAACAGTGGTGTAAAATGGTACTTTTCATATCTACAATATAAAGACAATAGAACTTTTTATTTTTTTAACGCATATTATACGGAGAGAAATTAAACTTACATGGAACGAAAGGAGATGGAATTGGAAATGAAATGGAATAGAACGGGGAACGAAGTGGAATAGAGCTGGGAACAATATGGATTGATACTTTTTACTTAAATTTTACGTATTTAACTTTTTTGACTCCATATTTGTTCTCTTTATATGTTTTTCCACTCAAACTTATTTTTATTCCAATTTTTTTTTTTTTCACTGAAATATTTATTCACTCAAAATCTTACAACCCGATATAAGGGCTCAAAAATTATCAATATATTTTTTCACCGAAACGAGCATGATGACGTACCATCGAAGTTATTAAAATTTTATTGTTTAAATTTTTCATTAAAATATTTTTTTATGAAAGACTTAAACGTCCACAAGTAAATAAAACAAAAACTCCGTAGAGGATTTTTTTTTAAATCGATAGAGTAATAATGATCCTTATATTATCCGGTATTCAATACAACCGGTAACGAAGTACCGGGATGGTAAGCTAGTATCTCATATAAACGTGGATATCTATGAGCCAAATTCTCAGTGGCGTCCAAAGGCATGTTTCCGAACAGTGGGGCGAAAATTTTTGGAATTACCCAGTTAACTAATTTTTGGCAAAACAGTTTTGCTAACTTTACCAAAAAAATTGTGGGTTTAAAATCAGCAAATTTTCTTGTAGGTTTACAAGCTTTTTTTGCTAACATTACAGTTTTTTTTTTTGAGTGCAGCGAAATCGGTTTAGTGGTTTAAAAGAGATGAGCAAAATACTGAATTTCGGCAAGGGTTTTTCGTGAATTCACGATATAAAAAACACTACAACTTTAGAAATGACATTCTGAGGATGCTTGGTATATATATTTATCGTTCCCCTGGCCTGTGTCGTATTGAGTTTCAGCCAAATCGGTCCAGTGCTTCAAAAGTAATTAGCAAAACCGTGAATTTCAGATTACCTTCACCTTAAATTCACATGTTAAAATCCCGTTAAACATGTTTTAAAAACATTGGTAACTCACAAAAATATTTTACAACATATTTTTGTCACTCAAAAATATTTCTACACTAGAAAAAAAAGTTAACTCGAAAAATTTTTACACTCAAAAAAAATTTTACACTCAAAAAAAATTTTACACTCAAAAAAAATTTTTCAGTCAAAAAAAAAAACGTAAACAACAAAACACCAAACTAGATTTCATGTCATTAGAAAATTTTCGTGTGAATTGTAAAGTAGTGAAAGACAGAAGAACAGAGGCTTGAGATATGAAAAATTGACCCAGTTAAAGGTCATAAGTCAAATTTTAGGAAAATTTGAATTTTTAAAGATTAATAAATACCCTTGATGTAATTTTAATCGATCTAAAAATAAATGATTTATTAATAAAAGAGAGAAAATTAACACTCAAGTGATGTTGGTTTCTATATGACCCTATGAAATAATATACTTATATTTTCTCCATTAAATAAAAAAAAATATAAGCGCCCCAGTAGGCTAGTTGGTAGCGTGCTAGCCTATGAGTCTGGGGGTCGTGGGTTCTATTCCCACCAGAGGCCTTGGTCTGTTCCGCTACAACGAGACGAAGGCCAGTTCTCTGTTAGGTAAAATTAGTATATGACTTGTAATTGTATGGTAATTTTTAGTAAAATAAAATAAAAATAAATAACAATTAAATCAGCATCATTAACTCAAAAATCACGTTTTTTGAGTTATGACACTATACAAGTAAATAAGCGAAATGTATAATAACAATAAATTGATTCTTTTTTAATAAAAAGAAACACTTTAATGTTTTTAGTAATAATTAGTTCGTTACTTATTTTATAAAATACTCAAAACCCAAGATGAAAAGATTATTATACAGCGAACAGCCTTCTTTAGCGAGTTATTGGAATGTGAGTAACGGCGCGTTAAGTGTTCTCACAGTATAGGGATATACCTAAGACAAATAATTATATGTGCATTTTTTTATATTGAGTTATAGGAAAGAAAAGAAATTATTTTTTCATGTTTGGTTAATATTTTATTATGTTTATATATAAGCATTAAAATCATAAACATATTAATTTTATACCTTATTTTTTAAAACTGAAATTAACGAAAAAGGAAATACATCATATATTTTGTATAGAAAATAATTATATGTGCATAATAGAAAATTCCTATATATTCTTTTTGATTTGCAATATAATTAAGCATTTTGTGAAAATTTGTGTTCGCCTTGTGTACTTAAACTTTTTTAAGCCTACACTCAAAAAAATACGTTAGTAGATTTACTAATTTTTTTTTGCTAATGCTAGTTAGCTAACTTTTAGCAAATTTTTAGTTGAGATTAGCATGTCAGCAAAAAATTCTTGTAAACTTCATTTAGCACTTTAGCAATTTTAAACAAGCTTTGAACTAATTTCTTTTGCTAAATTTGAAATTGAGTTGACAACATTTTTACAAGATTTTTTGCTAACATTAGCAAAAATAAATGGTAAATTTTTTTTTATTTTCAGAAAACTTAAAATGGCGCTATCTCGGAAACTAAGCCAGATAGAGCAAAATGGAGGCCATTTTTGGTTCTTAGAATCTCCATAGTATCCCCGGTCCTCTTCACATGTGTGGACTCTAATGGGCCCTAACTTTGGATCCAAAAAAGTTAGCATTCCCGAAAATTTTAAAATGCTCATATCTCGGTAAATATTGCCGACACAACAAAAAGTCCGAAACCATTTTTGTAGCTCTCAACATGCAGAACAAGACCGCAAAACAGTCAAAAGCTCTCCGAGTAATATTTTTTAAGTTATCGAGTTTTTTAATTCTCAAGACCCCAGTGGTCCCCTATAATCACGTATCTTAAAAACTAAGCAAGGTAGAGCGAAACGGACACAATTTTTGGATCAAAAATTATGACGATTTTTAAGGAACCCAACTAGGTCTAGGCCCATCGGGGTCTGGACCTATGGGGTCCGAACCCAATGGGGTCCTCAGATGTGTATGAACTAAGTTAAAAAAAATAAAAATTTTGTTAACTAATTATTGGCAAAACATTTTTGCTAACTTTAGCAAAAAAATTGTGGGTTCAAAATCAGCAAATTTTCTTGTAGGTTTACAAGCTTTTTTTGCTAACATTACAGATTTATTTTTTTGAGTGTAGGAGGCATAAAACCTGCCAAGGTTTTTAATGTACCAATACCCCTTGTCCCCCGTTTTGTCAGTATTTAAAATTAAAGTCCTTTATTGGTCTTGTACGGCTTTGGCTTTGAATTGACCTTGGCAGAAAGGGTCCTAAAGAGGAATTTAATTGGGTGTAGGTCGGGACTAATGGCTGGCCACTTCAATACTGGTATGTTGTGCGCATATAGAAAGTTTTTTGTCAAACGAGTGACATGAATTAGAGCGTTATCTTGTGAGAATCTCCAATTATCTCCATAAAGTTCGGTAGCAAAGTCTATTATATGGTCCCCAACAAGTAAAAATATATTTTTGCATTATTTTTATTAGAAACAAATCATATTCCAACCCTTCCTCATGATCCAAATGCATCCTATACCATGACGGATTCGAAACTGTGATTTCGAAAATAGCACGTTTGGCGGAAATGTGTTAAATCTCTACAAGAGAAGTGGTGACCATCAGCGCCGTCTTAATTTAACTTTTTTTCGTCATATTTAGTGATAAAAAAAGTTTAATTTGGACGGCAATGATAGTCAACACCAATATTGGAGAGATTTAAGACAGCCGCGCCAAACGTGCTATTTGCAAAATCCCGGTTGCGAATCCGTTATGGTATGGGGTGCATTTGGATCAGGAGGACTGTTCCGAATATGATTTTCCCATACTAAAAATAATGCAAAAATATAATTTTACTTGTTCGGGAACATTAAATAGACTTTGCTACCGAACTGTGTGGAGATAATTGGACATTCCACCAAGACAACTTCCCCAATCCATGTCACTGGTTTGACAAAAAACTTGTTTAATGCGCCCAGCATACCAGTATTGAAATGGCCAGCCTTAGTCCCGACCTAAACCTAACTTTAATTTGCGATATTGACGAAACGAGGGAAAAATAGCATTTGCACATTAAAAAACTTGATTGGTTTTATGCCTCGTAGACTCAAACAAGTATAAATATTCAAGTGGATACCAATTTTTTTATGAATAGCCTAATTATATTGTAAATCAAAAAGAAAATATATGAATTTTCTTTTTTGCACATATAATTATTTTCTATGGAGTATATTTTTATGCCTTATTTTCTGTATTAATAAATAAAGTTTGAAATAAATATTTTTATGATTTTAAAGCTTACTTAAAAACATAACAAAATATTAACCAAACTTCAAAAAATATTTTGTTTTCTTTCCTATAACTCAATATAATACAGTGCACATATAATTATTTGTCTTAGGTATATACTTTGTCATTCCATGGGTAACGCGTCAAATTACACTAGTTCACAAAATAAAAAAAATAATTTATGCGTGCGAAACTTGACTATATTTTGTATGTGGTTGTCTATAACCACTAAACTCAAAAAAATTTTCAAATAAAATTTTCCACGGATTAAAAAAAAAAAAATATTTAGCGTTTTTATCTCCTTACATTGCTAATGTAAGTACTTTGAAGATACTAAAAAACTACTGTACTACTGGTAATTAATAACTTATTAGTAGATTTAAGTACAAAATCACTTACTAAACCTTTTACTGTAGAATTATTTTGAGTGTATGGTCGGAAAGAGTAGTACAGAGGAGTACAGTTTCACTTACGAACCTAAACATTAATAATAATAAAAATCATTGGGTTATCACTGATGTTATGACTAATTACACTTTACAACAATTTCAAACTTTTTCCAAAACTACGGGGTTACGACGATTGATTCAGGTAGTGGAGATCAGCACAACAAAAAATAAACGTGTGTCAGCATTTTGAAAGATCGCATCGGAATTTTATTTGAGAGTAGGTTAAAGTTTCCCAGCTTTGGCGTGTTCGTGCAGAAAATCGGCATATAAAACTATGTTTTCTTTACATCTGAGGTGTAGGATATATTCACCAACTTTGTAGAAAATATTGTAAGAAATATTTTTGTGGAACCTCTAACTCCCCCCATTTCGATTTTTTGTGCTTTATTCTAACTAATCGTTAAGAACACCCCCAAAAAAGGGGGAGGGCTGTGATAAAATATTCTACAAAAATGCTGCCCAAAAAATTCTAAATTTTACCCTCTATCACTAGAGTGGAGAGTACAAAAACAAAAACTTGTGTCATGCGTTCATTTAAATCCAGGGATAGGTGTATATATTTAATGATAAAAACACATGATATTTTATTTTAGGTAGGAAATAAATAAACAAATTTTTTAAAAATTAAAAAAACAAACTATATATTTAAATGACACTTGTTTCTTAATTTACGAGTTCATAAGTTATCTTTGGCTTCCTGTCCATATTAAAAATGCTTTATAGCTCAGTGTTCAAATTATGTATAACATAAAGATGGGTGCTGGTCACGTGATTTGAGCTGGTTAGAGCAAAACTTATGTTACTCACGAGTGTTAAAAAAAGAGTGTTGAACAAATGAGTTGAAAAATGTTACAGCGAGTTATATTTTAATGAATACAATAACTTCGTAAGTAAGTTGTTAAAGATTTGGGAGATTTTTAAAGTGTAAGTGAAATAAAATATTAGAGAGTATTTTTGGAGTGTTTTTAATTTTTTGCGTTAGTCTTAATTAACTCACGCACCCATCTCTAGTTAGATGGGCAAATGTTATGTTTCGATAAATTTTTAAATAAGTATAAGACAAAAATTTAAATATGGTAGAATTTGCATTATAAATATGTGGGCATTAAGCCGGATCGAAATAAATTTGGTAAATATAACTAATTCCCACATAAGTTAGTGCGAAAGTCTTGCTTTTGAACCGATCATTTATTTTTCAACTTTTTTTCATTCCCTGCTAATTATTTCAAATAATCGAGATTTCACTGAGATATTTTTTCAAAAAAATGGTGTCACTAATTTCATATTTTTTCATTAACTATTTTAAGTGGCGGTCACAAAAAAACTAAAGTCTGTGCAAAAATAAAAGAAAAAAAAAATATTGAAAATTAATTGTTTTAAAATTAGTTATTCTATTGGTTCATATCAGTTTATTGTCTTTTTTGTAGTGGGTTTGTTTCATAACAAACAGATAAAAATAACAATAATTTATGATTTTAAACTAAAAATATAATATTTTAAAAACATTCCTATTGATATTAAATGGAAGAAAGAAAGAATAAAACAAATTATAAATATATCAATGTTTAATTAGCTAATTAAAATGATTAATAGTGCACGTTTTACTAATAAACTAATATTATCGCCATTAGAAGAAACTGAAATACATATCGATTGATCAAACATTGACAACACGTAACTCATTTTTTTAGTAGTTTTCAGGAAATGAAGTGAATATTGTTATAAGTTGAAATTTCTAATTACTTACAAGAAAGGTATTCCATGACTTATACTCCGATTGTTCTGCAAACTATATGTGGTGGTATAAAAAAGAGTTGCCACCTTACGAAAAATTATGGCTTTATGTGAAAATCTGAATAAAAACCAAACTACCAGTAATTTCGCTAAAAGTAAAACAGGTGCCAGCTTAAAATTACTAAAATTACTAGAGATTACTACATATAAATTTTGAGGTCGTACATACTTCTCCGGATCTGACACAGGTTTCCACAGGTTACGTGTTTTCAGTGTTTGTCCATCGATATTTATATATATATAAAAACATATTACTTTATAGACAAATGTGAAAATTATATTAATTAACTTGCTGTATGATATGACCTTAAAGACAAGTATTTATGCTTGTCTGCCTGTCTGTCTGTCTATTTTTTTTTTTTTTTTTTCTATGAAAATTTTCTAGAAAATAATAACTAAAAATCTGCTGCATATTCTGGATAATTTAAAAATGTTTGTTTCTTAAGCCTTTTGATTTGAATATAAAAAAATATTTTAAAGAATCTTAGAATTTTTTGTATGAAAAAGTCTTAAAATCTGAAACCGTGTAGTTTACAAAAAATTTTATATTCTTGCATTTTTCGTAAATCAAAAATTTCAGACTCTGAGAAGTTTCTAAGATATTTTTTTTATATAAAAGTTTTTCGTTTTCTGAGTCACTTTTGTATAAAAAAAATTTGGACTCATAGACATTTTGTTTTTTATGTTAAAAGTTTTGGAGTGTGATACATTTTGCTTATAGAAAATTCTCAGACTATTAGAAACTTTTTTGTATAGAAAAATGCTCAGACCCTGAGACATCTTGCTTACCCGGTGAAAAATGATACAAATATGATCATATATGCGTTCATATATCGACATGTATGTCCATATATGGTGCATATATGGATATATATGACACTGTATGAAGGCATATATGATCATATTTGCAACATATATGTCCATATACGTAAAATGAGGGCGTATAAATATATATGACATATATGCTCCACATATGCCCATATATGTCATATATGGGCATATGCCCTCATTTTACGTATATGGACATTAGGGATATAACCATTTGCGTTTTTTTGCAAATATCAAAAAGGACCTATCATATTTAGAAAGTACATGAAAAATCAAGAAGAAATGTGTGTTCTTTTTTTCGCGAATTTTAAAAAAGGTTCGGCACCGATCGCGATGAAATTTTCGCTAATATTTTTTTTTATTATTCGGAAAACCCGTATTTCTAGTTTCGAAAACCATTTTATAAATTTGTTATTGTTTTATTTTGGTTGTAAAACGACAAAAAGCCAAAAAACGGTGGATGAAAAGGAATCCCACCATAAAACATAAAAAAATGTAAATTTATGGTGTTTTAGAAATTGCAATCGGTGCCGAAGGTTTTTGGACCAAAATGTGCCCGGATAACGTTTTTTGTTATCAGTATAAAATTGCCCATACGATTATGATAGGTTCCTATTTTGGTTATATCCCTAATGGACATATATGTTGCAAATATGATCATATATGACTGCATACAATTTTAAATATGACCATATATGCTCAAATATTTACATATATGCATCCATATATTCACATATATGTATCCATATATGCTCATTTTTCACCGGGTATAGAAAAAGAAAGTCTTAGATCTTGAGACATTTTTTGTATAGAACAAGATGCTGAATAATTGTTTGTATAGAAAAACTTTCAGAGCCTAAGAGATTTTGTGTATAGAAACAGACTCTGACTCTGAGACATTTTTTTGCATTGAAACAATCTAAGACTCTGAAACATTCTCAGACTATGAGACATTTTTCGTATAGAAAGTGTTCAGTCCATGAAGCATTTTTCCTATTTATAGAGTCTCACATTAAGCGACTTTTTTTGTATAGAAAAAGTATCCGATTCCGAGACATACACACAAAAAAATACAATTTTACAATTAAATCAATTGACCAACAAAATTTAGATGAGTCAATCAATGTTGTGATTAAAACTTTTTTACAAATTTTCAACATACCCGATTTTTTCGCTTTAATTTATTTGAATAGATTAATTAAAAAATTTACAAAATAATCGGGGCTTACTTTTTTTTATTGTTGGCAACATATTGGAAAGTAAAAACTATGCATTTTTTGATAATTTGGTTATAAGCTTAAAAATCATTTGTTAAATCAATCATTATTTTAATTGACTATAAATAAAAAATTGATCAATCTTTTGATCAAAATCGAAAAAATTTTTGATTGAAAAAAATTTCAATCAATCACCTACAATTTGATGATTGGTATAACAATTTTTTTAATTAGAGGAATTTCAATCAAAAAATTTATTGAATCCGCGTTTTTGTTAATTGAAATTCGATTCAAATTTTTTCTGTGTATATATTGTAGAAAAAGTTTTAGACTCATTGTCAGAGACATTGTTCGACGAACAATTTTCGTATAATGTCGCATAGCCTGAGATGTTTTTGAAATATAAAAATTCTCGCATAAAAAAAGTCTCAAATTCAGAGACTCCGAGACATTTTGAGTTAAAAAACGTCTCAGACTGTGAGTAATTTTTCGCGTAGAAAAAGTCTCAGACTCTGGTAGCCTCAGACTATGCAAAATTTTTCTTATACATATATAGAAACAGTATCAGACACTGAGGCATTTTTCGTATTGAACAATTAAGAAAAATATAGTCGGTCAAGGCCGACCATATGATACCCTACACCAGTGTTTTCCGGAAAATGTGTCCCAATTCCAAACATGGACCGATTGGATCTGTCGTTGTTAGATCTTTATTTAGTGTAGAAAACACACACAGATAAAATTTTAGTAGAATTGGTTTATTTTTTTGTCATTTGACCAATTTAACTGAATATCGGTACAAATTTTTCTATGAGGGACTAAGTCCAAAAACGGTCCAATTATATTCCGATTTGATAACGTTACTTAAGTACACATTTAAAACCTAAAAATAATTCTTTTATCAAATATTTCCATTTTTATGAATTTTGAGGGAATTATGTGAATATCGGGAGGGTGGTTGTATGGGGACTACCAGAAGGACTGAGCCGATTCCTTTGAAATTTGGAATGGTGATTCTTGCATATAAAATTTGATTACCTGCTAAATTTTAAGGCGATATCTATTATCCCGAGTAAAAATTTTGATATGATGCAATATATAATGATATGTAACACAATATATGTTTATACGCAATTTAATCCGAATAATGGTGGATGTGTTTGCATTAAAAAAGATCCACTTGTATAAAATATGATTTGATTTCATCCGAGTTTTGACCAGACATTGCCGTATATTGGTGGATCTAATTAGATCTAATTGCATAAAAACATATAAAATCCTGATGTTTTTTGGTTTGGGTTGAGATACACCACAGGTCAACGATACATTCACCAAATATTTAATTTTCTAAAACAAAAAAAAAATGTTTGGGTACGCTTAGAACCAGATAGGTGATATACATAACCCTAACAAGAAATGTTTAGAAACATTTTAAAAAGTTTCTTATACTTTGCCTAAAAAACTTAGAAAATTTTTGGTTAATTGAAAACATATATAGTTTTATATGGAACAGCATAAGCTATAAATAATTTTATGTTAAATTATACAGAAAAACAAATTTTGTATTGACCCTCAAATAATTTTATATAGTTATATCAACCGTACACCTTTTAATCCGAATCATGATTAAATTATATATAACTACATATGACTGCATTTAAAAAATTTAGAAAATATCTCACGCGATGTATAATCATATATGATTTATTGTGTTTGTATCAAGTTATATATTGTTATATATGTTTATTTTTACTCGGGATATTACGGTTATTAGAGTAATTTTAGCCCAACCAATGGGGGAGTTTGTATGGGGGCTAGGTCTTAACACGGACCGATTTTTTCCAATTTCAATAAGCTTCGTCCTTGGGCCAAGAGATGCTTAAGTTTCAAATTTTAAGTTAATTAATTGAAAATTGCGACCTGTATCGTGCTTAAACCAATAGATGGACAGATTGACGGACGGACATCGCTAAATCGACTCAAAAAGTAATTCTGAGTCGATCGGTATATTTGAAGGTAGATCTAAGACAAATATTAAATATTTCGGGTAGTTACAAACATCAGCACAAACTCAATATACCCTGTACAACAGAGTGGTGTAGGTTATAAAAAGCGTTAGACCTTAAAATGTTTTTCGTTTAGACAAAGTCTCATTTTTTGAAATGTCACACTCAGAGACATTTTTCGTATAAAAACAGTCTTCGTTTCGCATTGACTCTGAGACATTATTTTTATAGAAAATTTGTCAAATTTTGAGACATCTTTAATGTTGAAACGTCTTTTTCGTATAGATTTTTTACACACTCTGAAACAATTTTCGTATGGAAAAAAGTTTAAGACTTTGCGACATTTTTCGTATAAAAAAAGTTATTTGTGGAAGGATTTTTTTTCATTTATTTTTATGTTTGGACAGTACTTGCTGTAAAGAGCTTTATGATTATTCAAATTAATTTTTTATATTTACGGCCACAAAAAATGGTCGGACCAAATGTAATTAAATTTCTGTATTTCTTTATACGACTTTGAATTTCTTATAGCATAAAAGTGTTATATTTGTTTTAAAAAAGTACAAACAACCTTGAAGAAAATTTTTCAGAGTAATTTTTTTATGCCTGATTTTGCCCATATACAGGCGGACGGACAAGAATGCTAACGTCATAAGATTGTTTTGGAATTGATCAAGGATCTCTAATAAATGTACTTAATATGCCATTTACATATACCTCGAAATCCAGATAAAATGGGATTTCAATGAAAATCCAAGTAAATCCAATTACTTTTTTGGATTTTAAATGTCAAATCCCATACAAAAAAAAACTTGGATTTTGGGAAAATCGCAAAATCGCAATTTAAAATCCAAAAAAATTCTACTACTTAATTGTACAACTGTGGGTTTTCCCAAAATAATCATCCCTAATGCTTTTTTTACAACGCTGCACACAATTTTTTATCAGCTGTTGTTGTTTTTTATAAAGTAAAAAAAACAATTAAAATTTATTTTTTTAAAACTATTAAAAGATTAATAAAAACAATGTTTAACAATGTTTCATTTAAAATTTACCATTGCAAATGGTAAACGCACAATTTAGTTGACCAATTTGGTCTTCCTAACAAAGAAAAACACTTAATGGTGGCGGCCCCAAACTTGGCAAATATTTTAATTTTCTTGCATTTAAAGAAGCAGCTCTACATAAAAACACATTTTTTAATATTGTGGTCCCAACATATACTAGTGGGATTGAAAATATTGGCTCCGGCAAAGAAAAATCATTGTTTTTAGAAATATTTATAAAATTGGGTAATTTTCCCACTAACAACCCTGTACACAAATCAAAAGAAAATACAGGGTTAGTACAAACAAAATCCCGCTTAATGTCAAAAAAGCATATGTAAACGGTATAGATTTTAATTGGATTTGAAATCCAAATTTATATGGATTTCGGGGTATATGTAAATAGCATATAAGGGGGAAGTTGACCCATATTTTAATGAATTATTTTCTTATAGTGTTGTTGGAGGGACATAGTTCCGAGTGACGTCAGTTGTGTAAAACCCTTTCTTGAAATAGGTCATATTAAGCCTTTATAAGGATTGTTAATTTTGTTCTACAATATTTCATATTCTCAAAAAAATATTTTGTCTTAAGCCTTTTGTTTTGATTACAATAACATTTTCAGAATCTTAGACTTTTTCTGGAATAAAAATTTCTCAGCATCGAACAATCTTTCTTAAAAAAAATTTCTTAAAATTTAAAAATATTTATGTACGACAAATAACACCACTAAACATCAAAAATCCGACTAGGATGCAAATTTATACACTTGATTACAAATCCGGTCTACAAACTCATTTTCAGGTTTTTGAAAAAATTTAAGTCAAAGTTAAAAAAATTCGCCGTTTTGGGCATTTTTAGAAACTCACAGCGGATGAGGCCGATGTGATGGCGACTTAAAAAAAAATCAAGTGTAAAGCTTAAGTATTACTCTTTAAGATGAATAACTATTATGGTCAGTCGCCTTAACCCTTTGGGCACCAATTGTCTTTCAATGATGTCGTATTCACCAGTATCGAAAAAAACGTTTTTGGGTGAAACGAACTTATTAAAAGACAATTGATGCTCCAAAGGTTAAAGCGACTCATAAAATGAGTTATACATCATAAAGAGTAATCTTTGACTTTTTCTTATGTCGTCAGCACACCGGGTCCATCCCCTATGAGTGATCAAATATATCCGAAACACCGATTTTTTTGCATTTCAAATTTCTCAAAAACCTGATTAAATAAAAAAGTTAGGCGACCGGAGTTGGACCAGGAGAGTAATTGTAATCATGTGTATAATTACGCGTACGCGTTCCATTCGCGTAAGGTTTTTTTCATAAGATTTTTAGCGAAAAATCATCATAGAGAGACAATTGGTGCCCTAAGGGTTAAGGCAACTGACAAAATGAGGTCACCATTCATAAGCGTAATGTTTGAACTTTACTTTCGTTTTATTTTAAAGCCGCTACCACATCCGCTATTATTTGTCAAAAAATCTAAAACGGCAATTTTTTTAACTTTAAAATCAATTTTCTCAAAAACCTGATGTGATGGAAAAGTTTGGAAACCCGATTTGTGATCACTAGAACAAATGGAATTTACTCTGTAAGGTCGCGCCTAATCACATCAAGCTTCATTCAAAATGTTCAGTAGTGTAATTAAGAATAATTTTTTTATACAAAATTATTGCTTTATTATACCCTACACCACACTGTGTGTGGTACAGGGTATAATGAGTTTGTGCTGATGTTTGTAACTACCCGAAATATTGGTCCTAGACCCACTATTAAGTATAACAATCGACTAAGAATCACTTTTTGAGTCAATTTAGCGATGTCCGTCCGTCTGTCTGCCCGTCCGTCCGTCCGTCCGTCCGTCCGTCTGTCTGTCCATGTAAACGGTGTAAACACGATACAGGTCGCAATTTTTAATCAATTGACTTCAAATTTTAAACTTAAGCCTCTTTTGGCCCAAGGACGAATTCTACTGAAATTGGAAAAAATCGGCCCATATTTAGACCTAGCCCCATACAAAGGTCCTCTTTAGTTGTGGCGCAAATGACTCTAATAGCCGCATTTTAATAGGTAATTCGAAATTCGGCGGGTAATCATGTTTCATTCACACAAATCACCATTCCGAATTTTAAAGAAATCGGACTAGTTCTTCTTGTAGTCCCCATACAAACCACCTTCCCGATTTTCACATAAATCTCTCAAATTTCATGAAAATAGAAAATATTTAATTAAAATTCTGTTTGTGTATGTTACTTTAATAACCTTATCAAATCTGATTATCATCGGACCATTTATGGACTTAGGTCCCATGTGAAAATTGCGCCCGATATTCAGTTGAAGCGGTTTATTGTCAACAAAAATGAGAAGCCTATTTCACTCAAATTTGATTTGTAAGTGCTTTTTACACTTATTAAAGATTTGACAAAATATAGATCTAATCAGTCCCTGTTTGAACTTGGGACCCATTTTCCTTTTGCTTTTGTGTTTTATTTTAATACTAATTTTTTTAATACTCATAGCCCTGGTCCAATCAGCAGAAGCACTATTAAAAATTTAATCAACAGAAAAATCGGCCCAGACCCCATTAAAATCTGCTGATTTCAGCAGAAAAATCTGCTTATTTCAAATTAATATTTTTTTTTATTTTATTAAAAAAAAATCCTGTAAAAATGCCTGCAAATTAATTTCCTTAAAATTAAAAATATTCAGCCAAAATTTTCACAAAAATATTTTTATGATAAGTTGAAATTATATTTTTAATAAGTTATAGCTTCTCAGAACCTTATAATTTTTCTAATGTCACATAATTTAAAAAGTCTTGGAAAATATGACATAATCTGTTAATTCTTCTATGTAAAAATGTTCCAGGAATTTGAAATTTTTTTTCTAAATTAAAATTTTTTTTTGAATCCGTTTTGAGAAATTTTATAAGAATAATGAGATTTTATTTTCTACTCAAAAAAAAAAAAGTTTTAATATCTTAAACATTCATCATTTTTAAAAAGTTTGTGTCTTAAGTCTTTTGTTTGTCACATAATAAAATTCTCCAAAAATTAATTTAAAACACCTTACTAAATCATAAACCACTTAATTTTATAATTGTAGTATATAAATTTTCTAATATTAACCTCATACATTGTTTTTATTATTTTTTTATTAACTTCTAGTAGACATCGATTTTTTTTTTTATAAATTTTTACCTTGATCTAGAATTTTTTTCCTATTAATTGATCACCTAATGACAGAAACTTCAAAAGCAACATCACGACATTTTTTCAGCAGCAAAAAATTATAGAACAAAAATCAACGCATTAAACAACTTTACACCTTATATTAAAAAAAAAACAATAACAACAACATTAAAAATTAATCGCAAAATAACAAAACAACTTTGTTGGTGTATTTGACAGATGCTAGTGAATATGTTGAATGTTGAGTGAGTGTGTATACATTGTTGTATACGCATGTAAATTTTTCTATAAACGTATGCGTCTAAATAATGCCGGCAGCTTAATTAGCATTTAAAATTATTTATATATCGAGGGCCTATATTCAAAACCCTCTATCTTAAAAAACACAACTTTTCAGGAGAGCCAAAAAACTGTTTATTTCGCGTATTATTAAAGTAATTAAAATTCGATGTTCTACAATATTTTTTTAAATCAACTACTGAATCTCACATATGATTCGTTTTTAAAATTTTGCACTATTGGGGGTTTTAGAGGATAGATAGAGGGTTTTGTTTCTCAAAAATATTAAGTACATGAATGAAAATGATCAGATAGAGGGTTTTGCATTTTAATAATAATTGATTATTATGATTTCACTTACGACATCGTTAAATTTTTAACGTAATTTATTAATGATAACAGCTTATAAAAAATTCCAAAATCGCGGTTTTGGTCCACAGATGCGAATTTTTAAGACAAAAATTATTTTTTTACCGAATTCGTCTCAAAAGTTGACAAACTGTTGAGTATGTTATGTAAAAAATAGTAAAAAAATTAAAAACGCGATTTTGGTCCACAGATGCTGATCAGCATCGGGATTTTTAAGATTAAAATTTTTGTTTCATAATGTACACAAGACATCCAAATGTTGAGCCATATTTTTCAAAAAAGTCAAAAAAGAATTTTCAGAAAAAATTAGCATCAGTGGACCAAAATCGTGGTTCTGGAATTGTGTTGACAAATTCATGTGCAGCATGCAAAAATTAGTATGAAAACATGTAATGCATGATGAAATTATTCAAAAAAAATATTTATGAATTAATTATTTTAAAAGATAGAGGGTTTTGCATTCAGAAAAATTAATTGTGTAAGAGATAGAGAAACCCAAAAATGCAAATAAAATAGCAAAAAAAAATATTTTTGTTCTGAATTTTACACCATAGATGAGGGCCGTTTTACTGAATATTTTGCCATCAAAAAGTCATTTTCGTGAAAATGGAAGATAGAGGGTTTTGAATATAGGCCCTCGATATATTTTTTTTTCATAACGTCATTTATTTTTTAGTGGATTACCTGTCAAATGCCTATACTCATAAATTTTTAATATTGGAATGAATTGCGAGTGCACATAAAATAACAACACATACTCTATTATTAATAAAAAAAATATTATTAATAATTTTAAAGGTTGTGTTTTAAAGAGTTATTACTAAAATTTTATGTAAAAAATGTGATGACTAATTGAGATCCAATCAGTACACCTTAAAAAAATTAGTAAAACAACCAAAAAAAAAAAACTTAACAGACGGGCAGACAAATTTGTCAAAAAATCTATAAAACGAATTTTAATTCGATTTAGCAAACTTTAATTTTTCCGCTAAACTGAATATTTGTACTAAAATCTCTGTTATTTTACAAAATAACAGAAATTTTAATGCGTTTAACTGATTCTATTTGCTGAATTTCAAAATATTTTTGAACATATTTTTAGCAGAGTTTTTTTTTATCATACAGAAATAGCTTGTTATCAAACTATTTTCAAGAAAATTTTCTAAAGTTTTTGTTTCAAAGTGTTCACTTTTTTTTTTGTTTTTTATGCAATCAAAACGATATTTTAACATGATAATGTTTTTAGGCTGTTGTCTAATTTGTTTGACTATATAAGCTAACAATTAACGAAAAGGAAAACAAGAGTTACTATTTTCATTTCATTTTCTTAAAACCAAAAATTTTAGTAAGTTATGTTTGTAACCTTAATAAGTTATGTTTGTAACTTCACCTGGTGGTGAATAAAATCGTTTTTCACCAGCTGGTGAATAAAAAGTAACATAATTATTTTTCAACAAAAAAAATTTTTTTTTCATCAATTTTTTTCCATCAAATTTTCTTTTTCCAACAAATGTTTTTTTCATAAAAATTTTGGTTTTTTCATCAAACTTTTTTTTTAATAATTTTTTTTTTTTTATAACAAAAAAAGTTTTTTTTTCATATTTTTAATATTTTTAATTACATCAAAAAATTTGCCTTTTCATTAAAATTTTTTTTTTCACCAAAAATTCTGGGTTGATTAAATTATTTTTAACATAATTTTGTTTTTCGCGAAAAAAATCTTTTTTTTTTTTTACCTCCTACTAAACTACCTTTTCACCAAGTCTAAGCTTTTCGCATAAAAATTTTCCATTTGTTTATCAAATGTACATAAAACAAGTGAGAGTGTTATATTCTTTGGTGCCGAATCTTTTATACTCTCCAAAATGTAAAAACACTTTTAGGCACTTATTTTTGCACTCACTTACGAAATGTACAGCTCTTTTGGTTTTTTAATGTGGTCCTCGACTGATATTTCAATTCGTTTTGCATGGAATAGCAAAGTAATATAACATTATTTTTTCTAAAAAAACTTTGCTTTGGAAAGTACACCCAAATCTTCTGCCAAACATTGTCGTGATTTAATGTTTTGGGAGAGTACAAAATTCGGAGGCATTTTTAAACAGTTTTTTTTCCAAAGTGATATTTTTTACCATTTTTTATACAATTAAAACGATTGGGACAAATTGACAAAACTAAAAAAATCAGTAGATAATTTTTTAGATTTTTTTTTTACCTTTTTAAAAACAAAATTTTCTACCAAATGTCTTAGCAGATTTCACTGCTGTTTTGACAGATTTTTCTGCTGATTTCACCGAGATAATCAACACAGTTTTTCAGCAAAACCTTATGAGAAATCTGCTAAAATCCGCAGCTTTCTCATAAGGCTCAAAATTGATGTATTTTCAGCAGATTTTTCTGCTGATTGGACATAGAATTTATTTTCAGTGTAACTTCTTTCAAAACGGTCCAAATTCCAAACTTTTTTATACCCTCAACTCTAGTGATAGAGGGTATATATAAGTTTGTCATTCCGTTTGTAAAACCTCGAAATATTGGTCTAGGACCCCATAAAGTATATATATTCATGATCCTCGATCGATTTTAAGACGATCTAGCGATGTCCGTCCGTCCGTCCGTCCGTCCGTCCGTCCGTCTGTCCGTCTGTCTGTTGAAAACACGCTAACTTTTGAAAGACTTTACGGAGGCTCCTGAAGTTTGGCATATATGTTGGACATTTACCTGGTCAGGTTGGTATTGCAATCCAGCGAATCGGTCCAGTGGTTCAAAAGTTATGAGCAAAAGACTGAATTTCGGCAAGGGTTTTTCGTGAATTTATGAGATAAAAAGCACTATAACTTTCAAAAATCAATTCTGAGGATGCTAAAGATTGGCATATATATTTGTCGTTCCTACAGCCTAGCTCGTGTTGAATTTCACCGAAATCGGTCCAGTGGTTCAAAAGTTATTAGCAAAACCGTGAATATCAGATTAGCTTCACCTTAAATTCACGTGGTGAAAACCCGTTAAACCTGTTTTAAAACCATTGGTAAGTCACAAAAATATTTTAAAACGTATTTTTGTCACTCAAAAATATTTTATACCAAAACAAAAAAAAATACACTCGAAAAAAAATTTACACTCAAAAAAAAATTAGTAAATTTTTTTTTGAATGTAAAATTCGAAAAAATTTTACACTCAAAAAAAAATTTTACACTCAAAAAAAAATTAGTAAATTTTTTTTTGAATGTAAAATTCGAAAAAATTTTACACTCAAAAAATATTTTACACTCAAAAAAAAAAAAAATTAGTATTTTTTTTTTAAAATTCTAAAAAAAAAATTTTTTACACAAAATAAAATATTTCTAATCATAACTGTTATTTTTTAAAAAAATTTACTATCACTTAAAATGGGCATTGTGGAGGGTATTCATAGATTCGGCCAAGTCGAATTTAACTTTTCTACTTGTTTTAAATTTGTTTTTTTTTATGAACTGTTAAACAAAAATTCTTTAAGAAAATCGTAAAAGTGTTTTAGTATGCAAGTTTTAAAATTTGAATATCATTTTTGAAAATGTTTATACTCTTTGATTTATTGAAAATTTTTTGTGGAAAACTTCTCTCAAGTTTACAAATTGTTTCGATTTTTTTTATACCCTCCACTTTAGTGATAGAGGGTATATATAGCAGATTTTTCTGCTGATTGGAAGGGTATTCATTTGGGATATAACTTTTTTTGAGTGCAAAATACCACTCAAGTACCATCTGGGGAATGTTGTTCTAATAATAAACAAGTGAGAGTGTTACATTCGGCTGTGCCGAATCTTTTATATCCTCCTCTTGGGTTGGTTTAGTTCTCCAAGGGGGAACTTTTTTCCCCTTTGGTCCGATTTGGCCCATTTCCGAACTTAACTTTTCTAGGACTATAAGACATATTCGTGCCAAACTTCGGAAGTCTATCTCTTTTATTTTGGACTGTATCGTGTCCTCTACAGACGGACAGACGGACGGACGGACATCGCTAGAATGTCTTAGAATCGATCACTGATCAATAAAATATATACTTTATGGGGTCCTAGACCGATATTTCGATGCGTTACACACGGAATGACAAAGTGAAGTGGAGGGTATAAAAACGGTTTTTTAGGTTGATTTGCTGAAAAAAGTTTCCGCACCGAAAGAGATTTCTAAAGTGCTTTAAATTTTTATTTATATTTTTTTAAAAATTATGATTTTTTAAATATCGCGAAAATAACAAAAAAAGATTTTTGTGAAAAAACCGATAATTATTTCTACACACAGAAAATAGTTTCAGTTGCTGCAACTAAATTGTTTGCCAACTGAATTTTTGCGGTTCCACAAACTATCACAATATTCAGTTGCCTCTACCGTTAATTTCAGTTGCCTCAACTGTTAAAATTCTATTATGAGAACTGAATATTTAAAAGCTAAAACTGATATTGGTTATCGTGATCGAATTTTAAAAAGCGTTATATGGTAGCTCCAATCAATATTTTTTTGCACCGTTTCTTAAAAAATTAAATTTTCATTATTTTTTAAAAAAAATTAATAATTAAATTTGATTATATAAAATTGTACAATTTTTAAAGTCAAATACATATTACATATTTGAGAATAGGGATAACTAACCTATGTAAATTTTCGTATTCGCATCTTTGTTACCACTATCAGGACGAAACTTTTTACAATTCTCTGGACGAGACTTCTTGGAGACTGTTTCATAATTTTTATTTTGGTATTTAGCTGAAAAATGCTTTTATTGTTGAGCATCTGCAATAATACCACATGTGCAAATATCTTAAATATGTTAATTGATTAAAATTTCTAATATTTCGCAAAGTTATCAACTCACCGTCTAGATTTGCAAAATTTTTTACAATTTTTTTTAGCAGTATTCTGTAATAACAATTTTTTGCGCAAACACGTCTGAATTGTATTTCGTTTTTTATTTAATGAAATTATAATTTTAATTTTTTTGACATTCTATTTGTTTAATAGAAATGAAACCATAACAATCAATTATTGATCAGGAATGCCAATACAAATAAATAGTTTAGTAAAATTTTACAAAAAATATAAAAATATTTTTTTTTTTTTTTTATTTATTTATTTATTTCTGCAACTAGTCAATTTTGACTATCTAGCAGATTATTTCTATTATAATTACAAAATTTATTTATTTTAATAATTTAAAAGTTCTTAAATATGTAGTATAAATGATATTAATTTTAAAATACCATAACTAATTTAGGTCGTGAGGTCTAATTCGCCTTAATCTTCTGGCCTGGCCGTTGATATTGTTGAGCATTTGTGCTTCAACATTTACGTGTGACGAAAGTCTATTGTAATGTGCGTGTGCTGATTTACTAGACGTTTCTCTTACAGTGTCGACGTGAAGATCTCTATGAAGATCCTTATTTCGAAGGTACCAGGGGGCATTTACAATACTTCTCAATACCTTATTCTGGAATCGTTGTATGATTTCCATATTTGTGGGCTTAGTACATCCCCATAGTTCAATACCATATGTCCAAACTGGTTTGATAACCTGTTTATATATTAAAAGTTTATTTTCGATGGATAGTTCTGATATTCTTCCAATCAACCAATTTAGATTTCTGAATTTAATTTCTAATTGTTCTTTTTTCTTTTCAATGTGTGATCTCCATGTTAGTTTTGAATCAAGTGTGAGACCTAGATATTTGGCACTATTTGAGTTAGGGATTTCCTGATTATTAAAGTATAGTTTTATTACTTCATCGTTTTTATTTGTAAAATTTACATGTTTAGACTTCGAGTTATTTATTTTAATGCCCCATTTAGATGCCCACATAGAAATGTTGAGCACCGCAGGTTGAAGATATTTAGCAGCTTCTACAGTGTTTTGACCAACGGCCAAAATAGCAGTATCATCTGCAAACGTAGCTAATGTAGTATTTTGTGTTTGCGGAAGATCATTTGTGAACAACAGATATAGCAATGGTCCTAATATACTCCCCTGAGGCACGCCGGCCTTTATTTTTCTTAGGTCGGAATATTCATTTTCATATTTTATTTGAAAAAATCGATCTGCTAGGTATGACTTTAGCAGATTATAAAAGTTTTCTGGAAAAATTTCGGATATTTTTTTAAGTAGTCCTTCATGCCACACCTTATCGAAGGCTTGGGCTACATCTAGAAAGACAGCTGAGCAAACTTGTTTTGTTTCTAAAGCATTTTCAATAACATTTTTAATTCTATGAGTTTGTTCAATAGTTGAATGTTTTTGTCTAAATCCGAATTGATGGTTGGGTATTAGATTATTTTGTTCTATTATTCGTAGCATTCTTTTTTGTATCAGCTTTTCCAAAAGTTTTGACATTAAGGGGAATAAAGATATTGGCCGATAAGAGGACACATCATATGGGGATTTACCCGGCTTAAGAATCATGATGACTGTTGAGACTTTCCAGTAAATTGGTATGTGTTGGAGATGAATAACTGCTCGCATAATTGTGGTGATGTAAACTAATACTTTATAAGGCACTTGTTTAAGAACCTCGGCGGTAATTAAGTCAAACCCTGGAGCTTTTTTATTTTTAAGTTTGTGATTTCGTTCTTTACTTCATTGATAGTTATATCTTCTATTTGTAAACTTGGCAGAATAGTTTGTGTTGTTTGTATGCTACATGCAATTTCGTTTGGTTTAAAAGTATTTTCTAAATGATTTGCCAGAAGTATAACTTTATCTTTTTCTGTTCTTACCCATCTTCCATTGGAGTCTTTTAAGGGGTAAATTTGGTTTATTGGTTGTGTAAGACACTTGGTAGCTTTCCACAACGAGTGATCGTTATTATTATTTGGTGACAACTTTTTAAGGTAGTTATTTAGTGTTAGATTTTGATTTTCTTTAAGTTTACGTTTTAGTTGTTGAGATGCTCTGTTCAAATTATTTTTGTCTTCTGTTGATCTTGATTGATGCCATTTTTTTCTCAATTTTCTTTTTTTTTTGTAAAAGAAGCTTTATTTCTGCAGAGTATTTAGGGCCACAAGGCTTGTTTTTGACTGCTGGTGTGCTAATCCACGCAGCTTCTTGTATTTGCTGGGTTAAGTGTAAAGTTGCACTTTCTAAATGGTTGATTGACATAATGTTCATTGGGACAGCAACATTATTATTTAAGGAGTAGCGAAAATAGCTCCAGTCAGTCCATTTATTTGAAAGTATTGGTGGATTTTCTTTGGTTTTAATGGAGTGGCTTAAGGTCAGATATATGGGGGAATGATCCGAATTTAAATCGACACCCTCTTCAATTTTTAAATGATTCTTTGAGACATTTTTAGTCATAAAAAAGTCAATTAGATCTGGTGTTTTTGATGGATCTGTTGGCCAATACGTTGGCTTTCCGGTGCTCAGAAATTCACACCCAGTTTCTCTCGCAGAACGATATAGCTCGCGACCTTTAGTATTTGTGAGTCTGGAACCCCAAAAAGTATTTTTTGCATTAAAGTCACCGCCCATTATAAATTTATGTTTATGTTTCCTAATTAGAACATTAAAGTCAATACATTTAATATTATTTCTAGGTGGAATATAAACTGACGTAATAGATATCGAATCATTTGAAGTTTTTACGATAACTGTGGTGGCTTGAAAAAATGCTGTGCTTAAGCTTTCCTCTAGTGTATGTTTTATATTTGCTTTAATAATGATTGCACTGCCTCCTCTCGAGCAGTTGCTTGGGTGAATCGTGTGATAGATGTTGAAATGTTTAAATTGAATTTGGCTTTGTTTGTTAAAATGTGTTTCTGATATAAGACAAATGTCTATTTTTTCTTCATTTAATATAAGTTCAAGTTTTTCTTTGTGATTAGCGAGCCCGTTGGCATTCCATTGCATTATTTTAAAATTATGTGCCATATTGATTTGGTGACATTGAGTTTTAAAGGCTTTCTAGGCGACTTTCTAGAATTTTATAAAAATTTTCTTGTTGTTTTAACATGTCAAAAATTTTATTTACGGTAACTTCGTTGCTTTGAGCATTGCTCTTTACAACATTGGCAAAAGAACGGCTTTGATTAAAAGATTGGCGAGTATTTCTCAGAATTATTTTAGCAGTATGTCTTTGAGTAGTTTCATTTGAGATTTCTCTCTTTCTCTCTTGAACTGTACCACGTTTGTTAATTTCATTTTTTTCTTCTGAAGCTGTTTAGCTACTTCACAACCTCGATAGCTAGCCGGATGAGATTTTCCGCAATTGCAGCATTTCGGTTCCATACCAGCTTCTTTTTTGCAATCAATTGTTTTGTGAGCTCCAGCACATTTAACACATCTTGCACTTTCAGTGCAAAAATTTTTTGTGTGACCAAATTTTTGGCAGTTTTTGCACTGGAGAATAATTTTTGATTTTCTGATTGGATCTACTTTTATTATACAGTTTAGAACTTGTGTGATAGAATGGATCTTTTTTGTATCTTCTGATGGGTCAAACGTTACTAAAAACATGTCCAATGGTTCTTTACTCTGTCGCTTAAGTTTGTTTACCACCGATACTACTTTAAAACCTTGAAAAACGAGATCTGATTCGATTTCAGAGTGCTCGCATGTGTGATGTAGCCGTTTAAACATTACCCTTATAGGTCTGGGCTGTTTAGCCTCGTAACTATGCCAGGTAATGGATTCATCTGAAAGAGTTTTTGTTATTTTTCTGTAATCATCCCCATCTTTGACAATTATTTTAATAGTGTTATTGTCTACAAGTTTAGTAGTGGGTTCTGTTTTACAATTTAATTTTAATATTTGAGTCAGGTTTGAATATTTTTCAATACCAGTAACAAAAACTGGGGGAGGATCGAGTTTCGAAACGATTTTTTTTTCTGTTTTGTTTGCATTTTCTGCGTTTGCATTCGAGCCAAATAAGATTTCGGGAGATCCCTCTGCTTTACGCTTCTTATTTATTCTTCGATTTTTTTGCACCTTCCACTCAGTTTCATATGGCAGTTCATCCTCATCTGTTGCATAATTAATTTGAGTTTCACAACTGCTTTCTGGGTTTGGGGAAACATTTTTAAGTTTAGTGTTTTCTAACTGCAAGATTTCTACTTGCTTTTGTAGTCTTTGACAGACATTTTCAAGATTTTCTATTTTCTCTAGAAGTTCATTTACATTCATTTTACATTTTATTGTTTGCTGGGATATATTACTGCCTTACCGACACCACCGAAATGTTAGAGGGCTGGCAGCACCGTTTTACTTTCATTAACCAGTTTAAACAATGTGGCAACACTGTTTTTTTTACCAGTATTTGAAAGACACGAACGAACAGCTGTTGAATAATTTGTAGTTTTTTATTTATTTTTTATATTTTAAATTTGGTTAAGTTAACCGACATTTTCCATTGTCAATACAATTATGAAATATTTTTAAAATTTGTCAATTAAAGCAAATGATTATTGGTCGAGAGGGAAGATTTAGACTTACCCCCCTATTCTAGAAAAAATTGTCATTATAACAATTTGTTATAGAATTTTGTATTTTGATTTCTCGCGATATTAATAATTTTTATTGATTCAAAAAATGTGTAAATACATAAATACAATTTGGCAAAGCCTTTGTCATGAAAAATGTTTTGCAAAATTCGCTAATTGTGAAGATACTTACATAGAAAATTTGCCTTGTTATAGTTTTGTCATTTATTATAGATGACAATTTTCTTAGAATAGGGGGGTTAAAGAAACAGTTGTATTGACTAAATATTTTTCAAAAACTTTATTATATTTTAGTTTATTTAAAGTGACCAACTTATTAGTTGCTAATACATCAATTCATAGTTTATTTAAGGTGACCAACTTATTAGTTGCTAATACATCAATTCGGTCACGATTGCTATTTACCTTTTACTATTGTTAGTTATTTGGTATGATGATAAAATCTTTACTATAACAACTAAAAATTTGTCAGATTTATCAAAATTCGGTTTTTATAATGGAATTCCAACTAAACATTTCTCTGTGTGTAGTATTTTGACAAGATTTTTTTGGTGTATTTGAGAATACTGGGGGCAAAAAGTAATACTGGGCCAAAAGTTTATGAACACACCGGTAATACTGGACCAAAAGTTCATATCTTAATCGGTATTAGGGTGGTCGATCGTTTAAGGCGGTTTAAAAGGGCTAAGGCACATTTTAGATATCCGGCTGTTGAGTTGAACAAAATTAATCTGCCAAAAATTTACCTTCTGATGCGCTCTTAAATTTTACATACGGCATTATCTATTATTGCAATTACAAAAAATTCGGTCTTCGGTCGATTTTTATGAATTTCGATATGATATTTAAAAAAAGAGCTATAAATCCCCCAAAAATTAAAACAAACTATATCCGCTAGTGTGCCAGATCTAAAACCTTAATCGTGTTTAGACTTTATTAAAATATATTGTTGCTTGTCTCTACATGTGTATGCGTATTGTTGAACACATTTGTTGTTGCTTTGTTGTTATTATTGATGTTACGCACAAGTGTTTTTTACTTGCAACATTAATATTGTTGTTTGTTATGTTTCTGTTGCTGTTTTTATTTAGTTTTACTCCAAAAAAATCAAGTGTTGGTGTTGTTATTGATTTTTTTCGTTCGATCATTTATATATTTTTTTTATAAATTTTTTATTTTGTTGTTATTTTTTGTTCATAAATTACTATTTTGTAATATTTTTTATTTTATTCCATATATTTAACGATATTCAATATATTTTATTGAAATTTTAAATTGAGGCCATTTTTGTTAATTACAAATAATATTTTAATAAACAAAGCGGACATGAGTTAATTTATTATTATTATTTCATAAGATTCTAAGAAGCAGTTAAGTTCTGTATTGGTCATTTAAATAACACTGTGCAACACAAATTAAAAACTTGGATAGAAAAACATTATAGTATACTGAGAGTACATAAAACCCCGGAAGGGTTCTGAAAACTAAGCTTAATTTTTTTGTATGACCCACTGAAGTTTTTTTATACCCTCCACTCTAGTGATAGAGGGTATATATAAGTTTGTCATTCCGTTTGTAACACACCGAAATATTGGTCTATGACCCCATAAAGTATATATATTCATGATACTCGATGGATTTTAAGTCGATCTAGCGATGTCCATCCGTCCGTCCGTAGAAAACACGCTAACTTTTGAAAGACTTTACAGAGGCTACTGAAGTTTGGCATATATGTTGGTCATTTACCTGATCAGGTTGGTATTGTAATCCAGCCAAATCGGCCCAGTGGTTCAAAAGTTATGAGCAAAAGAGTAAATTTCGGCAAGGGTTTTTCGCGAATTTACGGGATAAAAAACATGATAGCTTTCGAAAGAAAATAAAACCGGTGAAACGTGACATGTATCTTTCCCGTTCCCCAGGTCTGTTTGGTATTGAATTTCAGCTTTATCGGTCCAGTGGTTCAAAAGTTATAAGCAAAACCCTGAATTTCAGATGGGGTTCATCTTAAATGCCACGTGGTAAACAAGTTTGAAAAGCATTGGTTTTAACTTAGCAATGCTTTTCAAACTTGTTTAGTTTTAAAGCAATGCTTTTTAAACTTGTTTAGTTTTAAAAGCATTGGTAACTTAAAAATTACATCCGAAAAAAATTATACACTCAAAAAATATTTTACACTCAAAAAAAAAATTACACCCAAAAAAAAATTTAGTTTTTTTTTTTTAAATTACAATATTTTGTACATACGTACGTGCATTCACTTAGAAATATTTTTACAGTAAAAAAAACATTACACTCGAAAAAGGGTTTACACCAAAAAAAAAAAAATTGTAAAATTCCTTTTTTTTTTTTTAAATGACAAAAACAGGGTTTTTACTCAAAATAAAATATTTCTAATCAAAATTGTTAAGTTTTTTCACGTTTAAAATGTACTATCCTTTAAAAAAGGCATTGTGGAGGGTATTCATAGATTCGGCAAAGTCGAATTTAACTTTTATACTTGTTATTGTATTCCAAATCCATTTGGAAAATTTAAAAAAAATAGTAATAAATATACTTCTAAGTATAGATGACCGACCCTGATTCCGAGACATTTTTTCTATCTTTCTCAATATTAATATCTTTTATTTCTCAACATCAAATATTAACATTTGAATATAAATTTTTCTTTTCTCAATATCAATTTGTATTTTCTTAATTTTAAATTTCCATTTCTTAATATCAATTTGATTTTTCCCAATATCAATTTTGATTACTCAATATCAATTCATCATTACCCAGGAACATTTTTGGAACAAATTCCTTTTACAATAGATTCTTGAATATACGAGAGATTTTTTCAACCTCTTATTTTACAAGAACTCCTACAAGCTCTTTACCAATAAAATTGTAAATTTACAACTTTTTATACCCTCCACTCTAGTGATAGAGGGTATATATAAGTTTGTCATTCCGTTTGTAACACCTAAAAATATTGGTCTAGGACCCCATAAAGTATATATATTCATGATCCTCGATCGATTTTAAGACGATCTAGCGATGTCCGTCCGTCCGTCCGTCTGTCTGTCTGTCCGTCTGTCTGTTGAAAACACGCTAACTTTTGAAAGACTTTACGGAGGCTCCTGAAGTTTGGCATATATGTTGGGCATTTACCTGGTCAGGTTGGTATTGGTATATCCAGCGAAATCGGTCCAGTGGTTCAAAAGTTATAAACAAATGAGTGAATTTCGGCAAGGGTTTTTCTGGAATTTACGAGATAAAACACACGGTAACTTTCGAACGGCGATTCTGAGGATGCTGAAGTGTGGTATATGTATTTGTCATTCCTCTGGTCCGGTTTGTTTTAAATTTCAGCCAAATCGGTCAAGCGGTTCAAAAGTTATTAGCAAAACCGTAAATTTCAGATTAGTTTCACCGTAAATTCACGTGTTGAAAACCCGTTAAACATGTTATAAAAACATTTGTAAATTAAAACAAGTAGAAAAGTTAAATTCGACTTTGCCGAATCTATGAATACCCTCCACAATGCATTTTTTTAAAGGGCAGTACATTTTTTAACGTGAAAAAATTATCAATTTTGATTAGAAATATTTTATTTTGAGTAAAAAACTCTTTTTTTGTCATTTTTTTTTTTTTTTTAGAAAAATTACAAATTTTTTTTTTGAGTGTAAAATTTAATGTAATGTTTTTTTTACTGTAAAAATATTTCTGAGTGAATGCACGTACGTATGAACACAAAATATTGTCATTTGTGTAAAAAAAAACTAAATTTTCTTTTGTGTAAATTTTTTTTTGAGTGTAAAATTTTTTTTGAGTGTAAAATTTTTTTGAGTGTAAAATTTTTTTCGAGTGTAATTTTTAAGTTACCAATGCTTTTAAAACTAAACAAGTTTAAAAAGCATTGCTTTAAAATTAGACAAGTTTGAAAAGCATTGTTTAGTTACCACCAATGCTTTTAAAACTTGTTAAAACACGTGGCATTTTAGATGAAACTAATCTGAAATTCAGGGTTTTGCTTATAACTTTTGAACCACTGGACCGATTCAGCTGAAATTTAATACCAAACAGACCCGGGGAACGGCAAAAATACATGCCAAGCTTCAATAGTCTCATTATTGTCTTTCGAAAGTTATCGTGGGTTTTATCTCTTAAATTCGCGAAACACCCTTGCCGAAATTTACACTTTTGCTCATAACTTTTGAACCACTGGACCGATTTGGCTGGATTGCAATACCAACCTGACCAGGTAAATGACAAACATATGTGCCAAACTTCAGTAGCCTCTGTAAAGTCTTTCAAAAGTTAGCGTGTTTTCTACGGACAGACAGACAGACAGACGGACGGACGGACGGACATCGCTAGATCGACTTAAAATCGATCGAGGATCATAAATATATATACTTTATGGGGTCCTAGACCAATATTTCGAGGTGTTACAAACGGAATGACAAACTTATTTATACCCTCTATCACTAGAGTGGAGGGTATAAAAAATATTTTACAAGGTATTTTTGTCACACAAAAATATTTTTACACTAAAACAAAAAAAAAAAAAAAATACACTCAAAAAAATTTTAAACTCAAAAAAAATTTTACACTCAAAAAAAAAAAAAGTAATTTTTTTTTTTTTTTTTTTTTCAAAAATTAATAAAAAAAGTGTTTTTACACAAAATAAAATATTTCTAATCAAAAATTTTATTTTTTTCACGTTAGAAAATTTACTATCACTTAAAAAGGGCATTGTGGAGGGTATTCATAGATTCGGCCAAGTCGAATTTAACTTTTCTACTTGTTTTTTAATAAAACTTACATATAATTCTCGTGATTCTAATTGATATTTTTGTAAAATCATCTTGTTTATTTGTACATTTACAAAAAAATTGTAAAATTACAAAAAAAAAATTTAATGTTGATCGACCAAAATATTATGAGTGGCGTATGATCAATTTTGTAATTCCCATTAAGTAACAATCATACTCTACGATGCACAGTGGTTTCTTATTAATGATTCGACTATTTAGTAAGTTGTTACTGGACCGATTGCAGCGAAATTCAAACCGGTTATAGCTAACATAATTTCGAGCTTAAGTTTTGACGCTGGACCCCACATGTCCAATAAGGGCACCACCAGAGGTCGTAAAGTATGAAATGTTTAGTACACGAAAACTTTAAATGTGTCTAAAAAAACCTAGCTCTGAACTTTAAAAAAGCCTTGAGGATTTTGTTATGTAATAAATCCACTTTCATTTGCTTTTGGTTCCATTCCATTCCGATTCAGAAATTTCGATTTTGTGTCACTGTGATATTGGTGAAATGGGATTAAGAGACTTTTTCTTGAACCCCGTAATTTTTTTTTTTCGTATTTTACTGTGTAATCTAAGAATTTTTATCTAACTCAAAATGTATTCTGAAAAGTTTAAAATTGTTGTACAGTGTAATTAGACATCTTTTCAATTTTCATTTTCAGATTCTGGAAATTTTTATACCCTCCATAAACAGTATGGGGGTATACTTACTTTGTCATTTTGTTTGTAACGCATAAAAATATCGGTCGGGGACCCCATATATGATCGATTCTTAGTCATTCTATGAATGTCCGTCCGTCTGCATAAAACACTATTCGGTCCAAAATAAAAGAGCTAGACTCCTGAAAATTGGCAGGACTATATTTCATGTTCATTGACCGGTTAAGTTCAGAAATGGGAAAAATTTGATCAGGCGAAAAAAGTTCTCCCTTAAAGAACTAAACAAACTTATAAGAAAACGCCATTTTTTAATTTTTCTTTTTGCATTTTTGTTAAACAAATGAAGCGTTTTTTTGTCAGAAGGAGTTAAAAGTCCTGCACTTATTGTTAGACCAAGGGAGCTAGAAAATTTAGTTTTTTTTTTAAACGTCCCCTATTGTGGGCGTGAATTTAAAAAAAAATTATTAAAATAATGAGAAAATGGTATTAATAATGTGCGAAAGGCATAATAAATAAATTAGTTAAAATTTGTCGCAATGGGAAGGTATCCCTAATCACCAAACCCACCAGTTTAGTTTTGTCAACTTTAATAACCTGGAATTTAAACTGCATACCACATTTTTGTCAGTAATTGAAGTAAATGTTTTTACAGACCAAACATAACACAAAGTAATGAATAAATAGTAGTTTAGCGAGTTTTTTAGCGATATCTCAAAGAATTGAATAGCTAGAATTTAAACGTTAACAGTCTTATCACCTTTAATCCATAGCAAATCAAAGTGCATTTCATTTTTTTCAACAATGTTAAAGAAACTTCTTTTATAAATCAAAACAAGAAATATCCCCAAAAAGCTGTTTTTCGCTATTTCTCGCGAAAGTGAGAAGCTATAATTTTTTTGTGGGCAGTTTTAATTTCTTCCAACATGCTCAAATCAAACTGCATACCACTTTTTTTTTAAAGAACCGGTTTTAAAATATAAGTAAATAATAAAAAAAAAATATATAATTGAGCGATATCTCGCGAAATTTAACACCTACAATTTCGATGTCAACAGCTGTATGATCTTTGATCAAGCACAAGTAAAACTGTAATCCATGTTTTTACGAAATGTTAAAGAAACCTATCTAAAGATAAAAAACGAAAACAAATACAACAAAAAATAAATTTCGCGATTTCTCCTGAACTAAAAAAGATAGAATTTTGATGTTTACTGTTCTGTGACCTTTAAATAAGTACAATTAAAACTTTATACTCAGTTTTTGAAAATATTTAAAAAACTTCAATGTCAAAATTTTAAAAAATACAAAAACACTAATTTCGCGTTATCTTGCGAATGCGAGCAGCTACGATTTCGCTGTTATCAGTTTTGTGACATTCAGTCTTGTAGAAATCGAACTGCACTTACACTTTTCGTCGACACTAAAGTTCAACCTAAACATCGCTGAGGCTCACCGTGCGAGTTTAACACTCTTAGGGCGGATTACTCAATGAAAGTTAGCTGCTAACTGCCGATTTAACGGAGCCTTATGTCAAAATTTGTATGAAAAAGTTAAATTTAACGGAGAGTTATTTTATAACGGAGCATTGAGTAATCCAGCCTTACTTGTTTCTTAGATCATAAGTATTTATTTTAGTACAGAGAATTCCCTTACAATTAGTCGAATTTCCTTACAATTAGTTCTAATATAAATTTTGTATTGATAAATTTTCAGGTTCTGTAGCACTTTTCTTTTAGAAAAAAATTGAATCTCAAACATTTGTTTTATTAAAAAAAAAAATTGGAATCTTAAAAAATTTCGTGTAAAAAATTCTCAGATTCTGAAGCAGTTTTCATAAAAAAATTGCAGATTCAATAATTTTTCGATAAGAAAAATTGTTAGATTTTAAAATTTTTAAAATAATTATTAAGTATTTTGTTTTTTTATCAACACACGCATAAATAATACATTTAAATACTCAAGAACACGCATTATTTACTTATTTGTTAAAAAAAAATTCAGTAAATAATTTCAAATCATAAAAATATATTCAAAACTTATTTATCATGATTTGTAGCTTGTTTGTCATCTAAATGTGATGTAGTAAATCAACATAAATCTAAAACATTTTTCACTTTTTTTTTCAGAAAAAAATTTGCTATATTAAAAAAATTCAAATCAAAAATAAATTTCAATGAAAACTACCTTAAAAAAAAACGTAAATAATAATAATAAAAATTTAACACAATGTAAAATGTATATAATCATAACTTAAACATCACGATATTCTATGGAAACAAATCGAAAAAATATATATACAACAGAAAAATATACGCATTATTTATTATTGTAATGCATGTAAATATATGAGTGTATACACTATGATCTAAAAGTATGTGTATAAAAAACAAATATGCAAGCAGGGACATTGTAGCAGAAAAATTTATGAAATCTGGTGCAAGATGCATGAAAAATTTAAAAAAAAATATATATATTTTCCTTGATTTTGTTACCAAAATCATCCAACTTTATTACCACACTCTGTTTATGTTCATATATGCTAACTATGATAACAATCTTAGAATTTATTTCAGCACAAAAACATAGACACATTTTAGCAAGAAAATAAAAATGCTAAACATTTAAAAATCTATGCGAAACTAGTGTTTATAACGCTTAGAATAAGTTTGAACTGCTGTTTTGAAAACCACGTTTTTGCAAACATGTAAAAAGTTCTCACGCACCTTTAAACATTTAAACATAAGACACTGACTGGGTAGTGTGGCATAGTGGTTTTGTATATTGTTTGTGTTTTTAGTTGGTTTTGAAGTCATAAACAAATCAAGTTCAAAATAGAATAAAATTGTTTGAGTTTATGCTTTTAAAAGCAACGCAAAAAAAAAAATGTTTTGTAATATTAAACCGCCAACAACATTTATAAATTTTGAAGTCCAGCTGGTCTTTAGGAAAAAAATATAAACAAACTAAGGAAGGTAAGCGAAATGTCAAAGCGGGAATTTCCAAAACTCATAGAATTTTCCTATACGAAAAATGTCTCAAAATCTGAAAATTACTTTAAACGAAAATTGTTTAAAACATAATATGTAAAAATATATTTTTTAAATTATAGCGATGATCTCCAATTTAAGCTATTTTCGTTCTAGCCCTATCACATAAGAAATAAATTAAATCAATTATTTTTTTTAGAATAAATAAATTTTTGGACATTTTTAGACATGATCACCAATTTTAGCTATTTGAGCTCTAGCACTTATAATTAAAATATATATAGCGACAAAGTTTTTGTTTAAAAATAATTATATAAATAAAGATTTTTAAGGCGATGATCACTAATTTTGGTATTTTCGCGCTAGCTAATTAAAGGAACTCTGGAGTCTGAGAATTTTTAACAAGAAAATGTCTCAAAATCGAGAATTATCAATATGAAAACCGACTCAGAATTTGAAAGTTAAGTCCAAATGCATGTTTCCGGACAGTGGGTCGAAATTTTTTGGAATTGCCCCATACGAAATTTGTCTAAAAAAAATATATGGGGCATTCCATGTCAAATAAGAGACTAAAATTTTTTTTTTCAGATTTTCCCAATTTATTTACAGTTTTTAGTACCCTTTGAAAACTCTTTCGTGGTAAATTTTCAGATTTCTTTGATGACCGGTTTGAAAGATATCGAATTTTTAAAAATTGGTAGTTTGTTCCTTTACTCAAACTTCTTTTCTCATAACTTCAAAAATTTTAGTTGTTTTGCGTACTTTTTTAGAAAAAAAAAACCAAAAAAATTCTTAAAAGCGCTCTGATACGCGATTTTAAAGTATTAAAATTTACATCTCATTTTTGAAAATGTTAGTACTCTTTGATTTTATTGAAATTTTTTTTTGTGTAAAACTTCTATGGATTCTACAAATTTTTTGCCCAGAAGGATAGTGGGATAAGGATTATTACTATTTTTTTAAATTTTTTGAAAACAATTTATTGTAATTTTCCAATCTTAAAATCATTTCTACTGCTCCAATGGTGCGTCATAGAGGGGTCATTTATAAGACCGAGCCCCGTTAATTTTTACGTCTTAACATTTCTTTGGATCAAAGTAATACCCTATCTCCAATTCCTAAGATGGCTCCCACACAAGACGACATTTTTTTAAATTTTCTCCTACCGCTCTAACTGCCATAATAGTGCCCTTAGAGCAACAAAATGTATGACCGACTCACAATATTTTTTTATTCCAAACATTTTCTCTGGGACGGTGTGTCCCCATTTATTTTTACCCTACAACATTTTTTTAAAACATACCTACGCCCTATCTCCACTCCCTAAGTAGGCTCCCATACAAATAACAGTTGGAGCAAATTGTATAAAAATTTAATTTTGAATGGAAGCCTACTTAGGGAGTGAAGATAGGGCTGTGGTATGTTTTACAAAAATGTTAGAGGGTAAAAATAAGTAGGGTTCGGTCTCACTAATGACCCCTCTCGGAAGCACCATTGCACCGGTAGAAGCTGATTAAATATAAAAAATTTACAAAAAAAAAAAAAAAAATTGTATGGGGACCGCCTTAACAATTAGGGATATAGGGTAGGTGTGTTCAGAGAAAATGTTTGGACTAAAAAATGTATTGTGGGTCGGTCATACATTTTGTTGGTCTAAGGGCACTATTAGGGCAGTTAGAGTGGTTGGAGAAAATTCAAAAAAAAAAATTTCGTTTTGTGTGGGAGCCCCCTTAGCAATTGGAGATAGGGTATTAGCTTTTTCCAAAGAAATGTTTAGACGTTAAAATTAATGGTGGTCGGTCTAGGAAATGAACCCTCTATGACGCACCATTGGAGCAGGAGAATTGATTTTAAGATTGGAAATTTACAATAAAATTTTTACAAAAAATTTAAAAAAATAGTAATAATCGTTATCCTATGATCCTACTGGGCAAAAAATTTATAGAATCGATAGAAGTTTTACACAAAAAAATTAAAAAAAATCGAAGAGTAAAAACATTTTCAAAAATGAGATTTAAATTGTAAAACTTAAAAATCGCATACTAGACCGCTTTTAAGAATTTTTTGAGATTTTTTTTTTTAAAGTTCATAAAAAAAAAAAATTTGAAAAAAAATTGAAATTTATCGATACGAAAACCGTCTCAGAATCTAAAATCAAGTCCAAGTGCATGTTTCCGAAAAGTGGGTCGTAGTTCTGGAATTGCCCTATACGAAAATTGTCTAAAAAAATATGTGTAAAAATATATATTTTAAATTATAGCAATGATCTCCAATTTAAGCTATTTTCGTTCTGGCACCATTACATAAGAAATAAAATAAATATATAAATTTTTTCAGAATAAATGATTTTTTGGAAATCTTTAGACATGATCCCCAATTTTTGCTATTTGAGCTCTAGCAGCTATAATTAAAAAATAAATGGCAACAAAGTTTTTGTTTTAAAAAAATTTTATAAATAGTGATTTTCATATCACAAAATTCTGTAATTTTCGCACTAGCTAATTAAAAAAGACTTGGAGTCGGAGAATTTTTCTACACTTAAAAAATTATGTCATTAACTATTTGTAGTTTATGTTAAAAGTTTTACGTTTTGTCGTTTTTAAAAGAAACCCCATTTTTTAATGTTCAGTTTTTTCAGATGACTATTTCTGTTATTTGTTGCAAAAATAACAACATAAAAAGTAAAGACTTTCATTAGCATTCAATTTTAAAGTCATTATACCCTACACCACTCTGTGGTACAGGGTATAATGAGTTTGTGCTGATGTTTGTAACTAACCGAAATATTGGTCCTAGACCTACCTTCAAGTATACCGATCGACTCAGAATTACATTTTGAGTCGATTTAGCGATGTCCGTCCGTCTGTCTGTCCGTCCGTCTGTCCATCTATCGGTTTAAGCACGATACAGGTCGCAATTTTTAATCAATTGACTTGAAATTTGTAACTTAAGCATCTTTTGGCCCAAGGACAAAGCCTATTGAAATTGCAGAAAATCGGTCCATGTTAAGACCTAGCCCCCATACAAACGCCCACTTTGGATTCGGCTTAAATGACTCTTATAACCGTATGATAACAGATATCACTTATGAAATTTAGCACGTAATCACATTTTGTATACACGAATCACCACTCTGAATTTCAAATGAATCGGGTTAGACCTTCTGGTAGACCCCATACAAACCACCCTCCCGATATTTTCAAAATTCCCTCAAAATTCATAAAAATGGAAATATTTGATAAAAATTTTATGTTTACTTATTAAACGTGTACTTTAGTAACCTTATCAAATCGGAATATAATTGGACCATTTTTGGACTTAGTCCCCCATATAAAAATTTCAACCGATATTCAATTAAATCGGTCTATTGACAAAAAAAATAAACCAATTCCACTAAAAATTGATCTGTGTGTGTTTTCTTCACTAAATAAAGATCTAACAAAAGACAGACCCAAGCGGTCCATGTTTGGACTTGGGACCCATTTTCCGGAAAACACTGGTGTAGGGTATCATATGGTCGGTCTTGACCGACTATAACTTTCTTACTTGTTTATTTTTGTTCTGTAATTAAAAATAAGTGATTCTTCTTTTAATTTTAATGATTTGTGTAAGTTATTTGTTTTTTTTTTTTAGTTGTTGCCATTTTTTAGAGAAAAATCATTAGTTTTTACCTACTTGTGTGGGTTATTTTTTTGTAGAAAAAAATGAAAAAATATTTATACAGGGTGGTCCATTAACAAGTACCTTTTTAAAACATGCAATGAAATGAACAATACTCAATAGTTTTGGAACCTTATGGCTTTATTTGAAAGAGCAAATATTCCCATTATTTATGGCAAACGACTTCATTCATGCGGCTGCCTGGGTTAGCTCCGCAGTAGCTCATCCTCGGCACCCATTTTTCTAATGTTTCTGGTTCTATCTCACGAAGGGCTTGAACGATATTCGTCGAAATGGCCTAGAACATTTCTGGATTTTCCATGTTGCATGAATCTTTCCCCTCAAAAAAATGTCTAAAGGTTTTAATCGGCAGCTCTGAAGTGATCAATTGTCACCGCGAATATGGCTAAAAACACGATTCCCGAACTAAGTGCGCAAAATATCGATTGTTTGATGGACTGTGGGACATATTGCGATATCCTTCTGAAAAGAAATGTCTTCCAAGTTGATATATTCTATTACGGCCAACAAAAAGTCGGTTATCATGACTCTGTAGCGCTCATCTTTGACGAAAATGGGGTTTTCAGCTGTATTTTTGAAAATATTGTGTAATGATGCTGATACTCAAATCTGTTGCTCCCTATAGATGAATTGGATTCTTTACAATACCGTGCGAGTTTTACGATCCCAAGATGTAGCAATTTGTTTGTTAACATAACTTCATTTGAGTGCCTTATTTCGGTTAAATACTTTTTTTCGAAAAACGTGCAGTTTGGCAGCGCAGTACTGCGCTACAACGCGTTACAGCGGAGCAAGCCGAGGACGCATCAATGAAGTCGTTTGCCATAAAAAACGGGAATGTTTGCTCTTTCAAATAAAGCCATAACATTCCAAAAAAAGTTGAGAATTGATCATTTTATTGCATTTTAAAAAAGATACTAGTTATTGGACCACCCCTTAGAAATATAAAAACATGTTTGTATCAAGTGACTTTGGCACGATGAGTAGAGTGTCTGGCCAGAATGTAATTGATTGCGGGATCATTTCCCCAAAATTTTATTAAAAAAATTTTAAAATATAGTTCAATAGAAAAATTAAAAAAATAACCTACGATATAATTAATTTTTAATGTGTTTTTAGGTAAGTTTTTTTTTTAGTTTGTTGGTAAAAATTACGCAACAATCATTCATTTTTAATGTTTTCGTAGGTTATTTTTTTTGAATTTGTCGGTAAAAAATGAAAGTGACGTTATTTTTAAATGTTCAATGTTATTTATTTTAGAAAATTTTATTAACAGTAAAAAATAAATGCTAATGTTTGTTAAAACAAATGAATAATTACTGGGATGGTTTTCAAATGTTTTATCACTTGTTTTAAATATGGTTTTCTTTTGTTTTTGCCTACAAAATACCGTCTCAGAATCTAAAATTTTTTTCTCTAGAAAACTGTCTTAGCATTTGAATTGTATTGGAATCCCATTACTCCCTGTTAGCATTCCTTCCTCCTTTTACATGTTGTTCGTTTTATTTTTTTTTTTTGATTTTAATTGAAATTCATTAATATTATGTAGAATAGAGATTTTGTTATACGCACCATTTACTCAGCACGCGTTGAAATATACATACAATTTTTGATATTTTTTTTCTATTTTGTTGCTGTAATTAGATATTGTTGTTTTATTTTTTAATTTAAATAGTTTATATATTTTTCAACATGTTGTTTGATATTTTTTTTTGTTGTTAGAATTCTAAGGTAGGCAAGTGATGTAATTTTCATGTTTTACGTCGTGTTGTCCATTTGAATTGATATTTAGATCCTTTTTATCAATAACAAGTATACATTCGTTAAAAAACTGTGATTTGAATCTATTAATTATTACCAAAGAAAACTATGTTTTAGTTGGTCAAGATCAACGGTAAGTAGTAATTGGTGTCAATTATTTATACATTTTGTATTAATCTTGTATAAAATGTGCGGGATAAATCTTTTATAAAATGTGTGGTCCGATTTTTCCCATTTCCTATCACCATAAGACATATTCGTGACAAGCTTCATTAGTCTAGCTCTTTTCGTTAGCCCACTTGTTCGTGCAGCCTCGATCCATACACGTAAAAATTTATGAAGGCACTATACGGAATGCCCCTCATCCAAGGCTTCTTCAAAAAGACGCATAGAGGGAGCACAGTCCACATTTTGTGGTATTGTTATCATCTTTTAGAACGCGCTATGGCCACAATCCAACTACAGTATGGGGGTATACTCACTTTAACATTCCATGTGTAACGCATCGAAATATCGGACTGGGACCCCATGGCGATCAAGGTCAAAATATTAAACAGATATGTCTGAAACTTAACATATTTACTTGCTGTTGTCCTAAGCAGTTTCTTATTGCATTAAAGCGAAATATGTTCAGCGGTTTAAAACTTATGAACGAAAATGTTAGGACACCTCAAAATTTTTGGTACATTCCACATAACCTAAAAATACAAAATGCTTTATTTTGGCTGCTGGTTGACATATTTGAACAGAATTCACTGCCGAATGGTATTTAAACAATTATAAACATATTTTTCTTAAAAGTATTTTTTTTTTTTGAATAAAGTTTTTCGCAACAATATTTTTTAAAACTTGGAGGGTATCAATACATTCGGCCGAATTTAACTTTTTTTTCTTGTTAACCCTAACATTTTCTCCAAACAGACACTCAAAAAAATACGTTAGTAGATTTACTAATTTTTTTTTGCTAATGCTAGTTAGCTAACTTTTAGCAAATTTTTAGTTGAGATTAGCTGTTAGCAAAAAATTCTTGTAAACTTCATTTAGCACATTAGCAAACTTTGAACTAATTTCTTTTGCTAAATTTGAAATTGAGTTGACAACATTTTTACAAGATTTTTTGCTAACATTAGCAAAAATAAATGGTAAATTTTTTTTTATTTTCAGAAAACTTAAAATGGCGCTATCTCGGAAACTAAGCCAGATAGAGCAAAATGAAGGGAATTTTTGGTTCTTAGAATCGCCATACTTTCGCGGGTCCTCTTCACATGTGTGGACCCTAATGGGACCTAACTTTGGATCCAAAAAAGTTAGCATTCCCGAAAATTTTAAAATGCTCATATCTCGGTAAATATTGCCGACACAACAAAAAGTCCAAAAGAATTTTTGTAGCTCTCAACACGTAGAACAAGACCGCAAAATAACCAAAAGCTCTCCGAGTAATATTTTTGAAGTTATCGATTTTTTTAATTCTCAAGTCCCCAGCGATACCCTAAAATCACGTATATCAAAAACTAAGCCAGGTAGAGCGAAACGGACACAAATTTTGGAACAAAAACTATGACGATTTTTAAAGAACCCAACTAGGTCTAGGCCCATCGGGGTCCAGACCTATTGGGTCCGAACCCAATGGGGTCCTCAAATGTGTATGAACTAAGTTGAAATAAAAATTATTTCAGTTAACTAATTTTTAGCAAAACGTTTTTGCTAACTTTACCAAAAAAAATGTTGGTTCAAAATCAGCAAATTTTCTTGTAGGTTTACAAGCTTTTTTTGCTAACTTTACAGTTTTTTTTTTTGAGTGTATCCACCTTTTATCTTCAATCCATAACCCTTAATATTCTACTGGTTCCGCAAGGAACCAACCAAAAAAAAAGCGTTAACTTTGTTAAACAAATTTTGTTGAAACATCCTTCTGTGACTTAAACCTTTCATTTTCCTGAAACTTGAATATTGGAATGAGGGGAGAAAAATAAGAGTTACCTGTTCTTTTTTAGCTGCCCAATTTCAAATTTAAAAATGGGTTACCACCTTATGAAAAAATATGGGCTCTCGGAAAAATTCGAGTAAAAGCCGAACTAGCAAGAATTTTGCCAAACGAAAAAATACGGGTCAGCTTAATTTTAATAGAGATTATTATATATGATTTTGGGGGACGTACGTATATACATTTGAAAATAACGAAATTAAGTAAGCCAAATTTGGACACGACCGATACACCATTGGATGGGTGTATCGAAAAAAACCTTTCCATATTAAATGTTCATATTGTTTCTTTTTAAGAAATGGGAAAAATACTCAAAAAACGAAAAAAATACCATTTTTCCTCCTCCCCTTTGAACCGCTAAATGTGAGATTGGCCAGCTAAAAAAAACAGGTAACTCTTATTTTGCTCCCCTCTTTCCTACACTCAAAGAAAAAGCTTCATTAGATTTATGAAAACTGTCATAAATATAATGAAAGTCTTCATTAAAGCTCGTCAAATAAACAGTTTCATAATTGTTCATAGGGTCAATATTTACGAAATTTTTATAAACTTTTATGAAACTCTTCATAAATATTATGAATGCTTCATAAATACCATGCAAAATTTCATAGATTTAATATATTTTTTCTTTAATATTTGATAATATTTGGAAACTAACCAGTAAAATTTTTTCGAACAAATTCCTGGTTCAACAGGTTCTTTAATGTATCCCAGCAAAACTTTGGTAAATAATTCATTATTTGTAATTGAATACATAATGCATTATAATAACACAAAAATAAATATTTTATACAAAAATGCATAAGTTTAAACTAGAGATGGGCTCACGCCAGGAAATTTCTAACGACACACACTCACGAGCATATTTTATCTACTTACACTCACTTACAATCACTTGAGTAAATTTAATACAAAATTACTGTTTCACTACTCGTAACATCTTATATATTATCTTCTGGTATGCTATATTATTTCATTTCTCGTAACCTATAAAATATAATATATTTTACACCTTACTCGTATTCTTCGTATAAATTTATGACTTATTTTATACCTTACTGGTATTCTTTGTGATAATGTGGATGCATTACTTTGAGTCTCATCGCCTGTTAAAATCATCAGTGCTGCAATGTATAAAATAAGAGATCCTATACCGTAGTTGGTAATCTAAGTTTTGCTGGGATTCTATGGTAATCACAACAAAATTTTCTATGTAAAATTATTTTTAAAAAAAAACTACTTGCTCTAAAAAGAGATTGCTTTTGGGACAATTTCAAACAAAAACCATCGATTCTGGAATGTTAAGTAGAATCGGTTGCAGGGTAAAATGATGCGTTCTGGAACAGATTATTGGGAACAGAAAATTGTGCTGGGTATTTCATAATATTTTTGTACCACTTCATTGGTATTATGGAATAGTTCCATATTTATAATGAAATACTCAAAAAAAATAATATTATTTTAATAAAAAGTTTCATAGTATTTATGAAATATATCATAATATTTATGAAACAGTAACATTGGACGAAAAAAGCTTCAGGCCCTATAAATCCCCGGGACCTGATGGTATAATCCCGGTTGAGTTGCAGCAAGTGTTGGACAATATAGCCCCGTTGCTGTATAATCTATACACAGCATGCATCAACTGGTCGTATATTCCTTTAAAATGGAGGGATACCAGAGTCGTATTTATCCCGAAGGCTGGGAAAAGTTCCCACACAGCTCCGAAGGATTTCAGACCAATTAGTCTGTCTTCTTTTTTGTAAAAGACAATGGAACGAATGATAGACTCATATTTGCGTAGAGTGATTGACCCGAGGTTGCTTTCGACAAAGCAACATGCATACAGCAAGGGACGATCAACGGAAACAGCTCTTCATGAGCTCGTTGGTACCATCGAGAGATCGCTTTCGGTAAAGGAGTACACTATGGTGGCCTTTCTTGATATTGAGGGGCTTTTAATAAAGTCATCCCAGAATCGATAATATTGGCATTATCTGGTCTGGGAGTAAAGCGTGAAATCGTTTTAATGGTGGAAAACCTACTTGCCAATAGACGTATAACGTCTGAATTGGGAGCGTCCGTCATATCTCGATTTGTCAATAGGGGCACACCACAAGGAGGTGTTCTTTCGCCGCTTCTTTGGAACCTGGCACTGAATTCAATGCTACTATCTCTAGAAGCACGTGGTTGTCATGTTGTCGCATATGCTGACGATGTCGCGATAGCGGTAAAGGGGAAGCATCAGCCAACATTGCGGGACATTCTTCAGGGTTCTCTGAAAGATCTGTCTAAATGGGCAAGAGACTGTGGTCTAGGAGTTAATCCTAGTAAAACAGAGCTTGTTTTGTTTACAAGGAAAAATAAGATTCCTGCTTTTGATCCTATTTCTCTGGACGGTACTGAAATCACCTTCTCAGATGGAGCCAAGTATCTTGGAGTATTTCTAGATAGGAAGCTGAATTTCAGGCGTAATATTGAGGAACGGGTGAGAAAAGCAACGATTGCTTTGTATTCCTGTAAAAGGGCCATGGGAAAACGATGGGGTTTTAGCCCTCAAGTCGTTCATTGGATCTATACAGCAGTGGTGCGTCCAATTTTGCTGTATGGAATCATTGTCTGGTGGCCGGCTTTAGAAACAAAGGCGAACTGTGTCTTTATCACGAAGGTACAGAGAATGGCGTCGATGTGCATCACTGGTGCTCTTCGTACTACACCTACGGCTGCATTAGAAATCCTCCTTCACCTGATACCGTTGGACATATTGGGTAGGCAGTATGCGGCTGCGTCGGCAATTCGACTTAATAGCACGCTGCAATGGAGAAGCAGCGATTGTGGCCATAGCACGATCTTGAAAAAGATAACAATACCACAAAATGTGGACTGTGCTCCCTCTTTGAGCCTCTTTGAGCGCCACTTTAACACTATGATACCATCCAGGGAGTCTTGGATGGGGGATACTCCGGGTAGTGGAGCTACCATAAATTTTTACACAGATGGATCGAGGCTGCACGAACAAGTGGGCCTTGGAGTCTATTCTGAAGAGCTTGGGTTGAGCCTGGCTCGTAGATTGCCAGATCATTGCAGTGTTTACCAGGCAGAGATGCTGGGAATAAAAGAAGTGGCTGACTGGTTGAGCTGCAATGTCTTGTCTACAACCGCAGTCAACATCTATACTGACAGTCAAGCCGCGGTCAATTCCCTGGATTCAATGTTTCTGAAAACAAGATCTGCCCTTAACTGCCGCACGTCTTTAAATGAGATGGCCAAGCAGTTTAACATACGACTCATATGGGTCCCAGGGCACAGAGACATTCCAGGGAATTGCAAAGCCGATGAGCTTGCAAGACTAGGAACTACCTTACAGGTTCCAACAGAATTGGAATGTAATGGTATGCCTCTAGAAACTTGCAAGCAAAACCTACGGCTTTGTTCTGCGACGGAGACTAATCAAAGATGGGCAAATGGATGGACGTGTGAGACAACACGACTGATTTGGCCTTCTCTTAATCAGGGGCGCACAAGTGAGCTGACATCGCTTCCAAGAGGAGAGATTTCGACGGTGGTTTCTATAATTACCGGACACTGTCTTATAGGGAAGCACGCAGAGCGGTTAAATGTGCCGTCGAATGACTTTTGCCGAAGTTGCATGGATGAAGAGGAGTTGGAAACTATCGAACACTTTATTTGCCATTGCCCGGCACTTTCTGGTCAGAGACTTGCTTCACTGGGATCTAGGGAGCTGTACGATCTTTCTGATTTACTGGATGTCAAAATTCAACATCTAAGGAGTTTCATAAGAAGCTCGAAATGGTTTAACGACAGGGACTAGTAGGGAAACCTATTACGGTTCCGTGGTATCACAATGGACCTCAGAGTCTACGTGTGTTGACGTAAAACGTCAGCAGCCACTTACAACCTAACCTAACCTAACCTAACATTGGACGAACTTTAATGACAAGTTTCATTATATTTATGAAAAAGTTGCATAGTATTTATGAAATGTTTCATTAATAAGCCAAATACATTATTTTTTTTTTTTTTAGAAATAAAATTTATGATATTTACATTGGAAGAACTAAAGTTAGGAATACAAATTTTAAAAATCGTTTTCAGGAGCTATTATTGTTTGGCCCCAATTTCTTAATCATATTCCAAAAAACATATGAAACGTTTATGAATTTTTTTATAAAATCATGAAATTTTATGAAGTGCATTTCATACACTTTTTTCATTAAACTTCATTATATTTTTGAAGGTTTCATATATATAATGAAATTTTATGACAAAAATATTTATGAAACCATGTCATAAATATTATGAAGCATTTTTCTCTGAGTGTATACGCAAGTTTCAGGGCAATCACCTTTTTTTGACACCCGTATGCTAATCAGAGTGTCCCAACCTCAAAAAAAAAAATTGTTTGTGTTAAATACGTAGAAATCGAAGCTGAAAAAATATTTCCGTGAATTTTTTGAATTTTGAATGTTTAAACACAAAAAAAACAAGTGAGAGTGTTAAATTCGGCTGTGCCGAATCTTTTATACCCTCCAACACGTTAAAAAAAAAAAAAAAAAACAGGGGCGTCTTTTTTTTTTTTTTTTGGGGGGGGGGGGTAACGTCGGTGGGAGACAACCTTCCTGGATCCAACTGCAAGACTTTGAACTTCTTTTGACATAAAAATGTTTCGTTTGCTAAGCAAAAGTACAAAAAACCTATAAAAAATGGGTTTTTTAGAGGTTTGTTTAGTTCTTAAGAGGGGAACTTTTTTCCCCCTGATCCGATTTTGCCCATGTTCGAACTTAACCAGCCCAATACCATAAGACATATTCGTGCCAAATTTCAGGAGTCTAGCTCTTTAACTTTGGACTGTATCGTGTCTTCCACAGACGGACGGACGGACGGACGGACGGACAGACGGACATCGCTAGAATGTCTTAGAATGGATCACTGATCAATAATATATATACTTTATGGGGTCCTAGACCGATATTTCGATGCGTTACACACGGAATGACAAAGTGAGTATACCCCCATACTGTGGTTGGAGGGTATAAAAATGTATTACAAGAAGAACTTGGTTAAGTTTTGATTTAATTTGAATTTTTTCGGGTGCCTTGTTGATTCACAAGGGTCCAACCAGATTTTCTTCACATAGTTCAGATAAATGTAACATATAAACCAAGTCGTTGAACAAAAGTTTTTTAGAATTGCGAGTTTTTTAACATATATTGTTTCTTATTAAAATGCAGAAAATATTTTTTTTGCAGCATAATAATTTTTTTCAGCATAACTATTTGATGTCCCCAAATTCGGATATTTAAAAAAAAATATTTTCTTAAATTCGTTAATTTTCAAAAATGTTTACTAAATCTGTTCGCGTACTTTACGAAAGAAATAACTACAAAAGTTTATTTTTAAATTTTTTAAATGTTTTTTGAAACTGATGTTGCAAAATTACAGTTTTTGTCTGCTGCCACCACAACATATAGTGCACGTCGTAAAATTTCTTAAAAAAAGTAGTTATAAACTCAAGATTTTTTTTTAATAAACTTAATTGAATTTAAAAAGAAATCCAAATATACACATTGCATTTTTATTTGAGTTAGCAAAAAAAAGGAACGAAAAATTTTAATTAACAAAACAACGGAAATGCAATAATCAAAAAATTTAAACATCAGTTTGAAATATCAAAGTTATAAAAAAATTAAATTAAATAAAAATACAATTATAAATGAAATTCAATTAAACTAAAAAATTCAACTTAAATGTTAGATTTAATTGTTATAAAGATATATATTAAATTTAAACTTAAAAACTCATATACGAATTGTATTAGAGTATGAGTATTTATTTTTTCAATAAACGTCTTTATGTCTAGTTCAAGTAACGTAATCAAATGTTATATTTATGACGTTTTTCCATCTTATTAACCTCAAACTGCAGTCTGTAAGTCTTTTGGATTTTTTTTTTTTTTTTTTAATTTTATAGTTTAGTGTGTGGTTTAGCTTTAATATATAAAAACTTAATTGCAATTAAAGCAACAGGCTACAAACACACAAGATTTTTATAGATCTTTGGTAAAAAATACGGTTTTCCTGGAAAAGATTATAATTTTATTAAAGTTTATGAATAAAATATTTTTTTATTAATTTTTGGGGAATTGAAAATTACTTGCTAAACTCAAATGAAACAAAAAAAAAATTCCGCGAAAAAAATCAGCGAAAAATTTTGTGTTTGTAATGTATCGCATTCTGTACATTTTTATAAACTAAAGCATCATAAAAAAAATTAAAAAAAAAAAAATTCGCAAAAAAGAATTTCGCGAAAAAAATCGGCGAAATTTTTTTTCGAAAAATTTTGTGTGTGTAATGTATCGAATTTTTCATATATTAATAGCAAAATTAAAAAACGGTAAAAAAAATGTTGCTGCAATTGAAACAACTGGCTACAAACACACGCTTTTTATGTATCTTTGGTAAAAAAGGTGGTCTTCCTGAAACAGACAATAGTTTTATTAAACTTTAAAAGCTTATAAATAAAATATTTTTTTATGATTTTTTCGCAAATACAAAATTACTTACTAAACTTAAATGAAACAAAAAAAAAATTTCGAAAAAAAATTTCCGCGAAAAAGATTTTACCGCGAAAATAAAATTTTCATAAATCAACAGAAAAATAATAAAAATTTCGCAAAAAAGAATTTCGCGAAAAAAAATCCGCGAATAATTTTTTTTGTATATTCAATTGAGTTGAGATGATAAAAATTGAGCAATTGTCTAAATAATATAAAAAACAGTTTTTTTTTTTTTTAAATAATGGCGAATATCGCTAATACAGACGCTAACTTTGAAAAAAAAAAACTGATATTACAATGAGATTTAGTGTACACAAACTATCTTTACGAGGTGGCTGTCGTAAATTCAAATCAAACTAAAAATATTTGTGTTGAAACAATTTTTTCACTAAAAAATATTTTTCGCGAAAAAAATCACGGTATTATGGTTTTTTATGTTAGCTTAACAGAGTTGAATGGTTTTAAAATTAAAAAATTTAAATTTATTGTACTTGAGCATCAAATTTTTCAATCGCGAACATCGCGAATGCGATCATCATTGAATTCAGCGTTCTCAAACTAACTTTACCAGATGGGTGCCCAGCTTTTAAAAAAAATGGTTGCAAATTTTGAACTCTTGCCCAAAAAATCATGATAATGTTTTGCTGTCAGAGCAAAGTTTTTTTTTTTCAATTGTTATATTCATATCGGTAGAGGACCGCATTATGGTTATATATTTTTTACCCATTTCTAAGACACTCTAGGCATATACATCCGTCCATCTGTCTATGGAATGCAAGATGCAGTCCAAACAAAAGAGCTGTAACTTTTGGTAAATTTGTGTATTACTTAAGAGCAAAAAAGTTTTTTTTTAACATTTTGGAGAGTATAAAAGATTTGGCACGAAGAATTTAACTCTCTCACTTGTTTTTTGTACATTTGTTAAACAAATGGAACATTTTAATGTCAAAAGTTTAGACATGGTGAAAAAGTAGTTTTAGTAAAAATAGATGGAAAAAAAAATTTCACGAAAAACAAAATTGTGATAAAAAAAAATTGATGAAAACACAATTTTTGGTGAAAAAAAAATTTATGAAAAAAAGATTTTGATGAAGGAAAAAAAATGTTGATGAAGAAAATAAATTTTGATGAAAAAAAAGATTTTGATGAAAAAAAATTGATAAGGAAATTTTGTTTTTTGTAAAAAAAATTTCAAGAAAAAAAATTTTCAATGAAAAAAAAAATTATTTTATGTAAAAAAATTTAGGAAAAAATAAGTGAAAAAATTGATATAAAAAACAAAAAGAAAATAAATTTTGATGAAGAAAAAAATTTTGATGACAAAAAATTTGATAAGGAAATTTTGTTTTTTGTAAAAAAAATTCGAAGAAAAAAAAATTTCAATGAAAAAAAAAAAAAAATGTTATTTTGAGGATGTTTATTCTGGCTCGAGTTCATTATTTTCTTTACTAATTAAAACCATGATATTCTCATAGCATAATTTTCAAGAAAATTATTTTTTGTTTTAAATTTATTTATGTTGGTCATTTTTGCAAGACTTAATCGACACATGTTTCGGAATTTGTCAAAATTCCATTGTCAAGAATATTTAGCAAAAATAGAAATGATTTCCTACAAAGTAGCAAACGAGTCTAATGACAAATCGTTTGTGCACAAACTAAAATATTAATACATATTCGCCTCTATTCACAACGAGAATTAGAAAGACGAAGAAATTGTACCATACTAATAAGGCAACGATTGTCAATAACCAACAAAAATATGTAAAAAAATTTTAGATACGATAGTCCATTTTACTACAACAATATGTTATTTGTGTTGTTGTTGTGAGTAATACTCCATATTAAAGTTATTCATCACATGGCGTGCCAACCATTATATTCAAATTCTGATTAATTTTTATTAAAAAATAAAAATTGTTTTATTCGACTTTTAAAATATAATATTTTGAAGATGTTTATTCTGGCTCGAGGTCATTATTTTCTTTACTAATTAAAGCCACGATATTCTCATAGCATAATTTTCAAGAAAATAATTTTTTGTTTTAAATTTATTTATGTTGGTCATTTTTGCAAGACTTAATTGACACGTGTTTCGGAATTTGTCAAGATACCATTGTCAAGATGGAAAAATGGCAACACCTAACATTTGTGTCTAAAATATAGACCAAGTCTGGCAATGTTTTCAAAAATAAGTACTTAGATCAGAATTGATGAAGGAGAGGAAGAAGAATAATGATTACTAAAAATAAAAGTTTGTTTACACATAATTACAATAACAACCCTTCTGTTAGAAAAAATAACAGCAACAACCACACTTGAATTAAAAAAATCAGATTTAGTTGATACTTGCTGAACAGCCTACTTGGCGTATCGGTCTAGAGTGATTGTACGTTACAAGCAGTTAATAGAAAAGTATTACAGATGATGATGAGTTCAATCCTTGTCGGCTGCGATCTGTTAATAATTTTCACATATAGAGTTCTATTGACTATTAACTAAATAAATTTGACATTAAAAGTTTTTCTGAAGATTATTATAATGTGATAATATGAAACTAGTAAGAAACAAACCAGGATGTCTTAAATTTTTAGAAAAATTAAAATTTTTCTTTCACACTTTTCTCAATTCAAACCCATAAAAGGGGTAAATGTTTCGCAAAATGCACTTCAATATTGTATTTGCATATAAAATGCACTTTTAAACCACCGATATTTTTTCGGTCTATAAGATATCAAAAAAGACTTACATACCATTCGTATGCGCAATGGATTGTTAAAATGCAATAAGTAGTTTAGAAAATACAGCTGCTCAAATTTAAACAGATTTTGCATTTTTTTTTGACTTTTTTAAAAACGAAAATCGTGAATAAAATAGCGAGTTTTTCAAATATTTTCGATCTGATGGATGAAATTTGAAATCGGCTCCATAAAGTATCTGTATGAAAAAAAATAACAAAAATCGGAAGACCCTCGGTCAAAAAATGCCTACAATTTCCAAATGTCTGGTGGAATGGGCGATATATGGAAAAAAAATTTATGAAAAAAAAACAATTTATAAACAAAAATTTCTGAAATTGATGCAACAAAAAATGAAAATGATGAAAATTTGAAAAATTCACGATTTTTTTTTTTTTTTAACATGTATTTGTCGCCTACCGCTTTATTTTGCCACTAATCTCTATTGAACGTTATGTCCGTTTTGTATAATCAAGTTAAAAAATTGTTAACCCGCCAGCCACCTTATGTGTCATAGTCACAAAAGTCGTTTATATTAAACTCTCTTTTTGTTATTGTTCAATTGTTTAAAACTGAATTCAATTGTTTAGATCCGGCTTTATTTATGTATCAACACTGATTGTGAGGTTTTGTTTTAAAAGCTTAAAAAAAAAAAAATATTGTGTTTAACCCATTTAATAATAGTATTTTGTTTCAAAAACATTTATCTCTGAACAAAAAAAAAAAATACGCAATAACTTGGGTGACGAACTTTGTTATAATTATATATTTTAAAAAATATATTTTTCAAAGCTGATCAATCGAACAATTTAAATAATTATATTTATCACATGTAACAAAATATTAAGTTACCTGACGCGATTTGGAAAAAACAAAAAAAAAAAAAAGAAAACCATATTTTTACACCATTTTTAACTGAAATGACTGAAATAAAAACCGTTATTCACTCACTGAAAAATAACAGCAAAAAAATCGTTATGAGTTAAGCCGGGAGAATCAAAATTCGTTATGAGTTAAGCCGGGAGAATCCAGAACTTGAGATAGTCGGTTGATTTATTTTTTTAACTCAAGATTTATTTTTTTAAAACCACTTCTGTAGATCGGGTTTCAGATATATTTCACAACTAAAATTTTGGACATAACTGTTTTTAAACTCGTTCCAGAACTCTAACACTAGCTTACAGAGATTTTGATCCTAGACATTTTTCAAATGTTTTTCATGTAAAATGCTGCTCTTAATCCGAAAATGAAGTCTAAAGTTTCAAAAGTAGAACAGTTTTTGCGATATTGCTTACTTTTTAAATTTTTAACTTTAAAAAAAATAACGCATCGAAATATCGGTCTAGGACCCCATAAATTATATTATTGATCAGTGATTGATTCTAAGACGCTTTAGCGATATCCGTCCGTCTGTCCGTCTGAGAAGGACACGATACAGCACAAAATAAAGGATCCAGACTACTGAAGTTTCTTACGAATATGTCTTATGGTCATAGGTTGGCTAAGTTCGGAGATGGAAAAAATCAAACAAGTTGGAAAAAATTCGACCTTGAACAACTAAACCAACCTCTAGAAAACTCCATATGGTAACAAGTTATTTTATACTTTTATTAAGAAAGCCCAAGGGATTAGAAAATGCTGTTGTTTTTTGTCCGCCCCCTTTTGTGGGATATTGAAAATGTCTTCAAATAATAAACAAATTTAAGACTTTAGCGCAAAAAGCATAATAAATGAACTTGTAAACATTTACCGCAAGTGCAAAGGTGTCCTCCAGTTACCCCTTCCGACTGTAGGGTGTATTTCCCTACATGCTCGACTTCCCAAATTACTTTGTTTTTAACTTCATGTTGTTGAATATTTTTATTTGAATTATAAATTATTCTGGTTTTGATTTTCAAATAAAAAACATCTTACAAAATATAATTTTACAAAATATAATTAAATTATTAAATAGGATCCTTTGAGGATCCTATATTGGCGATCTTGCCAGGAGCGGGCAGATTTAAGGACCAAAACATGAAAGGATACGAGAAAAATCTATGAGCTGTTATAAGAAATTTTAAGCAACATTCAATATTTATTCAATGGACTTTCGTCAAATTAAATAAAATGGATTTCAAGAAAGTGAGTTTGCATCAATAAACATCAGACAAATTCATCCCCTAACAATAATATTAAACCAATGCCACAATTAATGAAGATGAGTCATTCATTAAACTCTCAATAAGAACGCAATAATTCAAGAAAAACGTCAAGTCAAGCATGCAATAGCTTATATAAATGTACAAACACATTCGGAAATTTTAAATATATGTCAAGGAAGAATTTTGCATGTATCCTATGGATCAATTTTAGCATTGAACATTCAGGATCATGACTGAATATTTCTTCAAGTTATAATTTTTTCTATAAAAAAAATAATGCTATGACTTAAAACCTCAAGTAACCTTTTTGTAAAGCAAGTATTTAGAATTCATGTATTTTACAATATAATCATGCAACAAAAGAAAATCATTCAACGGAACCGTGAAATATTTTTGTTTACAATAATAACGTATATAATCCTACAAGTACTACTCCAAACTCCCCCCAGTAATACAGTTTGTTTTATATTATTGTAGTTTTAAGAAATTTTGTTTATTTTCTTTTTTTTGGGAGGGGGAGTAATGTAGGGTGTATTTCCCTACATGATCGACTTCCCAAATTACTTTGTTTTTAACTTCATGTTGTTGAATATTTTTATTTGAATTATAAATTATTCTGGTTTTGATTTTCAAATAAAAAACATCTTACAAAATATAATTTTACAAAATATAATTAAATTATTAAATAGGATCCTTTGAGGATCCTATACCGACGATTTTTTTTTTCATTATTTTACATGTTGGGTGTACAATCGAATTTAACACTCTCACTAGTTTTTAGTTCATTTCTCTGTTTGCAGTTCAAGTCTGATATAATACGAAGAAAATAAGAAAAATGGGTCCCAAGTCAAAACATGGACCGATTAGATCTATCTTTTGTTAGATCTTCAATTAGTTTAGAAAACATACCCAAACAAAATTTCAGTGAAATTTTCTTATTTTTTGTTACCTTAGACCAATTTTACTTATATCGAGCGAAATTTTTATATGGGTCTAAGTTCGAAAATGGTCCAATTATATTCCGAATTGACAATGCCACTAAATGCCACCAAAGTACACGTTTGACACCTACAAACAAAATTTTAATAAAATATTTCCAATTTTCATAAGTTTTTAAAGATTTATGTGAATATCGGGAGGATGGTTTGTATGGGGACTTGCACTGAATCCGAAAATGAAGTCCAAGGGTTTAAAAGTATAACAGTTTTTGAGATATTGCTAACTTTTTAAATGTTATGGAAAATGGAATCTTCGATTTGCAAATAGAATCTTCCAATTACAACTGATCTTTTACGAACTACAACCGTAAATGGTGTTGGAACCCAAACTAATGGCGTTTTCTTTTCTGGAAAAAAATGTTGCACTTTCTGCACTTTTTTTTCTTTAATGACTCTTTGTGCACAGTTATGTACAGTAAATATAGACGTATTTGGTACCAAAAGAAAGGTATTTATAAGGATTATAATATGCTATATCAAGCATTTGAAAACAATACTCAGTTTTTGAGCTGATCCGATAAATGTAAAAATTTATGGGTTTTTGAAATTTTTTTCAATAAAATAAGCGTGTTTCGACATTTTATTATGAACAGTTAGATAGAACTCGAAAATACCTTTCCTTTGGTATCAAATATGTCTATACTTACTGTTTATTACTGTCCACAAGGAGTCATTAAAGAAAAAAAAGTGCAGAAAGTGCAACATTTTTTTCCAGAAAAGAGAACGCCATAAAACAAGTAAGAAAGTTATAGTCGGTCAAGACCGACCATATGATACCCTACACCAGTGTTTTCCGGAAATTGGGTCCAAGTCCAAACATGGACCGATTGGATCTATCTTTTGTTAGATCTTTATTTAGTATAGAAAACACACACAGATCAAATTTTAGTGGAATTGGTTAATTTTTTTGCCAATAGACCGATTTAACTGAATATCGGTCGTAATTTTGGTATGGGGACTAAGTCCAAAAATGGTCCAATTATATTCCAATTTAATTTTGTTATTTAAGTACACGTTTAACACCTAAAAATAAAATTTTTATCAAATATTTCCATTTTTTGGAATTTTGAGGGAATTATGTGAATATCTGGAGAGTGGTTTGTATGGGGACTACCAGAAGAACTGGTCCGATTCCTTTGACATTATAAATGATGGTTTGTGAATATAAAATATGTTTAGCGGCCAAGTTTCGAAAGGATACCTATTATAATATGGTTTTTAGAGTCATTTGAGCCCAATTATATGGGAGGTTTGTATGGGGGATAGCCCTAAACGTGGACCGATTTTTTCCAAATTTTAATAGGCTTTGTCCTTGGGCGAAAGGAAGATTAAGTTTAAACTTTCATACAAATCGATTGATAGTTACGACCTGTATCGTGTATCGTTAAGATGGACAGACGGCCGGACGGACAGACGGACGGACGGATATCGCAAACTCGTCTCTGAAAGTGATTCTGAATCGATCGGTGTACCTGAAGGTGGGTGGAGCACCAATATTTCAGATGGTTACAAACATCAGCAAAAACTTATTGTGCCCTGTACCACAGAGTGGTGTAGGTTTTAAAAAAAATTTATCTGGGACTTGAAAAATTTCCAAAAAATATTTTCTGGAAATTTTTAAAAATTTGACATAGGTTAGGTTGTAAGTGGCTGATGACGATTTACGTCAACACACGTAGACTCTGAGGTCCATTGTGATACCACGGGACCGTAATAGGTTTCCCTACTAGGCCCTGTCGTTAAACCAGTTTGAGCTTCTTATGAAACTCCTAAGATGTTGAATTTTGACATCCGACAAATCAGAAAGATCGTACAGCTCCCTAGATCACAGTGAAGCAAGTCTCTGACAAGAAAGTGCCGGGCAATGGCAAATAATGTGTTCGATAGTTTCCAACTCCTCTTCATCCATGCAACTTCGGCAGAAGTCATTCGACGGCACATTTAACCGCTCTGCAGAAAGTGCCGGGCAATGGCAAATAAAATGTTCGATAGTTTCCAACTCCTCTTCATCCATGCAACTTCGGCAAAAGTCATTTGACGGCACGTTTAACCGCTCTGCGTACTTCCCTATAAGACAGTGTCCGGTAATTATAGAAACCACCGTCGAAATCTCTCCTCTTGGAAGCGATATCAGCTCACTTGTGCGCCCCTGATTAAGAGAAGGCCAAATCAGTCGTGTTGTCTCACACGTCCATCCATTTGCCCATCTTTGATTAGTGTCCGTCGCAGAACAAAGCCGTAGGTTTTGCTCGCAAGTTTCTAGAAGCATTCCATTACATTCCAATTCTGTTGGAACCTGTAAGTTAGTTCCTAGTCTTGCAAGCTCATCGGCTTTGCAATTCCCTGGTATGTCTCTGTGCCCTGGGACCCATATGAGTCGTATCCCAGCAAAATGTTCGGTTGCAAAGAACCGATTGTGGAACAACTTATACTTCTCTAGAACCTGTTCTAATTCTTGTGCAACACCGATTCTTTTTACATAGGGATTGTCCCAAAAGCAACAGGTGTTTGTAAGCAAAATTAGAACATATTTATGTTCTTCGGAATCGGTTCTAGAAGTAAAATTTGGAACTGAAATGAGAATTAAAAAAATATTTTAAATTGCATTAATTTATTAAACAAAGATAAATAAAATCATATCTGACATGAAGTATTCACAGTTCTTAACACACATATATCATTTTGCGCCTCCAAAATTGCATTTTGGACCTAACAATAATGGCATACAAGAACATGGATTTTCTGCAAACTAAAATAAAAAACATAATATTATTCGTATTTGACCCTACCAATACAATGAAAATTTAACTTACTCACCTTTTTATTAACAATTCTCACGATTATAGCCTGATATTTTAGAAGAATTTCGTGTTTTTTTCTTGGTTAACAAAAAAAGAAATGATTTTATTTTTTAATTTTTTTGACACATAATTTTTTTTTCAATTCCTGAGAACCAAAATGTAATGAAACTTTGATTGCAGAGAACATGTTTCACAACAATTTTCACTTAACTTGTTCTAAATAATTAAAGTGTAATAGTGTATGATTACCGAAAAACCTGTTCTAGAACAATTGTTGTCAGAATCGGTTCTGAAAAATTTTCCTGGGTATGTTAAACTGCTTGGCCATCTCATTTAAAGACGTTGACTTAGAGTTTTTAGGGATTTATGGGAATTTCGGGAGGGTGGTTTGTATGGGGGACTACAAGGAGATGGTTCAATTCCTTTAAAACATGGACTTATAGTTTTTTTCAATTTCAATAGGCTTCATCCTTGGGACAAAAGAAGCCTGGGTAATTCCAAAAATTTTCGCCCCACTGTTCGGAAACATGCCTTTGGACGCCACTGAGAATATGGCCCATAGATATCCACGTTTATATGAGATAAGTTGCATTTTTGGATTTTCAAAATTTGCTGTAGTTTTCAAATTATCGCGGGTCAAAGTTCGTCTTTTTTAGCAAAAGTCAGAAAAATATATGACGTTTAATGCGCTCTAACTTTTTAACTAGTAATCCGATTATCACAAGTAATGGCTCATATGAAAGCTTAATTCTTCTTCCTTTAGGAAATATTTTCAAAAGCATACGGTTTTTTTCAGAAGTGTTGCAAAAATTCAAAAACATTTTTTTTTTTTGCGAATATTTAAAAAAACACATCTTCGATTTTTTTAAAAAAAAGTTTGGTGATAAACAATACTGTTTTGTACAACATATCCAAAATTCAGAGTGGGATCCCAATGGGATCAAAAAATATTCTGGTTTTAGTGCGAAGTTCTTAAATTTTACCTTAGAAAATTAAAATTTTATGTTTCTTCAATATAAAAATTTAAATTTTCAAAGAAAATTATGCTATTAAAATTTTGAAAAATATTCAAAACATTAGAAATTTAAATTTTCTAAGGGAAAAATATGAGAACCTCGTACTTAAAACAGAATAGTTTTTGATCCCATGGAGATCCCACTCTGAATTTTGAACATATTATACAAAACATTGTTATTTTTCACCAGAATTTTATTTTTAAAAATCGAAGATGTGTTTTTTTAAATATTCGAAAAGAAAAAATGTTTTTGCATTTTTGCATCATTTCTGTAAAAAAAACTGTGTTATTTTAAAAATATTTTCTAAAAAAAAGAACCCCAGCTTTCACATGAGCCTAAATTTGTGAAAATCGGGTCATTGGTTAAGAAGATACAGCTCTTTAAACGTGATGTATTTTTCTTACTTTTGCTTAAAAAGTCAATCTTTGACCCGCCATAATTCGTTAAATACACCAAATGTAAAAAAACGATATATGGTACATATATCATATTTATGAGGGCTATCTATGTGTCAAGGTTCAAATTAATCTGAGACACCATTTCCAAAAATGACTAAAATTTGAGCTAAATTTTCTGGAATGGCCCGCCTAAGTTTTAAATATCAATTAAATTTATTAAAAATGGCGACTTTTATCGTTCTAAAGCCGTTTACATGGAAGGACGGACGGAAGAACGACTACATCGACAAATTGGGGTTAGTGGTAAACATGGACCATTTTTTCCAATTTTAACAGGCCTTGTCCTTGGGGCAAAAAAGCCTAAGTCATAAACTTCAAGTCAATTTTATTAAAAATTACGAGCTGTAACGAGCTTAAACTGTTGACATGGACAGACGGACGGATGGAAGGACGGCTAAATAGACTCAAACAGTAATTCAAAGTCGATTGGTATACTTTAAGATAGGAGTATCACCAATATTTCGGTTAGAAACAAACATCAGCACAAGCTCATTATACCCTGTAGCACAGCGTGTTAAAGGGTATAAAATTTAAAATTTACTTGAAAAATAGCATAACTAAAAAAATAAATACTTAAAAAAAGGACTTGGAAAACTATCTTGAAAAAATAAATTAAAATAGCTTATTTAAGTTTTAGATAGAAAATATGCTCAAAATCATTTGTAAGTCTTTTAATGAACATTTATATTTTTCTCTTAAAATCTGCAAATTTTTTCTGCTGTCTTAGTAGATTTTCTCGAAATTCCATTGTTCATGGCCTCTGTTCTGTCTTTCACAGCTTTTCAGTTCACATGAAAATTTCCGAATGACATGAAATCGAGTTTGGTGTTTTGTTGTTCACATTTTTAATCGAAGTTGAAATCAAATAACTTAAATTTAAAAAATTATAAGGGAAAAAATGCATTCGTTTTACTTTCACCTCACTTTATTTATGTGAAACAAAACGAAAAAAAAATCGGATGTGAAATCCAAAAATTCGGATGTGAACACCAAAAAAAATCGGAAATTTTCACTTTAACATTTTTTATGTGAATTCCTTTTTATGGAACAGCGGCCTATGTATCATTTTTATTTTTGGTATCGATAATTTCTTAAAGTTGAAATATTTTTTAAAAAAGGCTGGAATTCTTTCTTTGTTTATAATATTTACTTCGAACAATTCTTTCATATTTTTTTTTCTAAAACTACTACCATCTTTTTTAAAAAATCGATATTTTTTACTGGTCAAAATTAATTGAAAATTAATTCCTCCCTCAATTAGGTCACCAGATTTGGACTATAGAAAAAAGTATTAAATATTCTTTTACACAAGTGAACCGATGTGTAAATTTACTTTATACTAAAAGAAACCATAAAACACATCACACCAAAAATTCTCATAAAAAACAAAAGACTTAAGCAACAAACCTGATCAAAAATAAATTTCCAAAATATGATTACAACCGTATTAATATTTGTTTTTATTTTTACAATAACTAAAAAGCAAAAATAATACGAAAGAAAACACCTTCAACGTCATTCTTTATTAGTTATACTTGAATTTTCTGTTATCAAAATCAAAATTGAGTTTTCTGGTTCAAGTACGTTACACACAACAAAATCAGACTCAAAAATGAATATAAAAAAAAAAATAAAACAGAAAAACTCGTTCATTTGCAAATTCCATTTCATGGTCATTTGCATGAAAATGTTGTTGTACAACATATATTTATTTTTTTTATTTAATGTTGTTGTAGTTATTTTCACAAAAAAAATGGTTTTTAACCCTTCAGTGCTTAAGTAAAATAACTTGCAATCAAAGAATTTTTTTTTGCTGTGATTTTTTTTCAAATGTTGCATACCCAAGTAAAAATGTGAAGGATAAATACTGATCCAAAAAATGGATTGCTAAGATTAGATCAGTTTTAATCGGACGGATACAATTTCATCCAAAAAATGGGTTTATCTAATTATATAAACCCATTTTTCGGATGACATTGTATCCGTCCGATTAAAACTGTTCCAATCTTAGCGATCCATTTTTCGAATCAGTACTGATCTTTTAAGTTTCGGATCAGTTTTGATCTTAATCGGATCAGTACTGATCTTTCAAATCTTGGAGAAGATGTGATGTATATAAATATATCTAAACATTTCTACACGGGTAAACAAAATATGTTGTAATTTTTAATTGCCAGAAAATCTGTTGTCGTAAAAAATTCCAAGTCAAAACCCATATTTCAGTTAATTTTTGTTGTAACTCAATTTTATGGAATAAGCCAAGTTTCACACATTAGTCTCAAACCATTTCCCTTTCATCAGTCATTCCAAAAAGTTCGAAACATGTTTCACAAATTTTGTAAATCATTTAAGGGTTAACAAAAAATCTTAAAAAACGAAACAGTAACAAAGCCTACAGCTGAAGTCTTCCGTCACTAGTGATTTTCATCATTAACGTCATCAGCATCATCATTATTGTGGTAAAGGCTTAACGTAAGATGAACGTACTTGTACTCTCAAAAAAAAATATACACAAGACAATCCTGTCTTGAATTTAAGAAGAAGCTTTCCTTATATGAAATTGTATGCTACAATTGTTTTTTTATTTCATTTATTTTTTGTATGTGGTTTTTATTTAAGACAACCGGGCACACTGGCTAAAACATGTTGATATTTAATCCAGATTTAAGGCCGAAAGTGGAATTCTTTGCTGTTATGGCACGCAAAATATGTAGCAACAAAAAAAAAAATATACAAGACACGACATGGTCAAATAATACAACATTAACGAAATGGAAAACACTTGTGTCAAAGTTAACAGTGTTAAGTCAAAATTTTAAGTACGATTTTTGGTAATAAAATTCAAAATATCTTTTCATCGTCTAAGATTCGTTCATGGAGCGATATTTCTATGAGTTACAAACGGCATGACAAAGTGAGTTCATGGACTACAAAATAGAAAATGTGGTCATTAAATCCAAAATATGCTCAAAAATACCTGCCGAATTTTGTACTCTTGCCCAAGACATTAAATAACACTGTGAAACAAAGTCAGGTTACCAAAAGTTAGGTCGATTCTGAGAGTGAGTGGTGAAAATAGGGGATAAATTAGAAGACCTGTATCGCGGCGTTTGTTTATGTTAGTTCGATTTTTTTTTAACCGACCGATTTTCAGCATATTGTGTATTTGGTTTTTTGGCTATAACTCGTCGACTAATTGATGTTTTTTCAATCTGTAATTATGCCAAATTATTGCTAGAACAGGTCAACAATTAAAATTTTTTAAAAAATTGATTTAGAAAATTTTTGCGGTGCTTATGAAGCAAAATATTTTCAAAAAGCATGAAAAAAAATAATTGTTCCAACATTTTGTTTCATAAGCACCACACAAATTTTCTAAATCAATTTTTTAAAAAATTTTAATTGTTGGACAGGTCTCAAAGCTTTTGAACCGCTGGACCGCTTTCGCTGGATTGCAATACCAACCTGACCAGGTAAATGCCCAACATATATGCCAAACTTCAGGAGCCTCCGTAAAGTCTTTCAAAAGTTAGCGTGTTTTCAACAGACAGACAGACGGACGGACATCGTTAGGTCGTCTTAAAATCGATCAAGGATCATGAATATATATACTTTATGGAGTCCTAGACCAATATTTCGAGGTGTTACAAACGGAATGACAAATTTATATATACCCTCTATCACTAGAGTGAAGGGTATAAAAAAATCTTAAAAATAATTTTAAGATTTTTTTTTTAAATTCGATTACTCGATAATCGCGATTAACGGCATTTTTTTTAATCGTAATAGCGATTATGAAATATCTCGATTATTTGCATTCTCTAGGACAGACGAACGGACGGACGGACATCGCTAGATCGTCTTAAAATCGATCGAGGATCATGAATATATATACTTTATAGGGTCCTAGACCAATATTTCGAGGTGTTACAAACAGAATGACAAACTTATATATTAGGGCGGAGTAATTTTTTTTCGACAAAATCGTCTAGCATATTCGGATTCTGCAAAAAATTCGAAGAAAAAATGCCGAACAAAATATGTCTCAAAAATCAGTTTTGAAACCCCCCCCCCCACCCCAATTCAAAAATAGTTTTGCACGATATACGACTTTTTTAGCTGGGCTTTTTATTTGGAATATATTGTTTTACTAATAAATTTTGCTTTTATTTTGTATTAGAGATATTTTTGGGTACGGGGAATCCATATTTGATATTTATTTTGCTCTAAACCGCCGCTAGAAGGTGCTAAAAACAAAAATCTGGACTTGGGTCTTTAGATTTTTTTTTATTTTGAAGCAAGATACTCTAAGGAGCCATTTAGACATTTCCATTTACAGCTTAATTAAATTCCAAAAACTCGCGATTTTATTCGCGATTTTAATTTTTTTAAAATCCAAAAAAAATTAAAAAGAGGTAAACTACACCATTATTTTTTGCCACAATTTTTTAAAACTTTTTCGTTCAAAGAAGAGGATTTTAGCATTCAATTTCAATTTTGATTATCAAAATTCGATGTTTACTTAAGGAGTTATAGATCTTCAAAGTAAATCGATAAACGATTTGAAAATCCTAAAATCATTTATTAACAAAATTAAAAAAAAAAAAATTTCTTTTTATATGGGCATAATTTAAAAAAAAATTTTAAAAATAGAAGACTTTTGTGTCCTATTAAAATGATGACTGATTTTTTTGTAAAAATGTCATACTTTCATAATATGGTAATTAAAAAAAATCAAAAGAGGTGAAAGTGGACGAAAATGCACTAAAAAATGCATTTGCATTTAAAATGCATTTTTTTAATAACACAATTTTTTTTAAACTTTCAAGTTTAATGAAGAGGTTTTAAGCTTTTTATTTCAATTTTGATTTTAAAATTCGGATATTTACTTAAGAAGTTATCGCTCATCAAACTACACTACTTTTTCATATTTTGTGATTTTTAAAAAATGAATAAAATCGCGAGATTTTGGAATTTAATAAAAGTGTAAATGGGAATGTCTAAATGGCTCCATAGTGTATCTATGAACACAATCTAAAGATCCCAGGTCAAAAAATACCCTATTTCTCGTGATGATTAATGGAAAAGGCGTTTATCGTACAAAACTATTTTTGAAAATTGGGGGGGGGGCGGTCAAAACTGATTTTTGAGACATGGTTTGTTCGGCATTTTTTTTTTCTTCAAAATAATTTTAAGATTTTTAAAACCGCTAAATCTTATAACCGCCATAACTTTTGACCCCCTTGCGCGATTTTATTGACTCGAACGAATTTATTATGCCTAAATAGCGCCTAATATTTATGTCAACATTCATGGATGGGCCATCAACACAAAAATCAAATATTTTTTACCCCAAAATTTAAGTCTTAGACGGAAATCTTCATATTCATTTGCCATTCCATGCAAATTGAATTGAAATATCGGTATGTTGATCAATTTCAAAGAGATTCTAGATATATACATCCGTAAATCTGTCTGTGGACAGCAAGATGTAGTCCAAACCAAAAGAGCTGTAAATTTGATAAGTAAGAATCCAAAAAACAGTTTTTACATTTTGAAGAGTATAAAATATTCGGCACAGAAGAATTTAACACCCTCACCTGTTTTTTTTTTCATTTGTTAAACAAATGGAACATTTCCCAATTAGAAATGTCGTAAAGACATCTCATAGACTTCCTCATGACAATGTCAGTGTACCTGCTGACTGAAAAATCTCTGACCATACAAAAAACCGCATGACACCTCCTGACTTTTTCAAGTATTTTGTCAAAATTCATCACCGACAAGTATGCAGGTAGTCAATAATGCTGACTACATTATGACATGTACATAGTACGTCTGAGATCGTGCAAAAATTTTAAATTTATTAATCACGTCTTTTAATTTACACTACTTACTATTTTTATCTGTCCATTTCTTAAATTTAGTTTTTTAAAACTTACTATTTTGATCTGCCTCACTTGGTCCGCGAACTCAGAACCTTCTGTTTACTGGTCTAGCACCTTACCCCTTTAGCCAAACTTTGATAATAAATGTGTTTATTTAAAAACAAATTTAAATTAATATATTATTTGAATTGTCCTGTTATATATATTTCGTCACCTGAATTGAAAAATGCTACAATATGAATTTTTCTTCCTCAAATATAAAATTTTTTAAATATTAATTGGAATTTGGCTTCATCCTATTAAACAAGATTTTGTTAGAGTTATTTAAGCGTATCTTAGTTGTTTTTGATATTATTTATACAAAACAAAAAATAATATTTACAAAAAAAATAATGCAGGAGCCCTTTACAATTAAGGTGACGATATATTCAATTTATCTTGTTTTTGACAAATTTGAAAATATTATGATTTCAAAATATATTTTAATACAAACAATTTTAAGTTGTGGTTGGCCTAGTTGTCTAGCAGGTTCGACAGCTTACGTGTTGTAGATTTTTGGCCTCGGTTCAATCCCCGGTCGCGATTTTTTTTTTTTATTGTTTTAAGACCAATTCAATGATATTTTTTTAATTACAAGGAAAATTAAAAGAGTTTTAAAGGATTAAACAAAATTACATCGATTTTACATCGGAAAAAAAATTTTAGTGATTGGTCGGATTTGCTATATAATTGTCAGCATTAAAGACATGATTTTTTCTAAATTGATAAGACAACTTATAGACAAGTCAGTACATTTATAGAACTTGGGGTGCTCCGACAAAAATTATGACATGTCCTTAAGTTGTCTTTAGTAAAATGTGTTCACTTGCTGACTTCTACCTGATGAATCATTACTGACATTGTCTTAAAGACAATATTTCTAATTGGGTTCTGTGTCAGAAGTTTAGACATGGTGAAAAAGTAGTTTTGGGGGAAAAAAAATTAAAAAAAAAAATTTGTGGGAAAAAAATTATTAATGAGAGAAAAAGGATTTTTATGAAAAAAAAAATTGATTAAAAAACAAATTTTTTATGTAAACAAATTTGATAAAAAAAAAAATATTTATGAAATAGAATGTATGAAAAAAAAATTGCTAAAAAAAAATTTTATTGTTAGAAAATAATTATGTTACGTTTTACTCACCAGGTGGTGAAATTCGTTTTATTTACCAGCAGGTAAAAAACGTTTTGTTCGCAAGCAGGTTAAAAACGCAGCCAGGTGAATAATATTTATCCAAATTACAAATAGAAGTAACAAACCTTTTTAGTTTTATGAAAAGGAAAACAGTAATTCCCCAATTAGAAATTTTGTCTTTAAGACAATGTCAGTAATGATTCATCAGGTAGAAGTCAGCAAGTGAATACATTTTACTAAAGACAACTTAATGACATTTCATCATTTTTGTCGGAGCTCCCCAAGTTCTATAAATGTACTGACTTGTCATATAAGTTGTCCTATCAATTTAGAAAAATCATGTTATTAATGCTGACAATTATATAGCAAATCCGACCCATCACTAAACATTTTTTTCCGCTGTAAAATCGATGTAATTTTGTTTAATCCTCTAAAATTCTGTTAATTTTCTTTATAATTAAAAAAATAAAATTGTATTGGTCTTAAAACATTTAAAAAAAATAAAAATAAAAAATCCGCGACCGGGGATTGAACCAAGGCCAAAAATCTACAACACGTAAGCTGTCGAACCTGCTAGACAACTAGGCCAACCACAACTTAAAATTGTTAGTAATAAAATATATTTTGAAATCATAATATTTTCAAATTTGTCAAAAACAAAATAAATTGAATATATCGTCAACTTAATTGTAAAGCGCTCCTGCAATATTTTTTTTGTAAATGATTTCTTGTGTTTTGTATAAATAATATTAAAAACAGCTAAGATACGCTTAAAAACAAAATCGTGTTAAATAGGATGAAGCCAAATTCCAATTAATATTTAAAAAAAATATATATTTGAGGAAGAAAAATTTATTTGGTAGCATTTTTTAATTCAGGTGACGAAATTTATATAACAGGACAATTCAAATAATAAATTAATTTAAATTTGTTTTTAAATAAACACATTTATTATCAAAGTTTGGCTAAAGGAGTAAGGTGCTAGACCAGTGAACAGAAGGATCTGAGTTCGTGGACCAAGTGAGGCAGATAAAAATAGTAAGTTTTTAAAAATTAAATTTAAGAAATGGACAGATAAAAATAGTAAGTAGTGTAAATTAAAAGACGTGATTAATAAATTTTATTTTTTTAACGATCTCAGACGTACTATGTACATGTCATAATGTAGTCAGCACTATTGACTACCTGATTACTTGTCGGCGAGGAATTTTGACAAAATACTTGAAAAAGTCAGGAGGTGTCATGAGGTTTTTTGTATGGTCAGAGATTTTTCAGTCAGCAGGTACACTGACATTTGTAGTAGCGCTTGTAGCTCGAAAATCTTTTATTTACTTATTTTTTAATTCGAATAATTTGGATAATGTGAAACCGTAACGGTCATGTTAAACTTTCACGGTGTAATGGATCCTTTTAAAACGTCAAAAGGATTTTTATCTGTCAAAAAGGATAATGCCGTATATGTCAAAAGTAAGTGACATTTCCTTCGAAAATTTGTATATGGTGTTGTATATGTATGTGTGGTATATAGCTGAATAAGCGGGATTTTCCAAATTTCCCAGGATTCCCAAAATTTTCCAAAATATATGGGGTATAAAAGGGATTTCAAGATGGTGATTCGGGCTATTTTGCTGATCATCACCTTCAAGTGTTTTTTTAATCTGCTTCGCGCACAATTTTCGAAACCTCACAGAAAATAAATTTTCCTGGAGAAATTCTATTAAAGATCTTCGATTTCATCCGAAATCAACTATTGAATTTTTCTTCTAAATTCTCTAAAAGGAAAATTTAATTTTCATCCCTTAATAGGAAGAAATTTCTCATTTAATAAGAGCCAGCAAAAGGTTTTGTTCATACACCTTGCTGTTAGCTATAAAAAAAGCACACACACATACACATTTTTCGAGAGGACAGAGGGGAGCTTTTGGCCAATAAAAGTCCCCAAACCACTTATTTTAAGGGAACGGGAAACCCTCATCGACAAACCCGAACACCTATTTTCTCACCAAGATCGCCGTCAAAAATCATCCAAGTTATCAAAATCACCATAAAAAAAAACCATCCTTACACCAACAAAAGCTATAAGTGAAAGTGTCCTAAAAATCTACTAAAAGTGAAAAAAAAGAGCTAAGAGTGCCGGTGAAATTCTAATTAAATTGGCTAAAAAAAAAAAAACTTTATTTTGAAAAAGCCTAATTAAAAAAGTTGAAAGTGGTAAAAGCGAGTTTCCTAGGGATTTTTTTTTTATGATCAAAGACATAAATTCATTTTTTTTATACAAACCAATTTGTCCATAAAAAAAAAAAAGAAAATAACAAAAACAAAGACATTCAGTGATTTATTGAAAAAGTTACAAAAAAATCATTTTCACAGAATATAGACAAATTTCATAAATTTATTTTTTTTTATTTCACCAAAAAAATCCATGCCATTTTCCTAAAATTTGCCATTTTCATTAGTGCCCAATCTAAAATTAAAAATATTTTTTTTATTATATGGTACATTTAGTTTATTTTCATTTTTCGCATTGTACTTACCTTAATTTTTTTCAATTGTCCAGTCACATACTTACCTACAGCAAAAATCAAAACCGCACTGAAACGCGTTTTTAACCGGGTTTAAAAGCGATTTTTATTAGTACAAATGTACTAATTTAATTGAAAAATTAATAAAATTAATTAAAAAGATTCGATTTGATATAAAAATGTGTACTCGCGAATAGAAAAACTAAAGGAAAAAATATGAGTGTCAAAAAGACCTAAAAGTTTGTCAAAAACAAAACAAAAAAAAATAGTTAAAACGTCAAAAAAAAAAAAAAAAAAAAAAAAAAAAATAGAAAAGTTCTAAAAAAAAAAAAATTTTTAATTTTGCTAATTTTTAACAGATGGCTCTGCGCGAAAAAATATTTTTTTAGCATAATTTCGTAGCCCGTTAATTTTTTTTTGTTACATTTAAACTATCAAATTTCATCATAAAAATTTATCATCAAAATTCAGCATCAGATCCAGCATGAAAGATCTTTCATCGTGGGACCAGTAAGATGTAAGTTTTTATTTAACATTTTTTTTTTATATTTTTACATTTTTTTTTATTCAAAATAAATATAAATCATTTTTTTTCCTCTGTTAAAAACACTTGTTAACAGTGTTAATTTCGTTTTATATATGCAAATATAAAGTTAACATTTTTACCGTATGTTAAATTTATAAAGCTACTGTTAAAATTTTACTTAACAGTGAGTTAACAGTGTCTGTTAAGAAAAAGTGAAATACATTTATTTTGGCCATTAATTATTTTTTTTCCGCGAATTAAAATATTACTAAGTTGTTAAAAATTAAAAATGATGAATTTTGATACCAAAAACGTCGTATAAATTAATTTCCGTTTGTTGTAAATTTCATAAAACGTTTTTAATTATTTAATATTATCGGCACCTAAATTCACGTGTTAAATAAATGTCTAAAAATATCTAAAAATAACATTACATTTGCCTTGTAATTTGATAGCGTGGTTGTGCATGCGTAATATCCGTAATTAATATTACGTATACGCTTCTAGTTCGTTTATAACTACAACGAATTCAAGACCCGTCGTGGTGTAGTGGAAGTGAGCCCGGCTCAGAAGTTGGAGGTCGTGGGTTCGAGCCCCGGAAATTTCGGTTAAATTTTTTTTTATGACGTGAATTTTTTTTTTATTCGGGTTAAAACTTTTTGTTTTATATTTTTTTTTACTCGGTATCGTTTTTGTTTTTGCCGCGTTTAGACTGATACGAAAATTAATGCCACACTAATTTCGACGGAAATAGTACATACAAGCATACATTTTTTTTCATAAGTTCGTATTGGTAAATCGCGCTTTTACACTGCACTTAAATTATTTTTTTTATTGAAAATGCACATGAAAATATGAATTGATTTTTTTTATTTATTTTTTTTATATATATTTTTTTTATAGTACCCTGATATCCGAACTGGATATGACCTTTAAAATTTCTTTCAGCTGTTTTTTGATTTTTGCATAGCGTTCGCGTGTGATTTTTATTTAGTTAATTAGTTTTTTTTTATAGTATATTTCGTTTAAATGAATTTAATTAAATGAAGAATTTTAAATTTAATTTAATAAAATTTCTAATATTACGTTTAATATTCGTTTTAAGTTGAATTTTTCATATGTTAAATAAATCGATATGATTTGCGAGTGAATTTAAAATATCTGTTTGATTTCAACATTTGGTAGAGGGCTTGTTGTGATTGTTTGTAATGGGATCACAAAATAATTTTATTTTCAGGTTTTGTCTTGTGTTTGTGATCATGGTTGGGCGGGCATATGTCATTTTCCATCTTGTGACAGTGTTGTTGTAATTTCTTTTTGTCAGTTTTTAGTAATTCTTTGACCGTTTTGTTCCCTAGCACGCAAAATTTAAAGTTTCGTGTGGCAAATTGGTACGGAAGCAGTGTAGCAACGAACCTCCCCTACGACGAGCAATAAGGCCGGTTAAAATGCGTGCACACGCTACCTTCTGCCTCCACATAACATCTACCATAAAAATTAACCCGTTGTATGCTACATTAAATTATTGGCTCCCAACGTGGGGCCCGATTCTTTGATCGGTTAGGTGTTTAAAAGCACTTAATTTTGTCATTGAGTTAGGTTCCACAATCGTGGGGCCCGAGCAATAATAGTTCATTATTTTTTCCATCTTTTGATTTTATCTTATATAATTCAAAATGAAATTGTTCGGTTCCCATACATTTTTTTTTTAAATCCAGTTTTAAATATTATTTTTCATTTTAGTTTTTTTATTTATTTTGTTCATGTAAATTGCTATAATATTTTAGATCATGTTCATGATGAAACGCTTTTAGGCTATCATTTACAACAAAGTATTCTTAGCTTTTTACCCTTAAATTAGCTTCAGTTAAATTTGTGATTCTATTTTATTTCAGAAAGGATACAGATTTTGGACAGTTGAGCTAGAACGTTCCACTGTATAAAATAGTTGAATAAATTTAACCTTTAACATTGAGGGTGGATTAAAATTATAGAGTTTATAAAATTTTATCCCTCTCAGTGAACCCGATCTTAATTTAAATTTTTTCCGTTAGTTTTTTTTTATTTTTGAGTCAAAGATTACTAAATTTTCTGTAAAAAGATTTTATTTTTCACAACAAGTCTTGCCCATTTGTAAAGAAGTCAAACAGAGCATAATATATTTTGTTTTTGAGTTTTTAATTTTTTTTTTTTTAGAAAGTTTTTAAATATTTTTTTTTTAGAAATATTATTTTTTTTTATATATAAATAATTTTTGATTTTCAATTTCTTATATTAGGAAATAATTCCAATTAATTTTTTTTTCTCGTTTTTAAGCGAAAATAGCTCTTCATTCATTTATATAATTTTTTTTATATATCTGAACTTAGAATTTTTTTTTTTTTTTCTTTGAATTTTTTTTTAAAGAAAATTTTGCCTTCTGAATTTTGGCATAGTTTTTTTTTTGTTTCAAGAGAGTTACATTAATTTTTTTTTGGTTTTTAAAAAAAATTTTCTTATTTTTATTATTTTAATATTTTTGTTTTTCTAAAATGGATGAACATAATCAGTCCATTAGTGGAACAACCAGCAAGTTTCCAAACTGCAGCGCGTGCAGTGAAGCTATAACTTCAAAGACACACGGAATTAAAACCTGTTGTAGTCATTTATTTCACAAAACTTGTTTAAACAAGTGTTTAAAATTGAGACCATTCTGTCCAGTTTGCAATGTCCGTATTGTAAATGACCCTCCAGCGGAAGGAGCTACAAGTATTGGAACTCGTTCCCAAAATAGGTCACAGAATCAACCACCACAGACAGAACAACTAAATATGTCTTTAGGAGCAGTAGGTGGCACAGATCCCGTGAATACCTCTGCTATAGACCCACCAAATTGTGACAATACTGTTATTAATAATTCTGTCCCGAATCCAGCAATTAATCAGCTGGAGTCATTTAAAGAAATGATTACTGCCATGTTGTTGGAGCAACAGGCTCAAATGTTTTCGACTTTGAGTAATCAACTTTCAAAATTAGTTGAAACTAAAATTGCCAGCATATCTGGGCTCAGTACCAACACTTCAGCTGTTGGTCAACAAAATGTTATTTCACGAGAGCCTCCAGCAAATACAAGTCCATCAATGGCTGGACAGCAGAATGTGATGGTATTTTCACAGCCAGACATTAGTGTTCCACCACCACCGATACAGACTTTGCCAGCTGTTGAAAATCAAGCGTTTAGACAGTTTTTAGGTATTCAGCCCAATACTAACTCTTCTAGCTCGTCTTCTCAGCTTCGTTCTGAAAATGGAAATTCACAGCATTATTCCAATGCTGGTAATTATTATTCGTCCGATATAATTTTCCGTCCGGATAAAGTCTTACAGACTATTTCCAATTGGAAAATCAAATTTTCGGGAGATTATCGAGAGATGCCAGTAAATAGTTTTATACACCGAGTAGAAGCTCAGACGACACGGACTTTAAAGGGAAATTTTTCAGTTTTGTGTGACAGCGCTGATTTGTTGTTTGTACACAAAGCTAATGATTGGTTTTGGCGGTTCCATAAATCGAATCAAAATTTTACATGGCCACAGCTATGTGCTGCTCTTCGTGAGGAGTATAAAGACCCAAGAACTGATGTTGACATTAATGAACTGATTCGGAACCGAAAACAAAAACTAAACGAACCATTCGATACTTTTTATGAAGCAATTCTCTCGTTAACTGATAGATTAAGAAAACCAATGCTTCCTGATGTATTGTTAGATACTTTGCGGCGTAACTTGTTACCAGACATACAGGACAGACTCTTAGAATTAGAAATTGATTCTGTAGCTACACTTAGAAATATTTGTAGACGTCGTGAGTTTTTCCAATCGGACATACAACGAAAATCCGCTTCTGGCGTAACGAGAATTTTTTCCGGTCAGAAACGCATATCAGGACTAGAACCAGAATTTGAAGAAAATTCTGATGAAAGTTCTGTCGCTGATTTAGAGGAGATAGCTGAATTAAATGTGGAGTGCTGGAATTGCAGAAAATCTGGCCACATTTACAAAAAGTGTTGGTCAAAGAAAACAGTTTTCTGTTATGGTTGTGGTACACCGGATGTGTACTTGCCTGATTGCAAGAAATGCAAGTCAAAAAACTTCAAGGGCAGTGCACAGAAGAGTGCACTGAGAAAAACGATACCCAAACCAACAGAAACGGAAATTTAATTTCAATTTTAAAACGTAATCCCGGACTTGACAAAACTTTTACCGGAAATGACAAAACTACAGAAATTGTCTCAAATTTAAATAAAGTTGATCCGGTTATTGCTCAGAGTGAAACCGGACATGAAAACAATATTTCTGATTTTTCTAATTTACCACAACATTTTAAACCTTTTCATGTGCGTCTTAAAGAACATAATGAAGCCCGCGATAGGATCTTTAACGAAACTCGCAAACCCTCTCGTTCTACTTTGCGAATACGAAATTTTTGGCAGAGAGTTAAGAATTTTAAAAAGAAGTTTGTTTGTTCAGTGTTGGATAAACCTGGCGATGTTAGGCCATATGCTGAGGTTATTCTCTTTGGCAAAAATATCTTAGGCTTATTAGATACAGGTGCTTCGATAAGCTGCATTGGATCTGAAGCAGCTCAAAACTTTTTAACATCCGGTTTTCCATACCGGAAATGGAAATCTTCAGTCAGAACAGCAGACGGTAAAAGCCAAAGTGTTTTAGGATTTGTAGAGACGAGCATAATTTTTAAGGGGGTTGAAAAGACAATAACAATTTTTATAGTTCCTAGCCTGGAAAGAAATCTCTTTCTTGGAATTGATTTTTGGGATTTGTTTGATTTGCTACCTTCGGGTTTGAGTCGAATTAATGATTCATTAAATTCTTCGTTAAATATTAGTGAAGTGTGTAACCAAATTCCGTTAACTTCAATACAGAAACAGCGTTTACAGCAAGTCATAGGTTTGTTTCCATCATTTGTAACTGAAGGGCTGGGTAAAACAAGTATTTTATGTCACGTGATAGACACTGGCGACGCAAAGCCTATCAAACAGCGACATTACCCAGTTTCTCCTGCTATAGAGAAGCTAATCTATGATGAACTTGATCGTATGTTGTCCCTTGGGGTAATTGAAGAGTCTAATAGCGCTTGGTCTTCGCCGGTTGTCCTTCATCGTAAACCGGGGAAAAATAGGTTGTGCTTAGATAGTAGGAAATTAAATTCTGTCACCATAGGTGATGCATACCCTTTACCATTTATAGATGGTATACTCAGTAGACTTCCAAAGGCTGAATTCATTACGAGCTTGGACCTAAAGGATGCTTTTTGGCAGATTCCGTTAGATCCAAAATCGAAAGAGAAAACTGCATTTACCGTTCCTGGGAGACCGTTATATCACTATAATGTTATGCCATTTGGGTTATGTAACGCCCCGCAAACGATGTCTCGTTTAATGGATAAAGTTATACCGCCGGCTCTCAAAACGGAAGTGTTTGTATATCTTGATGATCTTTTGATTATTTCGGAATCCTTCGAAAAGCATCTTGAGGTCTTAAGGTTAATTGCTCGGAGAATTAAAGACGCAGGGTTGACGATTAATGTCGAGAAAAGTCATTTTTGTGTTCCGGAAGTTAAATACTTAGGACATGTGGTTGGTAACGGGGTAATTCGTACAGATCCGGATAAAGTGTCCGCCATAACTGACTTCCCAGTTCCGCGATCTGTTAAACAAATCAGAAGATTTTTGGGAATGACGGGTTGGTATAGGAAGTTTATTCGAAACTATGCTACTATTACTACTCCTATAACTGACTTGCTGAAAGGTAAAAAGAAATTTGTATGGACCGATGAAGCTCAAAAAGCTTTTGAGGTTTTAAAGTCCCATTTGAGCTCCGCGCCTGTTCTACAAAGTGCTGATTTTTCGCAACCGTTTTACATACATTGCGATGCTAGTAGGACAGGTATAGGAAGTGTATTGGTGCAAAAAAATGCGGAGGGCGACGAGGTTCCTATTGCCTTTATGTCAAAGAAGCTCAACCAAGCCCAACGTAACTACTCTGTCACCGAACAGGAATGCTTAGCAGCTTTGTTAAGTATTAAAAAATTTAGAGCATACGTCGAGGGGCATGAGTTTACTGTTATCACTGACCATGCGTCGTTGAAGTGGCTCATGTCCCAGACTGACCTCAGTACGCGGTTAGCTCGATGGTCTTTAAAACTGCAGGGATACAAATTCAGCATTCAGCATAGGCGTGGTACACAGAACATAGTTTCGGATACTCTTTCTAGAGCTAACACGGAGGACTTGTCTGAGTTAGGTGTCAATAGTCTGTCCGGTATAGATAATGACAGTGGGATTTTCGTAGACTTACAGTCTACACATTTTCAGTCGGACGAGTACAAACAACTTTTAGACAAAATTGGGGGAAATATAAATCAAATGCCTGACCTTAAAATAGTGGACGGTTACATTTATAGACGAACTGAACATGCTAAAGGTGAACAAGTTCACGATGATTTGGTATGGAAGTTATGGGTCCCTATACAAATGGTTCCAGAAATATTATCTAAAGCACATGATAGTACTTTATCTGCTCATGGGGGTATCAATAAAACTTTAGAGAGAATTCGTCGGTATTATTTTTGGCCAAACCTTGCAGTTGATGTTAAAAATTATATAAATAATTGCGAAATTTGTAAGTCAACAAAACCACCTAATCAAATTTTAAGACCACCTATGGGGCAAACTTCAGGTACACAACGCTTCTTTCAGAAGTTGTATGTAGACTTTTTGGGTCCTTATCCTCGTTCACGTTCTGGACATATAGGTATTTTTATTGTCCTTGATCATTTTTCTAAGTTTCCTTTCCTGAAACCTGTTAAAAAGTTAACTTCCGATGTGGTAGTTAGATATTTAGAACAAGATTTGTTTCACACTTTTGGTGTCCCAGAGACCATAGTTTCCGACAATGGCTCTCAATTTAAGGCAAACCAGTTTAACGACTTTTTAAAGAGATATGGAGTAAACCATGTTTACACCGCAGTTCATGCACCTCAGGCCAATGCGTCTGAGCGTGTTAACCGCTCTGTATTGTCAGCTATAAAATCTTACATTAAACCTGATCAGAAAAATTGGGATGAATTATTGAGTAACATTTCTTGTGCCCTACGGTCGGCAGTTCATTCAGCGATTGGTACGTCACCTTATTATTTAACATTTGGTCAGCACATGATTACGAATGGTGCTACATATTCGTTACTTCGTCAGTTAGAGATGCTTGAAGACCGTTCTGTCCGTTTTGATCGAAATGATTCATTGCAAATTATGGGAAAGCGAGCAGCAGAGCTAATGCAGAATCAGTTCGAACGCAATGAGCGATCTTATAACCTGAGATCCAGAGAAATAACCTATGATGTAGGTCAAGAAGTTTTCCGACGTAATTTTAAACAGAGCAACTTCGAGCAAGGCTATAATGCAAAGCTTGGTAAAACTTTCGTCAAATCTCGTATTCGTAAAAAAATAGGAAATTGTTATTACGAACTTGAGGACCTAAATGGTAGACCTGTTGGTACTTACCACGCGAAGGATATTCGTCAGTAGGCAGAATATGCTTATGTTTTTTTTTTGTATGAATTCTGTTGGTTTGCTACAAGCGGTATCAGATTTAGTTTGCTTTTTAGCCCCCCAAATCTGATTTTGGCGGGGGGGTTTTTGTAGTAGCGCTTGTAGCTCGAAAATCTTTTATTTACTTATTTTTTAATTCGAATAATTTGGATAATGTGAAACCGTAACGGTCATGTTAAACTTTCACGGTGTAATGGATCCTTTTAAAACGTCAAAAGGATTTTTATCTGTCAAAAAGGATAATGCCGTATATGTCAAAAGTAAGTGACATTTCCTTCGAAAATTTGTATATGGTGTTGTATATGTATGTGTGGTATATAGCTGAATAAGCGGGATTTTCCAAATTTCCCAGGATTCCCAAAATTTTCCAAAATATATGGGGTATAAAAGGGATTTCAAGATGGTGATTCGGGCTATTTTGCTGATCATCACCTTCAAGTGTTTTTTTAATCTGCTTCGCGCACAATTTTCGAAACCTCACAGAAAATAAATTTTCCTGGAGAAATTCTATTAAAGATCTTCGATTTCATCCGAAATCAACTATTGAATTTTTCTTCTAAATTCTCTAAAAGGAAAATTTAATTTTCATCCCTTAATAGGAAGAAATTTCTCATTTAATAAGAGCCAGCAAAAGGTTTTGTTCATACACCTTGCTGTTAGCTATAAAAAAAGCACACACACATACACATTTTTCGAGAGGACAGAGGGGAGCTTTTGGCCAATAAAAGTCCCCAAACCACTTATTTTAAGGGAACGGGAAACCCTCATCGACAAACCCGAACACCTATTTTCTCACCAAGATCGCCGTCAAAAATCATCCAAGTTATCAAAATCACCATAAAAAAAAACCATCCTTACACCAACAAAAGCTATAAGTGAAAGTGTCCTAAAAATCTACTAAAAGTGAAAAAAAAGAGCTAAGAGTGCCGGTGAAATTCTAATTAAATTGGCTAAAAAAAAAAAAACTTTATTTTGAAAAAGCCTAATTAAAAAAGTTGAAAGTGGTAAAAGCGAGTTTCCTAGGGATTTTTTTTTTATGATCAAAGACATAAATTCATTTTTTTTATACAAACCAATTTGTCCATAAAAAAAAAAAGAAAATAACAAAAACAAAGACATTCAGTGATTTATTGAAAAAGTTACAAAAAAATCATTTTCACAGAATATAGACAAATTTCATAAATTTATTTTTTTTTATTTCACCAAAAAAATCCATGCCATTTTCCTAAAATTTGCCATTTTCATTAGTGCCCAATCTAAAATTAAAAATATTTTTTTTATTATATGGTACATTTAGTTTATTTTCATTTTTCGCATTGTACTTACCTTAATTTTTTTCAATTGTCCAGTCACATACTTACCTACAGCAAAAATCAAAACCGCACTGAAACGCGTTTTTAACCGGGTTTAAAAGCGATTTTTATTAGTACAAATGTACTAATTTAATTGAAAAATTAATAAAATTAATTAAAAAGATTCGATTTGATATAAAAATGTGTACTCGCGAATAGAAAAACTAAAGGAAAAAATATGAGTGTCAAAAAGACCTAAAAGTTTGTCAAAAACAAAACAAAAAAAAATAGTTAAAACGTCAAAAAAAAAAAAAAAAAAAAAAAAAAAATAGAAAAGTTCTAAAAAAAAAAAAATTTTTAATTTTGCTAATTTTTAACAGATGGCTCTGCGCGAAAAAATATTTTTTTAGCATAATTTCGTAGCCCGTTAATTTTTTTTTGTTACATTTAAACTATCAAATTTCATCATAAAAATTTATCATCAAAATTCAGCATCAGATCCAGCATGAAAGATCTTTCATCGTGGGACCAGTAAGATGTAAGTTTTTATTTAACATTTTTTTTTTATATTTTTACATTTTTTTTTATTCAAAATAAATATAAATCATTTTTTTTCCTCTGTTAAAAACACTTGTTAACAGTGTTAATTTCGTTTTATATATGCAAATATAAAGTTAACATTTTTACCGTATGTTAAATTTATAAAGCTACTGTTAAAATTTTACTTAACAGTGAGTTAACAGTGTCTGTTAAGAAAAAGTGAAATACATTTATTTTGGCCATTAATTATTTTTTTTCCGCGAATTAAAATATTACTAAGTTGTTAAAAATTAAAAATGATGAATTTTGATACCAAAAACGTCGTATAAATTAATTTCCGTTTGTTGTAAATTTCATAAAACGTTTTTAATTATTTAATATTATCGGCACCTAAATTCACGTGTTAAATAAATGTCTAAAAATATCTAAAAATAACATTACATTTGCCTTGTAATTTGATAGCGTGGTTGTGCATGCGTAATATCCGTAATTAATATTACGTATACGCTTCTAGTTCGTTTATAACTACAACGAATTCAAGACCCGTCGTGGTGTAGTGGAAGTGAGCCCGGCTCAGAAGTTGGAGGTCGTGGGTTCGAGCCCCGGAAATTTCGGTTAAATTTTTTTTTATGACGTGAATTTTTTTTTTATTCGGGTTAAAACTTTTTGTTTTATATTTTTTTTTACTCGGTATCGTTTTTGTTTTTGCCGCGTTTAGACTGATACGAAAATTAATGCCACACTAATTTCGACGGAAATAGTACATACAAGCATACATTTTTTTTCATAAGTTCGTATTGGTAAATCGCGCTTTTACACTGCACTTAAATTATTTTTTTTATTGAAAATGCACATGAAAATATGAATTGATTTTTTTTATTTATTTTTTTTATATATATTTTTTTTATAGTACCCTGATATCCGAACTGGATATGACCTTTAAAATTTCTTTCAGCTGTTTTTTGATTTTTGCATAGCGTTCGCGTGTGATTTTTATTTAGTTAATTAGTTTTTTTTTATAGTATATTTCGTTTAAATGAATTTAATTAAATGAAGAATTTTAAATTTAATTTAATAAAATTTCTAATATTACGTTTAATATTCGTTTTAAGTTGAATTTTTCATATGTTAAATAAATCGATATGATTTGCGAGTGAATTTAAAATATCTGTTTGATTTCAACATTTGGTAGAGGGCTTGTTGTGATTGTTTGTAATGGGATCACAAAATAATTTTATTTTCAGGTTTTGTCTTGTGTTTGTGATCATGGTTGGGCGGGCATATGTCATTTTCCATCTTGTGACAGTGTTGTTGTAATTTCTTTTTGTCAGTTTTTAGTAATTCTTTGACCGTTTTGTTCCCTAGCACGCAAAATTTAAAGTTTCGTGTGGCAAATTGGTACGGAAGCAGTGTAGCAACGAACCTCCCCTACGACGAGCAATAAGGCCGGTTAAAATGCGTGCACACGCTACCTTCTGCCTCCACATAACATCTACCATAAAAATTAACCCGTTGTATGCTACACATTGTCATGAGGAAGTCTTTGAGATGTCTTAACGACATTTCTAATTGGGTCTTGTTTTCTTTTCTTGTCGTTAGCTTATTTAGTCAAACTGAGGTGACGCCCTTCATAATTTTAAAAATTAGACACCAACCTTAAAACATTAATATGTTAAAAATATAAAGAAGTGCAAAATAAAAATCAAAAAAAAAAAAATATTAAGGCGAAGCATAACGCCGTATTCTAATATCAGCAATAAAGCATCTAAAACATTCTCTATATAAAAATATATAAGATAAACTTATCCGTTAATCAAGGTCTTGTTGTAATTTATTTTTTTGCTGTTGTTGTTATTACTTCTGCAAGAGAAGATACTTTATTTTTATCGGTTTCTTACTTTTGGTTAATGTTGAAAAAGGAGGCTTCTGTTTTCATTTATGTACATTAGGGTTATAAACAAAATTTTATTGTAAGAAAGTAAGTTTTTTGGATCATTTTTAAAATAGACTTCCAACAAAAAAAAAAAAACAAAAAAAAACCCTTTAGGTACACAGTACAACACTAGAAAAAATATGGGACTAAGACGATTGATTTTAAAGAAAGGAGACCAAAAAAAATATACGTGTGTCGGCATTTTGAAAGATCACATCGAAATTTTATTTTAGAGGCGGTTAAAGCTTTCCAGCTTTGGGGTGTTCTTACAGCCAATCGGTTTTTAAACATTTATTTTCTTTAAACCTTATGTGTAGAATATATTTAGCAGCTTCTTAGAAAATATTATGGCAAATATTTTTGTGGAACATATTAACCCTCTAACTTCCCTTCAAAGCGGTATTTTTTTACTATTTTCTAACAAATCGAACAAATCCCGAAAGGGTGGGAGGGGGTAGATGAAATGTTCTACAAAAATGTTGGCCATAAAATTTTCCAATATATGTCAGAGCACACCAATGCACACAAACACCAAACACCTGGCAAATTCAAGGTTTTACATTAAGGGTTAATTTGTTTTTGTGAATTGTTTAATTGTCAATCTTGAACTTGACTATAAAACTAAGTGTTCTTTATATCTGATGTTTAGGTTATGTTCTGCAAATTTGTAGCAAATGTTAGAGCAAATATTTTTGTGGAGCATATTAATCCTCTAACTCCCCCACATAACGTTAATTTTTGTCTCTATTCTAACTAATCATACAAAATATGTGCCGCAATATTTTCTACAAAATTGCTAAACATACACCTATGATGTAAAAAACATTGTTTTATAAACCGATATGCTGCAAGAACAGGCCAAACCTGGGAAACTTTAACCGTCTCTAAAATAAAAAACTCAATTCTGTTCGGATTTAAAAAAAGTTGTTTACTCGTAAAACGCAAAACGAATATTAATTTTTGTGGAATGAAATCACTTTCAAAAAACAAAATGGAATTGAAATGCATAAAAGTGTTTTCATTCTAAAAAAATGTTCACCTTGCGTTTTTCGAGTAAACCACTTTTTCCAAATCCGAATGGAATTGAGTCTGTGACATGCCCCGTTATCTTTCAAAACGTCGACACACATATATTTTTTTTGTGTCCTCTACCAGAATTAATGATTTGAACCCCCGTAATTTTGAAAAAAGTTTGAAATTGTTGTACAGTGTTATATATAAACAAAAAATTTAAATTTTCTCAAGTTGTACAAAAATTTTGCATAATTTTGTTTTTTTTTGAGTAGTGGAACATACCGATCCAACCTAAATTTTAGTTTTGAATAAAAATTCTGTTTACAAAGTTATCCCCCTAATGAACATATTTTCGTTTTTGTCTGTTTCGTTTTTTGTTTATTTATTTTATAATTGTATACTTATATCATGATTCCTTTATAAGGACTTGTTATTAAGTATATGTAGAGTAAAGTATTTTTGTATAATATGTATGTATCATCGGACTAGGTCACTTTTTTTGAAATGACATGCATGATTTTAATACCCTATATTACGACATAGATAGTGCTTCCAATGGACATATCAAAACACATTGCTATACTGACGTCTGAGCTTTAAATGACTCTAGATTTTATAACTAGTTTAATCAAAGTTCTCCTGTAGTCGATCAAAAGTTTTGAGCAGCTTAGTAAAATAAAATATTTCTAATGAAAATTTTTAAAGAATTTTTTTATTTACGTTAGAAAAGATTTCTTTAACCTAAAAAGGTCACTATGGAGGGTATTGAGCATTGCTGTCTTGCAATTTTTTTACTTTCTTATGAAAACCTAAACAGATTTTGTGTTGTTTGCTCTCTTTTAAAAAAAATTTAATTGTATTGTTAATTTAATTGTATTGTTAAATAAAAAAGTAATTAATTTCTTTGTTAATACAAATAAATGTTTTGTTAATGCAACGAATTTTAATTGAAAATGAGTCAACTATTTAAATTTGTTGTTCTGTGCAATGTAGAGTGATTCTTAATCTATATTGATGAAATAATATTCTTCGACTTTCCTGTTTTTATGGATATATATTTGATGTTTTTTTTCATAAAGTTTGTTGGCTTGCGTGGTATTTTGCTCTATATTTATTTCATTGTATTTCCTTGACAGAAGATTATCTGCCACCGGGCATGAATGACTCCTTTTTTTTTGCAATACGATGCAAATAAACAAATGTGGTTCTTCAACAGGTTTTTTGTTTTTTTAAAAAAAAAAGTGTGACAACAATGCAGATGAAGAAACAGAATATCAAAAAAAAAGTTGAATACTAAAACTGCAAATAAACATTTGAAATGTCACATATAAGCAAAAAATACACTGAGTTTTTTTGTAAAAAAAAGTGGCAAAGAACAACATTCCTTAAAATTATTAAAGAGACAATGTAATTAGATTATACAATGGGAAACCTATGCCCCAGGCAGTGGCGTATACAGGGGGGGGGCCCGGGGGCCCGGGCCCCCCCGAAATGATTTCACAAATTTCAGGATTTGGTATCAAATAACAAGTACAATATTAAAAAACTTCTTAAAAAAATCGAAAAACATTAAGAATCTAAAATTTTTTGAAGAAAAATATTTTGAAACTGAAAATTTTTCTGTTAAAAAAATCTCAAAATCTGAAAATTTTTTCTTAGAATTTGAAACTTTTCAACTTAAGATTCTAATGAAAAAATATCTTAGAACCTGAGGTTTTATGTACATAAAAAATGGACCTAATTGTTAGTAAAATGTAGTCAAATCTTAAAATGCGACTTTGTCTTTTAGAAAAATGTATCAAAACGAGACTATTTCTTAAAAAAAAATGTCTCAGAATCTTACCTTTTCTACAAAAAATGTCTCAGAATCTAAAACTTTCTATAAGAAAAATGTCTGAGAATCTAAGACTTTCTATAGGAATAATGTCTTAAAATATTGGCCTTTTTCTTAGATTCTAACCCCCAGTTTCTGTAACACGAACGTCATTCGTTCGTGACGAATTTGTGTGTATTTTGTTATTGTAACAAAAACAAAATACATGCAAATTCGTCGCAGACGAATGACGTTCGTATTACAGAAACTGGGGGTATGACTTTTTCTATAGGAAAAATGTCTCAGAATCTGAGACTTTTTCTATAAAAAAATTTCAGAATCTGAGGCTTTTCTATATGAAAAATGTTTCAGAATCGGAGAACTTTCTATAGGAATAATGTCTCTGAATCTGAAACTGTCTCAAAATCTTAGATTTTTTTTTTATAAAAAATTCTTACAATCTGAGGCTTTTCTATATGAAAAATGTTTTAGAATCTGAGAACTTTCTATAAGAATAATTTCTCTGAATTTTTCTTACAATCCAGGAAAATGTCTTAGAATCTTATACTTTTTTTTACGAAAAATGTCTCAGAATCAACGAATTTTTCTTAATGAAAATTATCTCAAAATCTAATATTTTGTGTATTGGAAAAATGTCTTGGAGTCACAAACTGAGACTTTTTGTATAGAAAAATGATTAAAATCTGAGACTTTTTCTATTGTAAAAATATCTTTTTCTATAAGAATAATGTCTCAGAATCTGAGTATTTTTCTATGGGAAAAATATTTTAGAATCTGAGACTTTTTCTTTAGGAAAAATGTATCAGAATCTGAGGCTTTTTCTATATGAAAAACATTTAGATTTAGTTAACTCTTGACAATTTCCTATAGGTAAAATGTCTCAGAATCTGAGACTTGTTCTATAGGAAAATGTCTAAGAATTTGAGACTTTTTCTATTGGACAAGTGTTCAAGCATCTGAGACTTATTCGATATGAAAAATGTCTCAGAATCTAAGAAATTTTTAAACTTTTTCTATAGGAAAAATTTCTAAGAATTTTAGACTTTTTTTTATCGGAAAATTTTCTCTGAATCCGAGAACTTTTCTTTAGGAAAAAGGTTTAAGAATCTATGACTTTTTTTATACTGTTTTCTTTTTAAAACAGTCTCAGAATCTGAATTATTTTTCTTATAGAAAAAGCGAAGATTTTCTCAGAATCTAAATCTTTTTGTGTAGAATGTTTCAGAATCTGAGAAAATGTGCTAGACTAGAAATATCTCAGATTCTTGGAAAATGTCTTACAATCGGAGTCTTTTCTTTTGGAAAAGTATTTTATGAATATGTTTATAGAATCATTTTCTAAAGTGACTTTTTCCCGAGAAACGTTTTCCATTGGAAATATGATTTAGAGTCTTTGAATTTTTCTATAACAAAAACTGTCTCAACTGGAAATTGTCATAGAATCTTAGACTTTTCTTTGAAAAATAAATTCAGATTCTTATAATCTTCTTTGTGAAAATGTATCAGCATCTGATACAATTCACACGTTAAAAAAAAAGTATATTAAAAAATTTTAAAATATAAAAAACTTTAAATTTTTTTTTCTCCAACAGTTTTAAACTTACTCAAAAATGAAGAATCTGATTGTGTTACATTCAGTTCAAGGAAAAGATCGAGAAACATTCTAAAACATGTGCCTGTTATGAAAATTTTTTGTAAAAAAAAAATTAAAAAATGTTGGGCCCCCACCGAAATAAAATCCTGGATACGCCCCTGGCCCCAGGTATCGTGAGATTGTCAGTGCAGCCTGAAGTCCTTAAAGAGATAAATCAATTAATATTTTAATTCCATCAATTAAAATTTAGGTTTTATAAATTTATATTTTTATAAAATCAGAATAGTTTTGTTTTAAAAAAAATATTTTAGTAAACTCAATTAACATTTTACTAAAATCAATTACTATTTTAATTAAATCAATTAATATATTAATAAAATCAAATATTTTCTAATTAAATCAATTAATATTTTAATTAAATCAATTATTATTTTAATAAATTCGATTAATATTTTAATTAAGATTATTTTGTATGACTCCAATATCAAATCAATTAACAGAATGAATTGAAAAATTTATTAAAAAGACTGTTCAAATGCTAATTTAAATTCAATGAGGGTGTGGTTAAAAACTATTTTTTAATTATTCTTGATTTTAAATCAAAGTTACCTAAACATAAATATTTTGTTTTTATGTGATCAACAAATTGTTGCTACAATTTCATAATATTTTTCTATTTTTAAAACTTTAATAAAATTAATGGATTTATAATTATGTTCATTATTATGTTAATATCATAATTTAAGACTTGACAGTTAAGTGACGATATCGTCTTCTTTCATTTACATTTATTTTTCATATATTATTTTTTTTTTAAATAAATTTAGCATTTTTTCTATCTAATACATATCTTTGGTATTTTATTGTTATTTTTTTGTTTCTTTCTAGCTGTCATAATTTAGTTTCGCTGTCTTTTGATATTATCAATATTAATTAATATTAACCGCTAACAAAAATATCCCACACAAGACACCGCCAGATTCCAAAAAGACACACTCTCTCACAGGTTGTGCGGTCATTCAAGTTAATGCCATTAATTATTGTGTTATTTGAAAAATTTTCTTGTCAATATTTTTATTTTTTAAACACACAGAAGTTATTTAGTTTTACCGTTAAAACGTTTAAGATTCATTATAAAAATTAAATATTAAAACATATAAAATTAAAATTTAATTGTTTTTAATTTCATCTTAAAATTTGGGTGGCATTTAATGAAAGTGTAAATGATTTGTTGTAACTGCTGAGAGTGTCCCACTGTGCAATTAAAAAAATATAAATTTTTTGACAACATTTTTTTGGATTACAGGTGGCTGGGAAATAAAAGAAAGATGAAAAGCATTTAATGTGATAAACAGCGGGAAAGGTTTTCTTAAAAATATTTGTAAATACCTAATAGGGCATTACACTAAAGAAAAAAAAGTTTGTAAAACTAGAAAAAAAAAAATTGATTAAAATAAAAAAATATATAAGGTAACATTTCACGTCTTAAAAATGTTGGTTATATTTAGGGTGACCATTTTTTTTCTGAGCTTAAATCAGTACGCCCAAGTTTTTATATTTTTTTCTAGAAATAACTCTCTAAATTTTTTTTCTATTAGAAAACACTGAAAAAATTTCGGTTAAACTAACTTGACCCCAAGTATTTTGAGTAAAAACAACTGCAAAAAAACAAATGTTAAAAAACAACTGCAAAAAGCAACTGTTGTTGTTATTTCGCAGAAAATTTAGTTGACTCTAACGACTTCATTTGAATGTTTTGATCGTTTCAGTGCAGAAAATATAACAAAATTCCACAGGTTTTGAGAATAAGAAAATACCTCAGATTTTGAAGACTTTTTCCGTAAGTTTTGACAACTTTTCCTATAAGGAAACTTAACAGCTAATAAGCACGTGTTTTTTTAAAGGCCTTGATTTTCTGAGATCTTTTTCGAATAAGCTCTGATGACATTACCTCATCTAAGATCTCATTTGGATTCATGCAATTTACTTCATCTTTCTAAAAATATAAAAAATTCATCGGCCCATTGAACTTTTCGTTATTGAAAACCTTAAAGATTTTGTGCGCATTTCCATACAAATTTAGGAAGATCAAAATAACCTCATGCTCAGATTAATTTTTGCGTTAAGGAACCTCTTGATTCACGAACTCTAATCTCTTTAGAATAAATTCATTATAAATTATCTCATTTTCAGACTTAAGTTATAAAAAACAACTCTGACTTATGTTATGGAAATTCATGTTTTTGTACAGAATTTTCGAATAAAATTATTTTTTATGTTGAAATGTTCAAAAATCAGTACAATCAGTACGTATTTTAAAAAATCAGTACAAATCAGTACAACGCTTTTTGGTCAGTACACGTGATCAAAAATCAGTACATGTACTGATCAAATCAGTACGAATGGTCAGCCTAGTTATATTAACCAAAACATTTCATTAGATTCTAATTAAAAGTGATTCAATTTTTCCAAACCAGTAAGAAAATTTATTTTTAAGAGAATGTTTTAGTTCTTTAAAGGGAAAACACTTTTCATTTGGTTTCAATTTTTCTTTTTTTAACCCATCATGATTTCCACAGACATAAACACGCAAATATTTAAAAATTCTTATAATAGATCATAATATATCAATAAAATATAAACTTTATGGAAAGATAGAAATTTCTTAACTGACTTATTTCTTGGAGTGTAAGACATCTTTTATTGAGTTTTTTTAAATGACCACACACAAAACACCATTTAGAAATCGAAAGCTTTCTTAAAATAAACTGTGTCAAAATTAAAAGTTGGCACCATAATAAAAAAAAAAAAAAAGAATGGAAATAAATAAAAAACCCAAAAAAACTTGGTTATTAGTACTGATTCCTATCCCAACTGAATTACCTGGTAACTCCATAAGTTTATTACTTGGTAATTGAAGTTTTTGCTGAAAAAATATGAGAGGAAGAAGGTCACATACGAATAAAATCATTGTTAAAAGCTTTTAAGTAAGGTTGGCAATCGAAACGAATAACGGTATTGATATCGGTATTGGTATCGTTTTTTTATTTATTTCGGTATCGGTATCCGTTAAGGTATTTGAGTTGAATCGGTTACGGTATTACCGATACCGAAACGTCGATACCGGTACGTACCGGTATTATTGAAAAAATGCTAAAAATATAAAAAACGCATAAAAACTAAAAAAAAAAAATATTTTTTTTTTTAATTTTAAACGCGTATTTGAGGAGTTCCGGCTAAGACTTAAATTTTGAGGTAAAAAAGATGTGATTTTTGTTTTGATGGCACATCGATGAAAGTTGGCATAAATATTAGAAGCTATTTAAGAATAAGAAATTCGTTCGCGTCAATTAAATCGCGCAAGAGGATCAAAAGTTATGGCGGTTTTAAGATTTAGCGGTTTTAAAAAATCTTAAAAATATTTTAAATATTTTTTTTCTACACATTTGTTGCATGCGTTATTAAAACAAGACAGGATATATTATTTCTTCTAAAATATATGATATAAATTTAACCCTTTAATGACCAAACGATTTAAAAAAAATATCTAAGTACCTAAAATCGCGATTAATTCGCAATAAAAGAAAAGTTTCACAATTTTTTATAACATATTTAAGCAATGCGCGTTGGTTTTACTAAAAAAAAATCACGGAAAATCGTATCATTGTACCAGTGTTTAAAAAAATCTGTGATGCTTTTTTATAACAAGAAAATTTAATATGGTCCAAAAAATCTATAATAGGGTGGGACGATTAGTAAGGAAGGAAAAAAATCTTAATGGGCGCTTCGCGTTTCTGATTCTTGGGATTGTACTGAGCAAAAAAGTCAACTAGACCATACGTCTACGGTGAAAATCGAGCCACCGGATTTTGACTGGAAGTTTTTTCTCAGACTTTATTTTTTTTGGAAAATTTGCAAATTTTCTTGGGCTCATATTTCGTAAACTATTTGAAACTTTGACTTATATGTCTCGGGCTACAATTTCTCTGAACATATTACTTAGAAAAAAACTTCGTTTTCATGGTCAAAAATAGAAAATGTCAATTAATTTATATAATTTATCAATATTTTCACACAAAATTTGCAGGCCAAAACTGCCTGAAGGAGCATTCTAATGCTTTTTCGATGTACTAGAAAGTTCTTAACTATTGTCTTGGCTACAATTTTTGTCTTAGTATTGGACCGAAAATCTCAATGGCTGTTATAGGCCAAAATATTCAAAAAAAAATTACAAAAAGTGGTGAATTTTCTACATTTTCGACTTTTTGACCATAAAAATAAGTCAAAATTTCAAATAGTTTACGAAATATGAGCCCAAGAAAATTTGCAAATTTTCCAAAAAAAATAAAGTCTGAGAAAAAACTTCAAGTCAAAATCGGGAGGCTCGATTTTCACCGTAGACGTATGGTCTAGTTGACTTTTTTGCTCAGTACAATCCCAAGAATCAGAAACGCGAAGCGCCCATTAAGATGTTCAAATCGCCCCACCCTAATCTATAATCATCAAAATTTTTTAACCCGCCTCTGATTTTATGATGACACATCAAGTGGGCTTTCATTTAAAAAAAAATTCATCCGATTTCGTGTAAAGCCTTGGATGTGCCTGATCAAAACAGGTTTAGATAAAATCATCGCGCTTTCCGCTCAGAATGGCTTAAAGTAAAAAGTCAAAAAGCAAATCAGTTCTACTCGTTAAGGCACATCTTTTGGTGTATTAAAATGAACATGATGCATTAATTGCTACTAAAAAAAATTGGAAACAAATTTGCAAATTTCGCTCAATTTTAAAAAATGCCATAAAATTTTTGCAATTTATTTTTTATAAACCCGCCAGTGATTATTTTTATGTAAACTTACAAAAAACTCGGTTTACGCAAGAGTCCACCAAATTTCGAATGAAACCGCGAATGTGCCTCGCGAAAAACTGGTATTTTAAAAAAATTACGTTTTTTCTTTCGAACTTTGATCTGCTGAAACTCCTTAACTATTCGTGGTACATTAACAGGATAAACTCCAAAATGTTAAGAATTATAACAGCTACCAACTCTAGTTCAAGTTTTTCATTTTATAGAAGGGGCCGAAATCCCTGATCAAAAAACCTCGAAAATTTAAAAGCTCTTAATTTTTGGTTTCAAAACTTAACCGTCTTATAACTTCTTACCAAGTGATGAAGCATCTATTAAAACAACATTAAAATAATCTCTTATATGTTCTGATTTTGTGTTATGCCGGAAAAGATTGAAATATAAGGAGAATGTAAAAAAAAAGCGAAAGAAGGTTATGGATTATTTCAAGCCATTTTTATCGATTTTTAAACTTTAACCCACTGTAATTTTTACGGATAAAGTGGGGTAATCTAAGGTGACCATACGTTCTCTTTTTTAGAGGACAATACTCTATTTTAATTGGTTGTACTCTATAAAATTTGTGTCCTCTTTTTGTCCTCTTTTTTCAAATTATGTACTCTTTGTCCTCTTTATTTTTAAAAGCATGATAAATAATTGTATTTCGTATGGAAAATGTCGCACCGTGCTTCTTCTGTTTATACTCCTACTGAATTTTTCTTTTTGTAAAAGTGGCCATACACTGAATTTTCTTGTTGTACAACTTGTTGGATGGAAGAGTATTATACCCTGTTCTCACGTACATCCAAAAACCGTTTTTAGCACCAATATTTTTAGCACTATCTTTATTCTTTTACAGTATATTGACAGAAAATGTTGCTAAAAAAGGTTTTTAGCTGTACGTGAGAACAGGGTACCTCCCACGAAAATTAACTTTGACATTTTTTATGACGTTTCCCAAAATATTTGGGCTCTAGCGATAATCTATCGTGAGCTAAACCGCATAAAAAGGGTTCAAAACTTGTATTTTTCATGAATAAAAAATCCGATAAAATTTTTCTGCATTAAAAGATTTTAAAAATCTAACCACAGACTCGTTATAACACGATTTTTATGTTAGTTGTTTGATGCTTTTCAATTCAATTTGACTGAAAATTAAACTTTGCCATTTTTGGTGCGATTTTTACTATTACATCGTTAAAAAGGTGTTGACCACCGCTTGGTGTGAATGTAAATTTGTCTGTAAAATATGTAAAAATGTTGAATTCAAATAATTTTTTACTTTTTTTCTTTATGTCCTCTATTTTTATTTTCAAAATCTGGTCGCCTTAGGTAATCCTTAAACATTGCTCGGTGATGGTTCAAGGTCTGGTTTAGACAACTACATTTACAGTTTTTCTAAATTCCAAAAACTGCCGGTTTTTTAAACATTTATTTCAGTTTCACTGAGTTGAAATTTAGAAAAGATTTTGTGATATGTTTAAAAATCAGCATTTGTTGACCAAAATCGCTGTTGTAATTTGCAATCAAAAGGCTAACTCTGAACACCCAAAAAGGTCTGAAAATCAAAAATCCAGCTATTTCAGCTAATATTCAATAATTTTAATTAAAATACCATAAATTTAAAAAATGTAGGTATAAATTTGTTTCATTATTGTATTTAGGAATAATAATTTATTACTAAGTTCCTATTTGGACTAAAAGCTTTTTTGTTTGGATTTTTTTTTATACTTCACATTATATTAACAAATTTAACTAATTAATTAATGAGACAGAAAACATACATTTGAAATACTTTAATTTTTATATAGCAGATAGCTCAGTTTTTTTTTTAATTTTTTTGTTGTTGAAAAAATGCCGCCAATTTGATAAAAACATAAACGACTTAACGGTCTAAATGGATTTCTTAAATTATTTTTGTTTTAACACATTAAAAGTCAATTAAAAAAGTCTTTTTTTGTTAACAAAAAAAACAAAACCAAAAAAAAAATGTAATCACAAAACATTGATAAACTATTTTAAAGTCGCTAGAGACAACACTACGTATAGAGATTTCAATATGTATGTACAATGAAATCCATAGTGTCTTTTTTAAGTATGCGACAAAAAGTCACGGCATCTTTATTTTTTTTTTGTCTTTTCAACATAATATATTTAATATGGTGGCAAAATGTATTAAAAAAAATATTATCTGTAATTAAAAATCTACTAAAAAACAACAAAATAAATGATCAAATTTTATGTACTTTTAATTAGACTACTTAGACAACGTTATCAGAGATTTGAAATAAAATATGTTCAAACTTATGTGTAAAAAAAAAAGTATCAAAGAGTTGTTTAAAAAAAAAGTAGGGAGAAAATTTAATGTTAAAAATGCCCAGTTGGAATTAAGTGTTTTAGTTCGTTATGTGAGTCGTTTAGAAGCCAATTAAGCCAACTCCTTCATGAACATTTTTGAGAAAATTAATTCCAAAATTTTCCTGCGAAATTTTCCTAAGATCAAATAAAGGGATATATTGTTCAGATATCCATTAATTTTATGGTGGCATTAGTTAAGATTTTGAAATATATCCTAAGCTTCAAAAATGCCTTCAAGAAATGCAATTGCAGCAGTGACAGTGTGTACAAATAGACCCAATCTTCTAGCTTCTATATAAATTAAAATCAATGGTCATTCGATGGTAACCGCATCAGTTGAGAACGGCTGAACCAATTTGGAAAACTTTTTTTTGTTAAATGTTCGTCATAGTCCAACTTAGGTTTTTACGTAATGAAAAATTGACCACGCACACTTTTACGCCCACTTTTTTCGATTTATCTAAAATCGGAAAACGGCTTCACCGATTTGGCTATTTATACCCTACACCACACTGTGGTACAGGGTATAATGAGTTTGTGCTGATGTTTGTAACTACCCGAAATATTGGTCCTAGACCCACTTTTAAGTATACCGATCGACTTAGAATCACTTTTTGAATCGATTTAGCGATGTCCGTCCGTCCGTCCGTCCGTCTGTCTGTCTGTCTGTCTGTCTGTCTGTCTGTCCATGTAAACGGTGTAAACACGATACAGGTCGCAATTCTTAATCAATTGACTTGAAGGTTAAAACTTAAGCCTCTTTTGGCCCAAGGACGAAGCCTATTGAAATTGGAAAAAATCGGTCCATATTTAGACCTAGCCCCCATACAAAGGTCCTCTTTAGTTTTGGCTCAAATGACTCTAATAGCCGCATTTTAATAGGTATCTTTTCGAAATTTGCCAGGTAATCATGTTTTATCTACACAAATCAACATTCCGAATTTTAAAGAAATCGGACCAGTTCTTCTTGTAGCCCCCATACAAACCACCTTCCCGATTTTCACATAAATCTCTCAAATTTCATGAAAATAGAAAATATTTAATTAAAATTCTGTTTGTGTTAACATACACGCGTTCTTTAATAACCTTATCAAATCTGATTATCATCGGAACATTTTTGGACTTAGGTCCCATGTGGAAATTTCCCCCGATATTCAGTTGAAGCGATTTATTGTCAACAAAAAGAAGCCTAAAGATTTGACAAAATATAGATCTAATCAGTCCATGTTTGAACTTGGGACCCATTTTCCGGGAAACTCTGGTGTAGGGTATTATATGGTCGGTCTTGACCGACTATAATTTTCTTACTTGTTTTTTATTTAAATGTTCATAGTAATCCAGTTAAAGTTTTTACTGAAAGCAAAATCGACCACGACCACTTTTTTAATTTATCTAAAATCTGAGAATGGCTGGACCGATTTGACTTTTTTTTTTTTAATGAATTTTCATCATATTCCAACTTTGGTTTGTACGAAAAACCAATTGACCACTCCCACTTTGACCAATTTTTGTTAAAAATATTCGTCATAATTCAAGTAAGGTTTTTACGGACTGTAAAATTTCCCACGCCCACTTTTTTCCATGTATTGAAAGAACTATAACGGCTAAACCGATTTTGTTATAATCCAAAAAAAGAGTTTTAAGGAAAAAATATTTTCCACTCCCACTTTTACGCTCACTTTTCCCTATATATATTTTAGATCATGGAATGGCTGGATAAATTTGTGTAATTATGTTTTTAATGTTCATCATAGTCCAACGGTGACATGACATAATCCCCACGGACATAATCCCCATTTCCGTTATGGGGATTATGACCTAATTCATTTCGGTCATAATCCCAAAATGGTAGTGGGGACTATGACCGAAAATTATTTGGACATAATCCCAATAAAAAACGGTCCTAATTCCCAGATTTATGGGGATAATGACCACGTAACAAATGGCCATAATCCCCATTTTGGGGATTATGTCTTCTATACTAGTTGGTCATAATCCCCAAAATTAAAAGATTTTTTTTTTACTTAAAAGTTTTTCTGCGTAGCCGGCCTTTGGCCGGGCTTAGGGACTACAAACTCCATGCATTAAACCCAACCTCTCTGCAGAAAACGGGGATTATGACCAATATTGCTTTGGACTTGCTCCCCATAATGTGAATGGGGGTTATGACCGAATAAAGTTCGGTCGTAATCCCAACAAGGAACGGACATAATCCCCATTGGGATTGTGACCGTTTTGGAAACGGTCAGAGTCCCCACAACTATTATGGGAATTATGACCGTAATGAATTCGGTCATAATCCCCATTTCCGTTATGGGGGTAATGTCCGTGGGGATTATGTCCTGTCACCTAGTCCAACTACCCTGCAAACAATTGGGCGATATATCGCCGAAAAGATATTTCGGCGATTCGAAAATTTATCATTTCAATAAAAATCAAAGTAGTATTTTTATTAAGTATATCGCCGTTTTCTCATACGAACGATATTTTGGCGACAAACAAAATTAAAATATTGAAAATTTTTAATTCTTTGTCAATTTAAAATAAAATAATTTATGAAGCACAACAAGAAATCTTTGAAAGAATATAAATTTGGCCGAAAAACACAAATGTGCGTTTAAAGATAGAATAAAAAATTCGGCTAATGTGCCGGATATATTTTTCAGGTGAATGCAAATGTTTTTAGTCCTGTAAACATGACCCAAATATGAATGAAAAACAAGTAAAGAAGTTAAATTCGGCCTTGCCGAATGTAGTGATACCCTCCACAATTTCAAAAAGATTATTGCAAAAAACTTAATTTAGAAGGAAATTACTTTTGAAAAAAAAAAAATTAAAAAAAAAAAATTCCGCGAAAAAAAATTTTGGTAAAAAAAAATCCGCGATTTTTTTTGTCAAAAAATATGTTCGTACTTGTTTAAATACCATTTGGTGTTCAATTATGTTCACATATGTCAACCAGAAGCCGAATTAAAGCATTTTGTATTTTTAGGTTATGTTGAATGTACTGAAATTTTTGAGGTGTGCTTACATTTTCGTTCATAACTTTTGAACCGCTGAACCGATATCGCTCAAATGCAATACCAAACTTCTCGGGAGAACTTCCAATAAATATGTTAAGTTTCAGTCATCTCTGTGCAATATTTTGTCCGCGACAGCATTTTCCACAGACAGACAGACAGACAGACAGACGGACAGACGGACAGACGGACAGACGGACAGACGGACAGACGGACAGACGGACAGACGGACATCGCTAGAATGTCTTAGAATCGATCGGGCATCATGAATATATATACTTTATGGGGTCCCAGACCGATATTTCGATGAGTTACAAACGGAATGACAAACTTATATATACCCTCTATCACTAAGTGGAGGGTATAAAAAAATGTCTATTTTCAGCTCCAGGGATTCGATATAGCTGTATCGCCGGTTAATCATATTGGTGATATTTCGGCGATACAGACAAATCTACTTATTTTCGTTTAAACGATAATCTGGCGATATTGCCCTTTTATCGCCAAGATGAATCGTTTTCGTATCGCCGGGATGTATTGCCGTCGGGTAACAGTTTCTCCCGAAAAGTGTATCGCCGGCGATACGAATTCGATAATTGCCTCAATAACATTTATCGTCGTATCGTTTTGTTTGCAGGGTATCGTCGTATCGTTTTGTTTGCAGGGTAAGGTTTTTCAGAAGAAATAATTTTCCATTTCTACGTCCACTTTTGAATGGATGGACCGAGTTGGTTATCAAATAAGGTTTTTACGGTAAGAAAAGTTATTCACCCACTCTTTTTTTCGATACATATAAAATTTGCTCTATCGAAAAAATAGAGAATAATAAAATATAAATAAAAATCAAATGAAGTTCGTTGGTAATCGCATCACTTGAGAACTGACCGATTTGGATAATATTTTTTTTAAATGTTCGTTCTACACTGAAAGAATTATTGTTTGTAATATCTATGAACAAATTTCATAAAACAAAATTCATAGAATCTATGAAACAATTTATTGGCTGAATGAATATTAATTAGTATTATGAAATATTTATAGGGGCACACCACAGGGAGGTGTTCTTTCGCCGCTTCTTTGGAACCTGGCACTGAATTGAATGCTGCTTTCTCTAGAAACACGTGGTGGTCATGTTGTCGCATATGCTGACGATGTCGCGATAGTGGTAAAGTGGAAGCATCTACCAACATTGAGGGGCATTCTTCAGGGTTCTCTGAAAGATCTGTCTAAATGGGCAAGAGACTGTGGTCTAGGAGTTAGTCCCAGTAAAACAGAGCTTGTTTTGTTTATAAGGAAAAATAAGATTCCTGCTTTTGATCCTATTTCTCTGGACGGCACTGAAATAACCTTCTCAGATGGAGCCAAGTAGAGTTTGCAAATAATCGAGATATTTCATAATCGCGATTACGATTAAAAAATTTGCCGTTAATCGCGATTATCGATTAATCGAATATTTTAAATAATTTGAATAGCAAAGCTTTATTGCAAAACTCTTTAAATATCGCAGCGCATCCAAAGTGCGCTCTTGATAATGCAGTAGAAGAAACACAGAAAACAAACACGTCAAATTTAAATCAACAAACATCAATTGTAAATCAAACAAACATGATATTATTCGAACATTTAATAAAAACGATCACCTGTTTTTCATAATACAAAACTTCGATTTTGTTTTCAACATCCTTAGTCAAGAAATTTATTTCAAAATTCTTATATCATGTCAATAAATAGTGTTTGTTGAATTTCTTTGTTGAAAACAAAAAAAATCTTTTTTCAACAATCAAAATTTACAAACGTTTGTTGGTATTACAGATTTCCGTATAGGAGCACTTTCAGTGAAAAAATTAATTGTATTCACAAATATGGGGGTCAATATAACAATTTGTTTTTTTCTGTGAAGGGAGGAAAAAGCATTGTGCGCGATCCGGGAGTACTCTTTCACCATTCACCTACTTTTTAGAAATTTAATATCCTTTCGAATTTTAAAATTATTTCTTGTAATTGTTAAAGATATTATCTAGATCTTTAATTTTAACAAGAAAAAAAAGAAAAAAATTTAAAATCTTTAACATTCAAAGAATATAAAATTTTTAAAGATAAGGTGAATGGTGAAAAAGTACTACCGAATCGAGCACATTATAATTTTTGATAAGATTATTTTTTAAAACTTATGAAATTTTTTTTTTATAAAATTTCTCACAACTTTTTCTTTTTAACATCTTTAACACTTTTTAAATGATTAATTATGAATTTTTTGAGAAAAATACAAGATTTCCTTGCATCTTTATTGCGCTTAAATCAACTCTACAAAGAGTGTTTGAATCAGCGCTGAAAAGATACATCATTTCACTGTGTCTTCATAGCGATTTATCTGAATTGCCAAGAAGTGCTCTGAACTGGGACATCGCCCACGGAAATCTTGCCTGAATTCTGGTGTTTTGGATGCGCTCTTTGAATCGTGATTCCTCAAAAGCTGCTTCTAGTTTATCAAAATTTCTGTTGGATCATGTCGGAATACCAGCTGATGGCAAGTAAAGAGCTGATTGTGTAAAAATTTATTAAACAATTTTATAATACCATCTTTGTTCGGCAACCAGCCATAAAAGTTTGAAAAATTAAGTTTTTCTACAAAATCATACAACGTCCGAATTTTTTTACCAAATCCTGCCAAAGCCTTTTGAATATTTATATTATCAGCACAAAATTGAGGGGTTACTAAGATCAGAATTTTAATTTTAGTTTAAATTTGAACATTTACCGGAAAAAAGAAAAGAAAAATTGGAAACAATTTAAATGAATCTTGGACCAAGATTTTTATATTTTAAATTCATTATAAAAACAGTGTATTTTTTATAAAATGGTTAATCGTAATCGAATGATTTTTTTGTCGATTACGATTACGATTAATTGGCGCGATTAATCGCGATTACGATTACGATTTTAATCGTTTTGCAAACTCTAGAGCCAAGTATCTTGGAGTATTTCTAGATAGAAAGTTGAATTTCAGGCGTAATATTGAGGAACGGGTGAGAAAAGCAACGATTTCTTTATATTCCTGCAAAAGGGCCATTGGAAAACGATGGGGTTTTAGCCCTCAAGTCGTTCATTGGATCTATACAGCAGGGGTGTGTCCAATTCTGCTGCATGGAATCATTGTCTGGTGGCCTGCTTTAGAAAAAAAAGCGAACTGTGTCTTTAACACGAAGGTATTGCGTCGATGTGCATCACTGGTTCTCTTCGTACTACACCTACGGCTGCATTAGAAATCCTCCTTCACCTGATACCATTGGACATATTGGGTAGGCAGTATGCGGCTACGTCGGCAATTCGGCTTAATAGCACGCTGCAATGGAGGAGCAGCGATTTTGGCCATAGTGCGATCTTGAGGAATATAACAATACCACAAAATGTGGACTGTGCTCCCTCTATGAGCCTTTTACCACTATTATACCATCCAGGGAGTCTTGGATAGGGGACATTCCTGTAAGTGGAGACACCATACATTTTTACACAGATGGATCGGGCTGCACGAACAAGTGGGCCTCGGAGTCTATTCGGAAGAGCTTGGATTGAGCCTGGCTCGAAAATTGAAGTGGTTACCAGGCAGAGATGCTGGCAATAAAGGAAGTGGCTGATTGGTTGAGCTGCAATGTCTTGTATACAACCGAGTCAACATCTATTCTGACAGTCAAGCCGCGGTCAAGTACCTGGATTCAATGTTTCTGAAAACAAGATCTGCCCTTAACTGCCGCATGTCTTTAAATGAGATGGCCAAGCAGTTTAACATAGGACTCATATGGGTTCCAGAGCACAGAGACATTCCAGGGAATTGCAAAGCCGATGAGCTTGCAAGACTAGGAACTACCTTACAGGTTCCAACAGAATTGGAATGTGTTGGTATGCCTCTAAAACCTTGCAAGCAAAACCTACGGCTTTGTTCCGCGACGGAGACTAATCAAAGATGGGCAAATGGATGGAAGTGTGAGACAACACGACTGATTTGGCCTTCTCTTAATCAGGGGCGCACAAGTGAGCTGAGAGATTTTGACGGTGGTTTCTATAATTACCGGACACTTTCTTATAGGGAAGCACGCAGAGCGGTTAAATGTGACGTCGAATGGCTTTTGCCGGATTTGCATGGATGAAGAGGAGTTGGAAACTATCGAACACTTTATTTGCCATTGCCCGGCACTTTCTGGTCAGAGACTTGCTTCACTGGGATTTAGCAAGCTGTACGATCTTTTTGATTTGTCGGATGTCAAAACTCAATATCTAAGGTGTTTCATTAGAAGCTCAAACTGGTTTAACGACAGGGACTAGAAGGGACACCTATAACGTTTCCGTGATATCACAATGGACCTCAGAGTCTACGTGTTTTGACGTAAAACGTCAGAAGCCAATTACAACCAAACCAAACCTAATTGTGCAATATTTCATAGAATTTTATTCATAGATTTTGTTAGATTCATAGAAAAAATTCATAGAACTAATGAATGTTATTCATAGAAAAAAATGTCATCAATAAGCCTTTTAATTTTTTTATTATTATAAAAAAATATAAAAAAAAATAAAAAAAAAACATTAAAAACTTAAAAAAAAAATATTGCTGTCCTGGTGGGATTCAAACCCAAGACCTACCGGCTGGGAAATTTATAATCGACGCTTAAGCTATCAGCGCCACCAAAGGAGAAAAACCTCTCTGACTAACACTTACAAGGAAGGTCTTTCACAGGACACCCACCGATTGTCCTGAAACTTGCATATAAGAAAGAGGGGATCAAAATAAGAGTTACCTGTTTTTTTATAGCTGCCCAATCTCACATTTAGCGGGTCAAAGGGAAGGGGAAAAAACGGATTTTTTTTCGTTTTTTGAGGATTTTTCCCATTTCTTCAAAAGAAACTATATAAACATTTTATACAGGTCGAAAGTTTTACGAAGGCCTATTCAATGTTGTATCGGTCGTGAACAAATTCGGCTTCGTTGAATTCGTTATTATCGAAAACCGATAATAGTAGGGGTAGTTTATATGGGGATTAAGACGACCGCCAAAATCATATATAATAATCTCTATCAAAATTAAGATGACCCGTATTTTTTTGTTTATCGAAATTCCTGCTAGTTCAGCTTTAATGCGAATTTTCCCGAAAGCCCCAATTGTTCCATAAGGTGGCAATCCTTTTTTAAATTTGAGATTGAGAAACTAAAAAAAACAGATTACTCTTATTTTGTCCCCCTCATTCCTATATTAAAGTTTCAGGACAATCGGTGGGTGCCCTGTGAAAGACCTCAAGACAAACTCAATATGTTAAAGCAGAATATTAAACAAAATGGATTTTAAGTGTTATAATATGTTTATATACTTTAGCTCAGTGGCTAGAGACTATACTAAAAAAAAAAAACTGTAAAGTTACCAAAAAAATCTTGTAAACCTACAAGAAAATTTGCTGATTTTGAACCCACAATTTTTTTGGTAAAGTTAGCAAAAACGTTTTGCTAAAAATTAGTTAACTGAATTTTTTTTTTCAAATTAGTTCATACACATTTGAGGACCCCATTGGGTTCGGACCCGATAGGTCCAGACGCCGATGGGCCTAGACCTAGTTGGGTTCCTTAAAAATCGTCATAGTTTTTGATCCAAAATTTTTGTCCGTTTCGCTCTATCTTGCTTAGTTTTAGAGATACGTGATTTTAGGGGACCACTGTGGTTTTGAGAATTAAAAAACTCGATAACTTCAAAAATATTACTCGGAGAGCTTCTTGTTCTACGTATTGAGGGCTACAAAAATGCTTTTGGACTTTTTATCGTGTAGGCAATATTTACCGATATATGAGCATTTTAAAATTTTCGGGAATGCTAACTTTTTTGGATCCAAAGTTAGGACCCATTAGGGTCCACACATGTGAAGAGAACCGGCGATACTATGGAGAGCTCGAGAACCAAAAATGGCCTCCATTTTGCTCTATCTGGCTTAGTTTCCGAGATAGGTCCATTTAAAGTTTTCTGAAAATAAAAAAAAATTTACCATTTATTTTTGCTAATATTAGCAAAAAATCATGTAAAAATGTAGTCAACTCAATTTCAAATTTAGCAAAAGAAATTAGTTCAAAGTTTGTTTAAAATTGCTAATGTGCTAAATGAAGTTTACAAGAATTTTTTGCTGGCATTCTAATCTCAACTAAAAATTTGCTAAAAGTTAGCTAACTAGCATTAGCAAAAAAAAAATTAGTAAATCTACTAACGTATTTTTTTGAGTGTAAGCTTCACGAAAAACTGGTTTTGTGCTCGAATCTCGGTGGGGATAAGTTAAAAATAAATACATTTTTTAAAATAGAATATTGTAAATAACTATAAATAAAATAATAAAGTAAATAAAAATTAAATAATGTGCTCGACACGGGAGTACTCTTTTACCATTCAACTACTTTGTAAAAATTTTATACACTATCGAATTGTAAGACTTTATTTTTTTTTTTTTATAATTATTGAAGATATTAACTAGATCTTTAATTTTTCAAAGAAAAAATTTTAAAATTTTAAACTTCGAAAGAATATCAAATTTTTAAATATTAGGTGAATGGTGAAAGAGTATTCCCGAATCGAGCACAATAAAATAAATAACAAGTGAGAGTGTTAAATTCGGCTGTGCCGAATCTATTATACCCTCCAAAATGTAAAAAAAATTAAAAACAAAAATTTTTCAGGGGCGTTTCTTTTTTTTTTTGGGGGGGGGGGGGGGTTGATAGGGTCAGTGGGGGACGTTGAGAGCACCTTCCCATTGCGATAAATATACCAAATGTTTCGTTTAATTAACAAAAATACAAAAAAAAACATGTAAAAAAGTGTATTTTTTTAGAGGTTGGTTTAGTTCTTCAAGGGGGAACTTTTTTCCCCCTGGTCCGATTTGGCCAATTTCCGAACTTAACCTGCCTAGGAACATAAGACATATTTGTGCCAAACTTGAAGGGTCTAGCTATTTTATTTTGGACTGCATCGTGTTAAATACAGACGGACGGACGGACGGACGGACAGACGGACGGACGGACATCGCTAAAATGTCTTAGAATCGATCACTGATCAATAATATATATACTTTATGGGGTCCCCGACCGATATTTCGATGCGTTACACACGGAATGACAAAGTGAGTATACCCCCATACTGTAGTTGGAGGGTATAAAAATAGAATTGAACAATAATTTTTTTCCCCTAGCCTATGCACTTTTTCATAGGTATCTGTTTTCTATGAATTTGTTTCATAGATTCTATGAAGAGCGTCATTGGCTGACTTCTAATGATTTTTTTCATAGAATCAATGTACGTTTTCATAGCCGTAATGAACAAAATTTCAGAGCATAATTCACATAATTCCTTCAAAATTCCTGAAAATGCAAAATATTTTATTAAAATTTTGTTTGTAGGCGTTAAACGTGTACTTTGGTAACCTTATCAAATCAGAATATAATAGGGAAATTTTTGGACTTACAATTAGTCGCCATGTAAAAAATTTCGCCCGATATTTGTTAAATCGTTTGGAAACACAAATAAACCAATTTCTCTCAAATTTTGTTCATGTCTGTTTTCTACGTTAAGAAAAGATTAAACGAAAGATAGATCCAATCGGTCCATGTTTGGACATGGGACTCATTTACCGGAAAACACTGGTGAAGGGTAACATATGGTCGGTCTTACCCGCCTATAATTTTCGTTCTTGTTTTTTATTTAAAATTTTCCATCTTTTTCTGAATTTCCATAATTTTTCTCATTGCTAATTTAGTACCTTTTTAGCAATAATTTTACATTTTCCACTGGGTAACACTGCAATCTTTTTTTTTTGTTAATTTACAATTTCTTTACTAATTTTAGTCACGCTTTGTAGTTAAAAAAACATGGCAAACTTAAAACCACCTAAAACAAAAAATATCTTTAAAGAAATCTTTAAAAGACCTAGATAAACCATGTGCTAATTCTAAAATAACCTTGTTGGAATTTCTTAAATGCTGTAAAATTATATATACAAGGGCCCTTACCACAAGAAAACAAAAAGTCTATTTCACCAAAAGTTTTATTTTAAATTTAAAATTTTCTATACATTTTTTGAAAGTCGATTTTAAAAACAAAAACAATTTGTATGGAAATAAAATTAAAAGCTCATTTTAAATTTATTTTATTTTCTTGTAGTAAGGCTGAAGGTGTTTATACTTAATTCCTCATTATTAATTAGCAATTACAAAAGATTTAAAGGGTAGGTATTAGCTAGCAAAATGCAATTATACCTATATTTAGCTACTGTGTGGCCTAATGATTAGCTACTACCTAAAAATTTGAAATGCATGATATGTTATGTGTGTCCACAATGTTTAAAAAAAAAAATAATTGTTTAAAATGCTTGTCATCTTTTAAATGTCTTTTTTTTAGTGAATTTCAAGTGTCTTTGTTATAGCTTATTTCATGGATTTTGTGTTTAAGGGTGGGTTGATAAGTTATGGGAGCTTCACAAAATACTTTTTTCTGACTCTAGGGATTTTTCCACAATTTTGGAACTTTTAACGTTTAATTTTAATTTAGAATATATAAGCTTATGAATTAAAGAAAAACAAGTAAGAAGGATATAGTCGGTGGAGACCGGCCATATAATACCCTAAACCAGTGTCTCCCAGAAAATGGGTCCCAAGTTCAAACGGTCCATGTTTGAATTGAATCTAGTTTTTTTACACCCTCCACATACAATTAGTGATAGAGGTTATATATGAGTTTGTCATTCCGTTTGTAACTCATCGAAATATCGGTCTGAAACCCCATAAAGTACATATATTATTGAATAAAAAATCTAATCTATCTCTAATATTATTGATCAGTGATCGATTTTTTCCGCGATTTTTTTTTTTTTTTCAAAAGAATTTTTTTTTTGCAAAAAAATCTTTTTTTAGAATGTGGAGGGTATCTATTCATTCGGCAAGGCCGAATTAAATTTTTTTACTTGTTTTATTTTTAAATCTTTTATAAGTGTAAAAAAACTCACAAAGGAAATTTGAATAAAATAGGCTTCTATTTGTTGCCAATTAACCGATTTAACTGAATTTTGAAGAAATTTTCATATGGGCTAAGTCCAAAAATGGTCTGATTATAATCAGATTTGATTAGGTTTTTTAAATACGCGTTAATCACACACAAACAAAATTTTAATTAAATATTTTTTTATTTTCATGAAATTTGAGAGATGTCTGAGAATATCGGGAAGGTGATTTGTATGGGGGCTACAAGAAGAACTGGCCCGATTTCTTTAAAATTCGGAATGGAAATACAAATTAAGTTTACCTGCCAAATCTCGAAAGAATATCTATTACAATACGGTAATTAGAGTCAATTCTGTGAAAATTATAGAGGACCCATTGTATGGGGGCTAGGTCTACACACGGACCGATTTTTTTCCAACTTCAATTGGGCTAAGAGAGGCTTATGTTTTAAATTTAAAGTAAATTGATTAAAAATTGCGACCCGTATCGTGTTTACAACGTTTAGACGGACAGACGGACGAACAAAGAGACAGACAGGACGGACATCACTAGATCGACTCAAAAAGTGATCCTAAGTCGATCGGTACAACTAAAAGGGGTCCAGGACCAATATTTCGGGTAGTTTTAAACATCAGCACAAACTATTATTTATAGATTTTTTAGAAAATTTTTAAAAAATATTTTTAGACCGAACTTTTGCAATTGCACAAAAAATTTTAAAAAGTAGAGCAATTATTTTTATTCAGTTGTCACCTAGTTTTTCCAACAACCCAAACAAATTTGAAAGTTTTTAAATACAGTAGAAGAAATCTGCATTTATTTTTTACCTTCAACTCTTTTGACCGCGATAAAAAAATTGTAAATTTTACAATTTAATGCTAAAAAGCTTGTACATTTTTTTAGTAAGTAAGTATTCAAACAAAAAAAAATTTCATTAATTTTTATTCATTAAATGTTTCGTTTTTCCCTGAAAAAAAAAAAAACTTTTTTCATCAAAAATTATATTTTATTATCAAAAAGGTTTTTTTATCAAAAATATTTTTTTTTTTAATTTTTTTTTCATACATTTTTTTTTATTTATTTTAAGTTTTTTTCTTAATTTTTTTCGTTTCAGTGTTCGATTTTAGTCAAAAATAAATGTCAAAAATCGCGAATTGAACTATTTTTTAAAATAAGAAAACTGGTGTTACACTTACTAAACTAAAAATGTATAAAAACTGAATTTCTGCAATTTTACTCAAATGCATGCAAATTTTACAATTTTCAATTGATTTTCTTAAAAGCCTAAAATCTTTGTCATAAGTTTTTTATATCTTTTATTTTAGTTTGATCATTAACGATTGTCATTAAAGACCCTTTGCTAAATACTTGTAGTATAGGGTTTTTACTTTTGCTAAATATTCTTGACAATGGGATCTGAGAAATCCCGAAACACGTGTCGGTTAAGTCTTGCAAAAAATTACCAACATAAATAAATTTAAAACAGAAAAATAATTTTCTTGAAAATTATTGTATGAGAGTATCATAGTTTTAATTAGTAAAGGAAATAATGACCTCGAGCTAGAATAAAAACCTACTCAAAATATTTTTAATATTTTTTTAAAAAGTGCTCCATATTTGGGATATTTTTGATATATTGAGTTTTAACAAATTTCAGGTCGTGATCAATTTTTAAATGCACTTTTAATATGGTATTTAAGCAAGTTTTTGTGAAAAAATTCCAGTTGCTAAAAAAGGCTAAAAAACATATTTTAAAAGGGGCGTTATGGGAGGCGTACGGACATAGCGCCCAAGTGCATATCACCCAATTTAAAAAAGTCATTCCACCCAAAAAAAATGTGTGTCAGTTGTTGTTGCAAAATTTTTTGGACGATATATCCATTATTTTTGGGTATTTTAACAATTTTCTTTAAATTATTATAAATTATCAAAAATGTCATACTACCCAAATATCAAAATGTTGAATTTAAAAAATGTCATAGCACCCAAAAAAATAATCATAAAACTCACCAATAATCACAAAACTCACCAATATTTTAAAGTTTTTATGCGTAGCCGGCCTTTGGCCGGGCTTAGGGATTACAAAATCCATGCATTAAACCCACCCTCTCCGCAAAGTAAAGTTTCTAGGGTAGCAGGTTTACGCTATCAAATTTGTTATTACAAAAAACAAATCATAAAAGTCGTAATTTCGACATTTCGCCCAAAAAAAAATATTTTGGATTTTTTGACAATTTTGTATTGGGAGAAATAACATTTTTAGACCTATCATTTTGGTCTATATGTCGCAGCTTGGGCGATATGACATTTACGGCTTTGGGCGATGAGACCTTGGGCGCTATGTCCGTACGCCGTTATGGGAGCCCCCTTGGTTGGAAGAGATACGGAGTGCGTATGTTGAAAAAAAAAAATTGGGAAAAAAGTAATGATAGTTGATCTTACATTTCGCCCTCTAGTAGCCAGCATGGGAGCTGATTCCGTAAAAAACAAAATAAAAATTGTTTGGTGACCACCATAAGACGTAAAGATAGAGGGTAGGTATATTCCAAAAAAAAATTGGGGTTAAAAAAATATTGGGGGTCGGTCACACACACACATCTCCAGGGGCACCCTTGGGGCAGTTAGAACTGTAGGAGTAGATTTTATAAAAATAATATTTTGTATGGGAGCTCATTAGTGGAGAGCTCATTATCGAGTGGAGAGTATATGAGTATGGGGCCGGTATTATTGGTTACCACTCTAAGAGCCACCATGGGAGCGGTAGGAGCTAATTTTATAAAACAAATTTATAACAAATAAAAAAAATTGTATGGGGCCAACCTTAAGGGTTAAAGATAGAGGGTAGGTAGGTTCTAAAAAAATTGGGGTTTAAAAAAATATTGGGGGTCTCCCGAGTAAAAATTTTTTGATATAATCATATATAATTTGATACAATCTTATATGAGTTAATATGCTTCCATATAAATTTATATAAAATTATGTCTATCATTTTGATACGGTTGATCCACTATATATGGTTAGATATTGCTCCATATATGATTAGATTCGTATTTTGGTTTTGCTCATCAAATTGTATAAAAATAGATATTATAAGATCAATTTGATATAATTAGATTTGACCAAATTCAGGATCAAATTGAATCAATTTTTATATTTTTTGATCTAAAGTAATACAATTAGATATTATTTGATACAACCATTTTACGGATCAAATTAGATCTATTTAGTAAAATTAGCATAATATTTTTACTAGGGCTGTCACACATTCGAATCTCTAGGGGCACCCTTTGAGCATTTAGAGCTGTAAGAGCAGATTTTATAAATAACACATTTGGTATGGGAGCCCCATTATCGAGTTGATATACGGTATAAGTTTGTTCCAAAAAATGTTAGAAGGTAAAAAATAATGGGGGTCGGTTTTATTTGTTACCACACTAAGAGGCATCATGGGAGGGGTATTAGCTGATTTCATAAAACAAATTTATTAAAAAATTAAAAATACAATCCTATTTTGACCACCTTAAGGGTTTAATATAGGGGGTAGGCATATTCTAAGAAAATGTTGAGATTGGAAAAATATTTTGGGACGGTCTCACATTTGACATCTGTTGGGACACCCTTGGAGCAGTAAGAGCGGTAGGAGCCAATTTTTATAAAAATGTTATCTCTTCTTTTTTAATAAAAAAAATAATTTCTATAATTTTTTTGTAAAACATTTTTTTCACTAAATAATGTATAGTTAGTCTAAAAAAATATAAATATCAATAATAAAGGGCGTTTCTGAGTTTACATAAGTTCCAAACCACTGTGCATCGATTAATGGCTTCTAAGGTGACAATCAGGTTGAAAAATGTTGTAAACATGTAGAATTGATATGGAATTTATCTCTTTTCGGGGCACGCAATGTGCTAAATGGAGGACGACACGTTTGACACTTTCGTATCTTACACCTTCTGCGAATAAAAATATATTTTTTTTTTTATTTCACGTACTTGATACAGCTTCTATTTTGGAGATATTTTCCTTAAATCACCTATAATTTTTTTATTTAAACAACATCAGTGCACAAAATTTAAGAAAAAGTGTTATTTAACTTTAATTTAAAAAAAAAAAAAAAAGATTGAAATCCACCGATTTTGTCCCGAGATTTTTTTATTTAAATAATACCACTTTTGTAAAATGTTGAAAATTTCGAAAGTTAGCAATATCTGGAATACTGATCTACTTTTGAGACCTTGAACGGCTGTAGGCAAAATCGCCCAAAAACAAATTGCCCAAAAAAGAATATGAAATTTCGCCCAAAAATTATTCATACAAATTTGGGCCATATTTCATATGAAAAGTTACCCAAAACTTTTGATCACATTTTCATATTTTTTGGGCCAAATTTTAAAATAAAAAATTTGGTAATTTTTCATTACAAAAAATTACCCAAAAATAAAATCTGACAGTGCCCACTTTTATGTTGGCTTTAATTTTTGTCAAAATCTTAAAATGTCAAAACTAAAATAAATCGCAACGAAACAGTCACTAGAAAAATTAAATACCTTATAGAATGATACAACCTAAAAAAAAGTTTATTAATTTTTTTAGAAACAAGACAGCGAACAATCTCTGCTAGGAATCGAACCAACAACCCCTGCACTTACATTCAGATTATCATGCAACATTTGCCAAAAATCTACCTCAGGCCAGCAGAAAATCAATAGTAATAAATTAAAAAACAATATGGAGTTGCAATGAAAGCGCCGCAGATCCATCCAATTGTTTCTATTTCATTGTAATTTAAGTTGCTTACTTTACGGGTTTTACAGACTTATTAAAAAACGATCTGTCAAAAAAATTGGGATACGTAACAAATAGCTCTGTCATCGAAATGTTTGTCTTCATCTTAAAAGTTTTTCTGGGTAGCCGGCCTTCGGCCGGGCTTAGGGAATACTAACTTCATTCCTTAAACCCACCCTCTCCGCAAAATAAAGTTTTTTTTAGTAATATTTGTTGTGAGAAAAATGCGTTTTGAGATTTTTTTTTATTTTGGTTCATTTTTCATTTCTTTCTTGGGCCTTTTTTCGTTAATTTTGTGCCAAATTTCGTATTTTCTTTTTGGGCAATTTTTCATATTTTTGGGCGATTTTGCATTTGGGCGATTTTTCATAATTTTTTTGGGCGATTTTTCTTTGGAGATTCGGCACGAGGTTTAACGTGAAAAATAAATTCTTAATTTTGTGGATCAAAATCTCTGTAAAATAGTACTTTTTAAGTGAATTTGTATATCAATGAATGTCCTTTTTACCTTAATATTTTTTAAACAACCTACTCTTAATTTCCCAACAATTTATTAATACATACAAACAAAACACAAAATACTTCAAATGACGTTTTAGTTACATATGTTAGAGTAAGTTTTTTTGTTTCCTTATCTCTCAACTTCTATTTGTAATTATATGGAATCTCATTAAATTTTTAAACACGTATCACACGTAAACACTTGGATTTGCAAAGATTTTTTTTTTGTAGTTTTTTGTTATTTTGCACAAAAATACTTTAGCAAAATCCAAAAAAAGAAATCCTAAATAAAGGCTAATTTAATACATAGTTTTATGTATTTCACATTTTCTAAGCCAAAGATTGTCAATTTCTTTGGATGTAAAAAAAAAAAACTCATAAAAATCTCTAGAGAGTTTTTTTTCGTACTTACTTATGCTTGATATTGAATGGAGTGTCTGTCATCATTTTAATTTCACAGTGTTTCAACAGTTCAACTGACCATGCTAACCAACCAATCGTAGTTTTTGATCATATATGTGTGATCATTTTTTAATGCTGTAGCTACTGCATTAGCTATTTTTTTTTGTTGTTGTTAATGCTGTTGTTGTTATTGTTGAAGTTCACCCTCCCGTAACATTATTTAACAGTTTATGGTTTAAATCGATTTTTCTTGTATTTTTAAGTTTTAAACCACTAAAAAAAAGAAACATTTTTGGTATTGCTGCTGATTCGTAACTTTTAATTTCAATTTCGTTAAAGTCATTTATACAGACAGATGAACGGACGGACAGACACAATCATCGTAAATGGTTGTAAAGATGACAAAATCTTTATAGTTTTAATTAGCCGATTTAATTAAATTTAAAGAAGTTTCTTTTTGCACACAACAAAAAAAAAACAGAAAACTGTTTTGCTTCTTTAATTTTATTTTAACAGCTGTCAATTAAAATGTCCAACTGTTGATGTTTTTACACAAAGTTTGTGTCTTAAGTCTTTTGTTTTTTTATTACAAATTTCTAGTACGTTATAATTTTGCTGTATATATAGAATGTGGGAAAGTGAAAAATGTATCTGTTTAATTAAGAACGAATTGCCATCCTAGTTTAGCTTCAAAAAAAATATGCAACAGAAACAAAACAGTAAGTTGTAAGGCTAGGTTCGGGTTGGCCCTCGCATATACCGACTGGTCCACATGATCCACACGTTCCTTAAGTGACGAGGATAAAATGCGTATTGCAAATAATTTTATGGACATAAGGTACATAACTGCAATTGTCTCCAGATTATCGAGTTCTGCTTTGCCAAACAATCGCTCGTGATGCATAGAGCCAAAAAAGCCCAATATGTGTGGCAGTTAGAGTGATAAAACCGTTCAACAGCCAATATTAAAGGATGAACCGGATAATATACGTTTGTAAGTAGAGCCCAAATAAAGTAAAACTGCATTTACAGTTTTTCATTGTGTGATCCTGTTTCCTTTTAAAAGGACTTCAAAGTTTTAAAGGATACATTTTTGAAATATTTTAACTTGTCCTTGGATGACAATTTTGATGGCAAATAGAGTTTTTCAAGGGAGTTCCCGGGACGGAATTTCCCGGGAATTCCCGTAAATTTTCAATCCTGAAATCCCGGGAAATAGAGCGGGAATTCCCGGGAATTTTAGTTACTTTAAAATTGTTGATTTTTCGACATCTATTGATTATTTTGTATGTGATTTTTTAGAGATTTTATTAAAATTCTTGACATTTGATGACACAGGGACAAGGAGGACCAAAAAAGTATTCCAAGAGAGACCTTCTAACTAAAAAATGTCATAAAATCTGAGACTTACGAAATGAAAAATTCTCTCAGAACCTCATTCTTCGATGATGATTTATTTGCAATTACACAGTGATACAAAATCGAACTTTCCGAATCGGAATGGGATGATACCAAAAGCAAATGAAAGTTTACATTTAACATAACAAAACGCTCAAAACATTTTTTTAATTCAGCGCTAGATTATTTTTTACACGCATTTAAAGTTAGTGATTTTAAAGCCTTTGAAGGTTTTGTGTACTAAAGATGTCCTACATTAGAAGCCCCTGGTGGGGCACTTATTGGACATATGGTGTCCAGTGTCTAAACTTAAGCTCGAAATTACGTTAGCTATAACCGGTATGAATTTCGCTGCAATCAGTCTCGTACCTATTTACTGAATAGCCAAATTATTAAAAATAATCCACTGTTCACCGTTGGGTTAACAAAAATTGTTATTTTTTCTCGAAACTTCTTTTTTTTTTTTAAAGGTACTAAATAATATTTTAATGGTGTTAATAAACATTATAAATACTGTAATCGCATTCATGTTTTTATATATTTTTTGGCAAAAAATTTGGGTTTTTAGTTTTTGTGGGAATTACCGGGATCCCTGGAAATTTAAAAATTAATCCCGCTTTTTTAGGAAATGAAAAAGGCCGGGAAAAGGAAAACTCTAATTAATAAATTAAACCATCCATACATACAAATTTTTTTCTCATCGCATATTGCGTTGACAAAACAAGCAAAAAATGCAAATAAATCAGTCCGTTAGGACTATTGGATCTGCAGTACGAATCTGCCAACTTAATATTGAAAGTATTAGTAATTCTAAATCAGACTAAGTATCTGTCCCGCTTAATGACAGATGAAAAAATCGATGTTATCCTTCTTCAAGAAACACGAACTCAGACACATGAACTCTTAGTATCTAAAGGAACAATACATGGTTATAAACTACTTGCCGCTATCCACCACCGATTCTATGGCATTGCTACGTATGTTAAAAATAATATCACTGATGCAAAAGTTCTTGAATGCAGAAGCTCTAATGATATTTTTATCATTGCTGCTAAACTAAATGGTATCAACATTATAAACATTTACAAGCCCCCCTTAATTCAGTGGTCAACAAACTCCATTCCAAACTACGATCATCCAGCCGTATACGCAGGAGACTTTAACAGCCATCATAGTCTTTGGCGCTACCAGTCAGATGACGATAACGGTTTATGGTTAGCAGACTGGGCAGATGCCCTAAATATGCATCTATTGTATGATGCCAAGGACAGGGGTACATTCCACTCAGCAAGATGGGATAGAGATTATAACCCAGATCTTTGCTTTGTCTCATCATTAGCCTCAAATCCTCTCCCCGCAACTCGTAAGGTCTTGAGAAATTTCCCGCAAAGTCAACATCGGCCAGTCATCATTGATATACCCAGCAAAACGTTGGTAATGGGTAGTGATTATATAACACATTACCAGGTAACGTATATACCTTATTTGTAGCATTATTTTAGGATGTCTTTCAAACATTTGGTTCTCAACGTATTATTTTCAAGTGAAAAATAATGCATTACTAATAATTTGATACGTAATTCATGATTATTGGAAAAAATGTATTTCATATTTATTATTTCTAAACATTAAATCATGGATGACTTATATTTGGTTACATTATGTATTATTTGAAAGTTTGAAATAATGCATTATTTATAATTGGATGCATAATGCATTACAATAACATAAAAAATAATTATTTTATAAAAAAATGCATAAGTTTAAACTAGAGATGGGCTCACGACAGGACATTTCTAACGACACACACTCACGAGCATATTTTATCTACTTACACTCACTTACAATCACGTGAGTAAATTTAATACAATTTACTTTTTCACTACTCGTAACACCTTATATATTATCTTCTGGTATGCTATATTATTTCATTTCTCGTAACCTATATAATATCATATATTTTACACCTTACTCGTATTCTTCGTTATAAATTTATGACTTATTTTATACCTTACTGGTATTCTTTGTGATAATGTGGATGCATTACTTTGAGTCTCATCGCCTGTTAAAATCATCAATGCTGCAATGTATAAAATAAGAGATCCTATACCTTATTTTATACCTTACTTGGTAATCTAAGTTTTGCTGGGTAGGAACAAAAATCCCACTGGTAAATAGTGTCCCAAAACCCAGATGGAACTTTCGGAAAGCAGACTGGAAAAAATTCTCCACACTTTTAGATGATGCGATTCGTTTCATTCCCCCATTATCTTCCAACTATGACCGATTTGTTGGATTAATTATTGCATCTGCAAAGAAATCCATACAAAGGGGCTTCCGAAAGGAATATATTCCATGTTGGAATGAGGACAGTGATAGATTGTATAATGAATTCTGCATAAATGAGAGTCAAGAAACAGCTGAAGCATTACTGCTTAGTTTGGATGAAACAAGAAATGAAATGTGGACTAGTTCTTTAGAAAATATGGACTTCAAACACTCTAGCCGTAAGGCATGGAGTATATTGAGAAAGCTTGGCAGTGCAATTCCTCCACCATCAAACAAACCAACTTTAGATCCAAACTGCATTGCTTCTCATATCGTGGGCGTCTCAAAATCTGAGTCTGAAAAATTATTTTCCATCAACGTTCAAAAAGAATATAAAGTCCTTAGATCACATGCCTCCTCAAATGCTCAGTACTCCAGTCCTTTTACTTTACAGGAAGTGAGTGACGCGCTGAGAGCTATGAAAGTTGGAACAGCAGCAGGAGTAGATGGTATATATCCAGAATTTCTAAAAAATAGCGGACCAAAGACAAAAACATGGCTCACACTATTTTTCTCAAACATCTTGGCCTCAAACCAACTACCTACATCTTTTAAAACCATTGCCTTGCTGAAGCCAAATAAATCTGCAGACCTGCCCCAAAATTATCGTCCTGTTTCGCTTTTGTCCGTAAATTTTAAGCTGCTCGAACGTCTTATTTTAAATAGAATTGGTCCGGAAATTGACCGAATAATCCCTCAAGAACAGGCAGGATTTAGAAAACAAAGAAGCTGCACAGACCAAGTATTGGCTCTGACCAATTTCATCGAATACGGCTTCCAGAAACAACTTAAAAGAGCAACCGTTTTCGTCGACTTTACTGCGGCATATGATACAGTGTGGAAAAAGGGGCTGCTATATAAATTGTTAAAGGTGATTCCCTGTATCAGAATATGCAACCTTATCAACTCCATGCTCAGTGACCATCTGTTTAACGTGTACTTGGACGACAAACGTAGTAGAACTCGTAAACTAAACAACGGACTTTCACAAGGTTCCGTACTAGCCCCAACGTTGTTCAACCTCTACATTCACGATCTACCGTCATCAATATCCCGTAAATTTATCTACGCCGATGACATGGCGATCGCCTACCAACATTCTTCTTTCTCCGAGTTGGAAAATGTCCTAACATCAGACCTTAGCAGACTATCCTCATATTGTAAAAACTGGCGACTTATTCCTAGCCCCGCCAAAACTGAAGTAAGCTGTTTTCATTTGAATCACCAGGAATCACATCGAGAACTAAATGTTTTCATTAACAACACACGGCTGTTACACAACACAAACCCAAAATACCTTGGAATTACACTGGATAGGACCCTCTCATTTAACGCGCATCTCTCAAAAACCTCACAAAAACTGAAAACAAGAAACAACATTATTCAAAAATTGACCGGCTCTACATGGGGAGCAAACTCAAACTGCTTGCGCACATCCGCGCTGTCACTAGTTTATTCTGCTGCTGAATATGGTAGCCCAGTTTGGCTCAATAGTCGCCACACACAAAAAATTGACACTCAACTTAACACAACAATGAGGTTGATCTCTGGAACACTGCGTCCAACTCCAACAGAGTGGCTCCCAAAACTATGCAACATAGCACCTCCACAGCTGAGAAGAAAACAGGCACTGTTACGAGAATATAATTAGATCCAAAACAATGATCTTATTCCATTAAATACCGATCTAATCAATCCTCCATACCGAAGACTTGAATCAAGAAAAGCGCCTTTATATCTTGCCAAAAATCTATCAAATGAAGTTTTTGAAATCAACACAGCTTGGGCGTGTGACTGGTCAAATTCAGGTCGATCGAGTCCCATCTTTGACGAAAGAAGCAGCAAAACCAACCTCGACCTCAAACTACCAAGGAAATCATGGTGTAACTTAAATAGACTACGAACTGGCACCGGTAGAACCTTAGAAACCCTCTACAACTGGGGTTATGTGGATGATCCTACATGTCAGTGTGGTGCTCCTCTGCAAACAACAGAACACATTCTTCGAGAATGCACCATTTTTTCTTACAAGGGGCCGTTAAGTAATATCAACAATTTAACACCAGACGCAGTTGCTTGGCTAAATTCATTAAATCTATGAAAAAAAAAAAAATTGTAATCCTTCTAAACTTATGATTTATTGTTCTTTCTTTTGTATTGTAATCCATACGCTAAATAAAATAAAATAAAGCTTTATCAAAACGTATTGTTGAAAATTGTGAATGATATTGAAGGATATATTTTTGAAAGGACGTAACTTACTTCTTTTTTCCAGATATGTTAAAGTAATTAAATAGGAAAATTAGGGGATATCCTCCTCATGCATTTTCTATCACTAGTAATAAAAATATTAAAAAAATATTTTATAAAATTTAATCCTCTAAAATTTTGAAGGAACAGAATCACAAAATGAAAAACTGTAAATGCAATTTTAATACATTTAATCGCTTGTTTCAAACGCATATTATCCAGTTTGTGTTCAATGACTTTTTTTCATTTTTGTCGGACGGTGTAATATGTTCCACAAAAATATTTGCCTTAATATTTTCTACACACAAAAAAAACTTTGTCAAATTACTAGTAAAAGTCTCGTAATCCCATTTTACCAATTTTTGACAGTTTTCCTTGTTTTTAAACAAACAAATTTGGATCGAAATTTATGTTTTTTTTGTAATCTTACATTTTTTTTTGTAATTTATTTATTTTATTTTTTTTTATTTTTACAATATAATTTAACAAAAAAATCTAGTAAATTCACGAGAATTCCTTGTAATTTCAATTGCGCCAAAACACTGTAAATTTACAATTTTGTTGGTAAAAAGCTTGTAAAATTTTAAAATTATTGGTAAAAAGCTTGTAAAATTACTAGGAATTCTCGTAAAATAGGAGGTAGCAAAAAATCTAGTAAAATTACGAAACCTCCTTGAAAATTTTATGGTATCAAAAAATTTGTACATTTACCATTTTATTGGTAAAGGCCTTGTAAAATTACAAAATGATTGGTAAAAATCTTGTAAAATTACTAGGAATTTTTGTCAGATAGGAAGTAGCAAACAAAAAAAAAGTTACAAGTTTTTCTTGTAATTTTACAAGGTTTTTTTTTTAGTGTACAAAGTTGTTGAATATACCTCAAATGATAATAAAACATTAGTTTCATATAGCGATATGCTGCAGGAACAAGCCAAAAGGGGAAGCGTAAAATAAAATTCTGATATGATCTTTCAGAACGCCGACAAACGTTTAGTTTTTATACCCTCCACTCTAGTGATAGACGGTATATATAAGTCTGTTATTCCATTTGTTACACCTTGAAATATTGGTCTATGACCCCATAAAGTATATATATTCATGATCCTTTATCGATTTTAAGACGATCGATTTTAGGACGATCTAGCGATGTCCGTCCGTCTGTCCGTCTGTCTGCCAAATTTGAAAAACTTTACGAAGGCTCCTGAAGTTTAACATATATGTTGTGCATTTACCTGCTCCGGTTTGTAATGCAATCCAGCGAAATCGGTCCAAAGGTTCAAACGTTATGAGCAAAAGACTGAATTTCGGCAAGGGTTTTTTATGAATTTACGAGATAAATAAAAAACACGCCAACTTTTGAAAGGCAATTCTGAGGATGCTGGAGCATATATATAAATTTGTGCTTCCCCTGGCCTCAGTCGTATTGAATTTCAGCCAAATCGATCTAGTGGCTCTAAAGTTATTAGCAAAACCTTGAATTTCAGATTAGTTTCACCTTAAACTCACGTGTTGAAAACATTGGTAAGTCACAAAAATATTTTACAACGTAATTTTGTCACTCAAAAATATTTTAAATTAAAAAAAAACACTCGAAAAAAATATTACACTCAATAAAAAAAATTAGTAAATTTTGTTTTTTCAAAAATTACTTAAAAACTTTAAAAAATTCTCTCCCCAGGGGGGGGGGGGGAGAATGGGATTTCAACCCCAAATTTCTAAAAAAGGAAAGGAACAGAAATGAAAAAAAGGAAATGAAAAAAAAGAAGAAAGGGAAAGGAAAAAAGGGAAGGGAAAAGAACGAAGATACAACGAAAATGACCACGATGTAAAAAAAAACATTAGGAATTGGTTAGGTGTGCTGATATTTTACGTCAGCGCACATTGCCTACATCATAAGGATTTTTTTTAAGCTTAGGATAAAATGTTTGAGAATTAATGAGATTGTATATAAAAAACTTAAAAAAACAATAGAATGGTGGACATTTTCTAATCGAACAACTTTCTTCTAAGGAAAAAGTATCATCTCAAATATTTTTTAAAGAAAATTGTCTCATAAATTCAGACTTTATATATAAAAAATATTTTGAAAATTATTTGCCTCTAAATATAAGAATTTCGTGATTGAAAAATTATCTCAAATTTTAGAACAAATGCCGTATGACTTTTCTATAGAAAAAATTTCAAAATATTTCAAGAATTTTTCTGCAAAAAAAATTCTCATTGTCAGTGAAAAAATTCTCAGTGAGGTTTTCTATGGGAAAAATATATTTCCAAATCTTAAAATTTGTTTTAAGGAAACATTTTTAAGAATATGAAATATTTAAAATCTGCGAGGAAGAGTTTATCAAAATCTATGATTTTTTTATATGAAAAAAGTTTTAAAAATTTTCTACAAAAAACTATGTTATAACCTGAGACTTTTTGTATAAAAAATCTCTCAGAAACTGAAAATATTTCTCTTGAAAGATTCTGAGATTTCTATAGGAAATATGTTTTTGAATATGTAAATTTTTCTTTAGAAATAGTGTTAAATAATAGTTTTCTGTATGAAAAATGTTTCAGAATCAAAGATATTGCCATAGAAAGCATTAGATGGCAATAAAACCGTAAAATTGTTCTATTGAAAAATGCTATAAGATTTAAGATTTTATTTTTAGAAAAATGTATCAAAATTTCTTCACCAAATATTTTTGAAACTGATCATTTTTTAGTATCTAATAGTTTTCGAAATATGCATAATACAATTTTTTTTTTTATTTCTTAGAATCTCAGAATTCTGCAGAAAAATTTTTAAAAATCTGAGACATTTTCTATTAGTAATAATTGTTTTAATGAATCTAAGTACTTTTTTATATCAAAGAGTTTAAGAATCGGAACATTTTTCCAAATGCAAATATTGCTGAAATGGGTTATTTTTATATTTATATTAAACTTATTTTAACATCTAATAGTTTTTTGTGGTAAAAATATCAACATCTGAGAACAGCGACGTATCCAGGAATTTGAAAACGGGGGGGCCAATACCAATAATTTTTTTCGTCATCGCCTATTAATAATTATTTTAAACAACTCCCATAACCTACCAGAATCTGAGAATTTTAATAAACAAATAATACTACTATCTCAGAATTAATTACAGAAAACGAATCGTACAATGGAAGTATCTTAACCCTTAGTCAACCGGGTCCCTTTCTCTCCAAAATTGGTATGGGCTTAAACATTTTTTAAAAAATTTCGAAGTTACTTAAAAATATTTGGTTTTGAAAACCGAGTGGCGGTTTTGAATTTCAATATGGCGGATGCAATATGGCGCCCATTTTTTTTTAAATATTACAGATTTTCTTAAAATTCTTCATACATGGGTTCTTGAATTTGCTTAAGAAGAATTTGCAGTTGGATTTTTAAAATTCAAAATGTCGGATCCAACATTGCTATAATTTTTTTAAAAAAATAACAGATTCACTCAAAACTCTTTACGCACCGGTTTGTAGGGTTGCTAAATTAGAATCTGCCATTCGAAAATCTAAATTCAGATACTTATTTAGCGACCCAAAAATATCGGGTGTAAAAAGTTTCAAGCTTGTCGCCATTTTGGATCCGCCATTTTGAATTTTAAAATTCCAACTTCAGATCCTTTTTAAGCGACCACAAAAACCTGTGTTTAAAGAGTTGACTAAGGCACCCTCATATAAAAGAAACAATTCTATGGTTGTGATGTCTCGGCTCATCGTCAATATCGGGGATTTTGGGGTTAAAAAATAGGTAAAAAATTACGATTTTTTTTTTATTTTTCAGCCATTTCTTTCGAAGAAACTATATGATGTTTTCATATGAGAATAAATGTTTTTTAATGCCTATCCAACGGGGGCACAACCTTGTAAAAATTTAGCTTCGTTAAATCTTTTTTTTTTTCATGAAAATGTGTAAATTTAAAATCGTCTTTAAAGGTTCAGGGAAATCGGTTCAGAAGGGTTGAGATACTTCCCTTATCTTTTTGTTTGAAAATTGTTTTGTAAAAATTTTCATGATTCTGATGCATAATTTTTATTAGATAAAACTAATATTATGTGTTTTTTTATCATATTTTACTGATTTTTCGGTATAAATGACTTTTTAGAAACGAAATTCTTCAAACTCTAGGGTTTTTATAAAAAAAAATAAATCTTTTCTTTTAAAATCAAAATATTTAGAAACTTGTGATTTTTTTTTTTGTATAATCAGGGTTGGCAACCGAAACGAATAACGGTATCGGTAACGGTATTGGTATTACATATTTTTTATATCAGTAACGGTAAAGGTAACGGTATTTTTGATTATTTAGGTAACGGTTAACCGTTACCGAAACAACGATACCGGTACGTACCGGTATTATGAATAAAATTTACCCAACATGTTAAAAAGTCACAAATTTTTTAAAAACACGTAAAAACTGAAAAATGTTGTGCATTTCAACATATAATTATATAGAAGTACTTAATACTTTAATTAATTAACACAGAATTAAATTTAAGTATTCACGGAATATTGTAATTCAACAAATAAATCATTGATTTTTTACGTGTTTATAAGATTTCTCTGCCCAATCAGCAGTAATATCTGAACTTTGAGCCATTTAAGAAATCTGATGGTTTTAGCAGAGTCTGCAGAAAAATGCGTCAAGACCACAGATAAATCTGCGGCTTTAAGTTGAATAATCTTCTGATTTCAAATAAACAGCCTGAACATCGAAATTATATTTTATTAAAGTCAAAAATACTTATTTTTGTTAAAAACTGTTATAAAAAAAGCGAAGTTTTTCATTTCAATAAACTTTTCAAATTTTTTTCATTTTTTTTTTTATAGAAAATGTTCTTACAAACAAGACAATTACTGTAAAATGACACTGCGTGACAAAACGAACCACTATTTTAGAAAACAAGAGGGACGACCAACATTTCTATATATTTCGAGCATGCTGAATCGAATGGCGTACTCCGTTTTTCGATGTATGGTACAGTTTTTTTTGCAAAATGTCATTAAAGATTGGCTGATTTTCAGCTGCTTTTTTAACAAAAAAATTTCCAAAGCTAATGATTTTTAAATTTTATGGCATGGAAAACAAAGATATAACTTGTAGCAATATTCTTAATGTAAATTTGGTTTAAAGTTTTTCATCTTAAGCCCTTAAATTCGCGGTTTTCTTCATTTTTTTTTAAGTTTTCGCGAAATTAACCACTAAATTGGTCTCTGATAAAAAGCTTGCATTTTGTGGATCATAAAGGCATCCATGACACTACGAATAGTGGACAAAAAACATCTATGCTATATGGACCATCATGATGAAAATCGCGAAAAACTTTTTTTTTTATATGGCAGCATCACTTTAGGAGATGATTTGAGGCTTCATCTTTTAGTGTATAATGTGGGAACCTTAAACAATGAACTGACTCAAAATTTGTCCAAAAAAGTTTTCATTTTCAAAAGTTATCTTAACAAAAACTACAATTATTGTATGACAAACACTGAAATAATAGTTTTTGTTAAGATAACTTTTGCAAATGAAAATTTTTTGGCCAAATTTTTGGTCAGTTAGTTGTTTAAGGTTCCCACATTATATACTAAAAGATGGAACCTTAAATCATCTCCTTAAGTGATGTTGCCATATACAAAAAAAACGGATTTTAGCGATTTTTATCATGATGGGCCACATAACATAGCTGTTTTTGTCCACTATTCGTATTGTTAAGGATGCCGTTTTGATTCACTAATAGCAAGTTTTTTATCAAACACCAATTTGGCTGTTAATTTCGCGAAAACCTTAAAAAATGAAGAAATTCGCGGATTTAAGGGCTTAAGATGAAAAGCTTTAAACCAAATTTGCATAAGAAATATTGAAGTCATATCTTTGTTTTCCATTCCAAAAAATTTATTGATCATTCACTTTGCAAATTTTTTTGTTAAAAACTGGATCAAAATCAGCAAATCTTTACCGACATTTTGCAAGAAAACTGTACCATACATCGAAAAGCGAAAAGCATTCGAATCAGCATGTCCGAAATATATAGAAATGATGGTCGACACTCTTGTTTATTTTTTAGTGTTCCGCAGTGTTATTAAAATAATCAGCTGATTCTTTCACATTTGATTAATTTTTAGTTTTAATCGTTTAAATTAAACAAAAATTAAAAAAAAATGCCAACAAATTTTTTGGTAAAATTACAATATAATCTGCTAAAATTTTAACAAAAATATTTTTTAAAATAAGCAAACAGAGTCAGTAAAACACAGAAAAATGTCTGTTATTTTTTAAAACTTAATGACAGAGAAATCTGGTAAAAGCTTTCTAATTCAAACTGAAAGTTGTTTTACAGATTTTCCGACAGAGTTTTTCTTCAGACTGTACGACTCTCCACGCTTACCTGCGTGGATGACAACGCCAGCAAAACTTGAGCGAATCAGGTTTGTCGTGGCACTCACTTTTCTCTTCAGAAATTTTTAGGGAAATAGCGAATGTGATCATTGGTTGGACCGATTTCCACATAATATAGAAAATTGCGAATGTGCTCATTAGTTTGACAGACTTTTTCATTGTTTTTGCCCAAATGACAATCCGGTTTACAATGAATAAAAATTTATTTATTTTACCAACATTAAAAATATTTTAATTTGATTTTTATTTGCAAAAAAACGAAAAAAAAGTAATATTAAGACAACCGAAACAAAACCGATATTATACCGGTAAAAATCCGAATAAAGGTAATGGTTTTTAATCGGTAACGGTATTTAAAATTTTTTATTTCGGTATTGGTAACGGTAACGGTAGTCAATATTAAAGGGTTTTTAATCGGTAACGGTATTGAAAGGGTAACGGTAGCCAACACTGTGTATAGCGCATTTTTGTGTATAAAATTTTGAAATTTTTCACATCGGAAAGGGGGGGGCACGTGCCCCCTGTGCCCACCCCCTGTATACGTCCATGTCTGAGAAACTTTGTAAAACGTGTATAAAAATCTAATACTTTATTAAAATTTTTTCAGAATCTTAAACCTTTAGTATCAAAAAAAAAAAAAAAAATTGAAAAATAATAATTTTTATATAAAAGTTGACGGGTGCATTCACAGTTGTGACAGGCTATGACTGTCAGAATGCAATTTTAATCAATATTTTCCTATACAAAGCTGCAACAAAACTTTTAAATTTTAATTTTTAATTTTATAATCGTCTCAAGGCAGGTCTTAAAATTTGCAAATAAAATTTTAAATTTTTTATTTTTTTTGTTGGGTTGTTTAGAAAAATATTGATGTTATGACTTTTCATTGAAGAGTGTTCAATCCTTAATATTGCCTTATTTGACTTTAAAGGTCTTATTTATGAAGTAAATCGGTTTGGCAGGGTTCCCTTGTGAAAAAAAATTTTAAAGTAAAATATTTTTTCCCCAAATCTAAAATCTGGATCCACGCCTGATTTAAATACTATAGCCGGTTTTAAATTGAAAAATTCGTTATTCTTAAGTTTTAATTTGTTGCTGAATATTAAAAATATTAATAGAAATTAACGAATCGCCAGCCCGCCCCCCCCCCCCCCCCCCCCCTCCTATTCCAACCAAGCTTTATAGCTTTACGGAGCCCCGTAATTTTGAAAAATGTTTGAAATTGTTGTACAGTGTAATTTTAAGCTAATGTGGTTGTTTTAAATTGATGTGGCCATTTTTTGTGGTTGTGGTCACAAACAAATAAAAAAAATATTTTTTTGCATTAACTTAATGAAAGTAAATTGGGATGGAATGAATTTGTTTGTAAATTGTTCTCAAAATCTCACAAAACTACACATTTTTAGATTTTTTGTCATCAATTTTTATATTTCTTTTATATATACAATTGCTTTTTTAAAAAAAGTTTACAAATCTCTGTCTTACCTATTTAACACAAATTACGTGCTGTCATAATTTTTATTACAATGTTGCAGTTTCATTCATCACATTAAACTTGAGAAAAAAAAAAATATTTTTTACTACAAAGTACTATAAGATCAGAGTTCAACTAAAATATTTTCGAAAAAACTTTACATATAGACAATGCAATGTTAAACTCTTGTAAATACTATTTTGTCTATAAAGACAATTTAATCTTGATTAATACTTTATAACATTACTAAATATATGTTTTGGGCTGTTTGAATATACATAATTCATAAAATAAAAACCAATTTAATATTGATATTAAAAATTTAGAAAAATGGTAGTGTGAATTTAAAAAAAAAATAATAGGGGTATTCATGAGAGCTGTCATCAAAGTTAAATAAATTTTCAAATTGCTTCTATAACACTGTGACACAATTGAAGGGCAATTTCTTAGGGCTTCAACCAAACCAAGACAGTTTGAAAGTACTTGTGTGTATTAGTAAAACTCCCAACGGACTTTGCTCTGTAACGTCTCAAATTTTTTTTATAGACCACTGAATTTTTCATTGCCAAAGGGTTTTTTGCGATTATTCTTGTTCTGGTAAAAGATAGGATAAATGTGCACAAGGATGAATTCTAAAATAGAGTTAGGGCAAGAAAAGTCTAGTTTTTAGAAAGCTGTATCCATTTACTCACTGTAAGCCCCCAAACTTTGTAAAATAAAAATCTCTATTTTATAGAAACAAAGACCTTTAGTCATCACGCGAAATAAGGATAATAAAGTCGGTTCAAATTCTTAAGCGATTCAAATTCTTGCAGAATAACTACTATTGAGTTGCAGATCTTAAAAATGACAGCGGTTACCAAATCGCTTTGGCCAGAACTACGTAATCGTCATAGGGCAAATTTTTTCACCAATAAAAATAAGGGGGAAGGAGGTGTGTTAGGGGTCCAATTTTTTTTTAAAAAACTATTATTAGGTTAGAGTTCACAAAAACGTAAAGAAAATCAAAATCGCTTCTGCCGAAAATGTATGGTCGTCAAAGGGTTAAAGGCGTTTGAAAAAAGTCGAAAAAAATAATGTAACTTTTGTTTTGAGCTTAAAATAGTGTTTCGATGTCTTCAATAGAATTTGATGGGGATTTTTTTCTTGAATATATTAACCCTCTATCTGCCGTATTTATTGGTCATTTAAGTACTTTTTTTTTTTTAAATGGCTCAAAAGTCACTAAGATTTGCGTTTAAAGGGTTAAAATGTTATACGAATATGTTCTGCATCAAATTTCAGTGAAGGCAGAAAGTTCGACTGGTATAAGGAAAATGCAGAAAAATGATAAATTGTAAAGTGTCATTAGTTTTTTTTTTATATTTTTGCCAGAAACCGTATACAATTGTAACTAACAAATGTAGGAAAAATTATAAAAAATTAATGATACTTTACAATTAACCTTTTTTATGCATTTTTCTTATTTGATGCTGAAAATAATCGTAGAACATTTTAACCCTTTAAGCGCACATCTTAGTAGGCTTTTGAGCCATTTGTCAATAAAAGGACTTAAATAACCCATTAAAACGGGAAATAGAGGTCTAGCATACTCTTGAAAAAAGTTCCCCATAAAATTCTATTGAAGACATCAAAACACTATTTCAAGCTTAAAACAATATTAACATTCATCCTTATTTCTAAATACGCGCATCACTTCGACGTCGAATGAGTTTCACTTTCGACGACCGAGTTTCACCACATTCTACAATACTTCAGTGGTATCGGTGAAGGAATATCGATTAATTTTTGTCATCACTAGCAAAACACAAAAAAACAACAAAACATATAAAATAACATGAATTGTAAATTAATTAAAATTATATTGCGGGTCATATTTTATATTTATTTTCAATCTTACTATAATATATATAATTAAAAAATTAAGAATAAGTATTTTAAACTTCAGAAATTAAACAAAAAATCGCCATAAACAAAAATTCGTCCCTGTGTGGCACAGTCCGGGAACAAATGCGATTTGCATTTTCATGGTTTTTATTCTGCCGGAGACATTTTTATTACATAATTTATACAAAAATAAAACACTTAATTGATATTTAAAAGAAAATTCTATGAGTTTTGATGATTTAGTTAAAAAAAACACAATTTTCTATAAAAACGCGCAAAAAAAGATGTCGAACAAAATTGTATGAATCTGGCGTCGAAGACGAATTGAGGAATACGTCGAATGTCGACGATAACGAAAAAAACATATGTTTTTCGTCTGTATCATCTCCAACGTATTCAGGAATACCAAAAATTACCTTCGTCGCGTTTTAAACGCGTTTATGACAACAGGAATAGCCCCGATTATTTTTTTTTTACTTTTTTCCAACGCCTTTGAAAAACAAACTGAAAAATTCAGTGTGCTATAAAAAAAAATTGAGACGTTACAGGGCGAAACCCTTTGGCGTTTTTACTACTACACATAAGTACTTTCAAACGATCTTGGTTTGGTTGAGGCCCTAAATGGGCTGTGTAATTTTTGGGGAATAAAATATATTTGAAGGGCAACAGGTGAGTTATGCTACTAGGACATCATTATTTAACACTTATTATCGACTGTATTCTGGGCCGCCAGATCATCGGGGTTTAAGTCTTTAAGTTGCCAAGAAGAAGTAAACTTTTTTTTTTTTTTTTTGAACTCAATTTTATCAAAAACTGACACGAGAAATAGTTTAACGTTCATAAATTTAAAACATACACTTATATTCATGAACCCACCCACGAACTATGGCTCCGATGGATACTTTTCTTGGCCAAAATTGCCAAAACGAAATTTTAGTTTTTTTTTGAAATAGGATTCGTGTTGATATTTATTATCATTTTAATCATTATTTTTTAAATATTAACATTTTAAGACACTTTGCTAGTTTTTGTTTTTTTTTCTGGTTACATAAGTTCGTTTTTGGGTTGAATTTTAATGGAAAAAGTGTTCTGTAAATTTTCTTCCAGTACACTTACTAGCAAAAACTAGCATCATCCGACAATGTCGAAATGTAGTCCTGATCCCAATCTATGATTCTGAATTGGTCTGATAGCTAAATTTCGCTAAAAACTTTTTGTAGGCCCATCTAAAGTAGAGTTTGCAAAACGATTAAAATCGTAATCGCGATTAATCGGACCAATTAATCGTAATCGACAAAAACATCATGTGAAAGTTAAAATTCACTCACGTGACCATCTCTTAGACACACATCTAAACTTTAAAAAAAAATTACAAAAAAAAAAAAATACAAAAGTGGCCGGATTTTTTAAAAGTTGACTTTTTTAAAAAATGGAAAATTTCAGAACTGGTTCTGAAAATTTTCCAAAAAATGTTTAATCGATAGCCCACACAAAACTATACAAGAATGTAAATTTTTGAGATTTTGGTGCATTGCGTTTTTATTTGATATATATTAAAACAAGGCAACTCGACACAAATTTTACCATTTTTCCAATATTTGACCACGTTTCCTAAGCCCAGTTTTTGAAAACTTGAAAAACCAAAAACGCAATTTTCTTAGCTCCATATATGAGGCATTCCACACCAAATGTCCAGCGAAAAAAAACACGTGTACCATAAACTTCTGAATAGCTTGTATGGATAGCCCTATATGAAACTTAGAAAATTGCGTTTTCGGTTTTTCAATTTTTCAAAAACTGGGCTTAGGAGGCGTGGTCAAATATTGGAAAAATGGTCAAATTTGTAGCGAGTTGCCTTGATTAAATATTTATCACATTAAAACGAAATGCACCACAATCTTGAAAATTTGCATTCGTATATAGTTTCGTATGGGCTATCGAATAAAAATTTTTTCCAAGAAAAATTTTCAGAACCCGTTCTGAAATTTTCCGTTTTTTAAAAAAGTCAATTTATCAAAAATCCGGCCACTTTTTTTCTTGTTTTTAATTTTTTTTTTTTAAGTTTAGATGTTTGTCCATCCACACAAAAAAAATCAGAAATGTATTTTTCTTTTTTTTCGAGAAAATCGCATTTGAATTTTAAATTTCATAACAATTTTGTAATTTGCTTGTATTTTCTTGTGTCAACGAATATTTATGCAATTAATATTACTCATTCGCAACTTTAAAACAAAGAAATACAAGCAAATAACAAAATTGTTATGAAATTTAAAGTTCAAATGCGATTTTCTCGAAAAAAAAGATGAACGTGTTTCTGATTTTTTTTGTGTGGATGGACAAACATCTAAACTTTTAAAAAAAAAAAAATAAAAAAGAAAAAAAAAAGTGGCCGGATTTTTGATAAATTTACTTTTTTAAAAAATGGAAATTTTCAGAACGGGTTCTGAAAATTTTCCCGAACAAAAAATTTTAATCGATAGCCCATACAAAACTATATAATAACGTAAATTTTTGACATTGTGGTGCATTCCGTATTAATGTGATAAATATTTAATCAAGGCAACTCGCCACAAATTTTGCCATTTTTCCAATATTTGACCACGCCTCCTAAGCCCAGTTTTTGAAAATTTGAAAAACCAAAAACGCAATTTTCTTAGTTACATATAGGGCTATCCAAACAACCTATTCAGAAATTTACGGGACACATGTTTTTCTGTAGCGGGACATTTGGTGTGGAATGCCTCATATGGCTATCCAAAAATGTACGGTTCACATGTTTTTTTTCGCTGAAGATTTGGTGTGGAATGCCTCATAGGTATATTTATAAATAGGTAAAATTTACATCAAATGATCCCACAATTTTACCAATTTCGTTTCAAAAATATCAAATGTTTTTTGTCATAAAAATGTTGCAGGTATAACTCTTCAAAAAGGTTTTTTACTTAAACAAGCGCACCTTAGCCTGTTTTCAACCGATTCTCAATATTTTTTTGTTTAAGAAGTAACACTTATATTTTTTAAACAAACGCAAAAAATTATAAATAGGATTTGGAAGTAACTGACACGCCCATTTTTTTTATTCCACTCACACTGACACTCACTCACAACCACGTGAGTAAAATTAATTTTCAATTGCGCTGACTAGTGATCATGTGTGAATCACGCATAAATCTAATTACGTTCCCATCTCTAGTTTATATGCATATGCACATAAAATTACTACTAGTAATAAGATTTATGAATAATGCTTAAATTACAAGCGTTGTTGAAAAAAATTAAAAATGTCCTATCACAAATCTTAGCATAATTCATTCATTTTTTAACCGATTGTTATGTTTTATGGTGTTTTGGAAAGCTACTTTACTATACTTTTTTACAAAAAATTCAAAAAAAGTGTTTAATGACGCACTTTCAACTAAGAGTGTAAGGAATAAGACAAATTTTTCAAAAAAATTCGTTTTTTTTTACTTAAGCGATCGTAGCTCAGCCAATTCTTGATCGATTTTTAATATTTTTGTTTTGTTTAAAAGGTAAGACTTATACCTTTCAAAAAAAATCCATAAAGTCGAAAATCGGTTGCAAACTAACAAAGTAATAATTTTTTAAAATTGTAATTTAAGAATTACCATTTTTCAACACATTTGCCAATAAAAAACGTACTTAACGAAGTGATCCAGAAAAACTATGAGTATATCAGTACTCTATGGACTCCAACCAACCCGAATTTTCATATGAGAACCCCTGCATATTTTTGGTGTAGCACAGTGTTATTGTAATACTAATCTCCAACTTTGTTTTCCATGTATAATATTATAAGAAACTCTTTGTATTTAAATTAAAAAAAATTATTGAAAAGTTAAAAAAAATAACCCAGCAAAACTTTGGTAATGGGTAGTGATTATATAACACATTACCAGGTAATGTATATACCTTATTTGTAGCATTATTTTAGGATGTCTTACCAAACATTTGTTCCACAAAGTATTATTTTCAAGTGAAAAATAATGCATTACTAATAATTTGCTACGTAATGCATGATTATTGGATAAAATGTATTTCATATTTATTATTTCTAAACATTAAATCATGGATGACTTATATTTGGTTACATTATGTATTATTTGAAAGTTTGAAATAATGCATTATTTATAATTGAATGCATAATGCATTACAATAACATAAAAAATAATTATTTAAAAAAAAATTCATAAGTTTAAACTAGAGATGGGCTCACGACAGGAAATTTCTAACGACACACACTCACGAGCATATTTTATCTACTTACACTCACTTACAATCACGTGAGTAAATTTAATACAAAATTACTTTTTCACTACTCGTAACACCTTATCTATTATCTTCTGGTATGCTATATTATTTCATTTCTCGTAACCTATAAAATATCATATATTTTACACCTTACTCGTATTCTTCGTTATAAATTTATGACTTATTTTATACCTTACTGGTATTCTATGTGATAATGTGGATGCATTACTTTGAGTCTCATCGCCTGTTAAAATCATCAATGCTGCAATGTATAAAATAAGAGATCCTATACCATATTTTATACCTTATTTGGTAATATAAGTTTTGCTGGGAAGTTTTTTTTCTTGTCCGGATTTGTTGTAAAACTTAAACTTTAATCTGTTGTATTATAACGGTAAATGAGTATATACAAAAAACAAATATGTTTTCTGTTGCTTTGAAGTGTTTATTGTTAGATTACAAAACGATTTTGAGAAAATTGAATTTTGGCCAAGAAAAGTGGTCAGCGAAACCATAATGCCATGGTAGGAGTTTTAAATGACGAATTGAGCAGAACCATGGTCCGGGATTTCTTTTAATACCGGCGCGGTATTAGTTGCTACAAGGAAGAATAATTTGAACGATATGGGAGTTTCTTTCTTTCATTTCGGTGCTTAGACCCGACTTCCGTGGGAATGTTTCTCAGTCGTGAATACCCTTTCTATAAATCAAAGAAAAATTAATGAACACTTACATGAATTGTTATATACTAACTGAAATAAAAAATATGAAATGATTGAGATCATTTATTTGACTCATACTAAAACTAAAATATAATTATAGCAATATAAGCACTATAATCCAGAGGTTCTCAAATGGTAGTATGCAGAATATTTGTTTTAAATTAATGAACTTAAAACAAATTTTGAATAAAATTTATCTTTAATATCAATGTTATGTTATGAATGTGTGTGTGGTATAATTCTCACAAATTAAAACATTAAGAACCACTGCCGATTAACTAACAATACAGTCGTCATTGACGGGTGCAAATTTTTCACCAAAAATAGCAATTGCGGGTGTGTATTGTAAAAATGTTAAAAACGTGACTAAAATTATTAAAAAAAAGGTGTATAGTAGTGGACCTTAAACAAGTAACACACATCTTTAAAAATTTTAACAAAAAAATATAATTTTTAAGTAAGATTTTTTTTTTTTTTTTTTTTCATAAAAATATTTTTATTGACTAATAAATATTTTAAAAATTGTTACATATTTTTTTGTAAAGACTTCTCGCTAAAAATTCTTTGGAGTTAAAAAAAAATATTTTTAATAACTCTTTAAAATGATTTTAAAATATTACAAATATTTATTTTCAAAGCCAAAATTTTACTAATCGTTGTTGGTCATATTAAGCCATTAGACTTCACCAAACTATGTCGGAGTCGCAATTTTATGTTTGATGAAAAATTCTTTATTTTTTTTTAGCTGCCTTAAAAAGAGTTTGTTTTGTAGTTTTATAGTTACTTACTATAAATTTATAATTTTTATGTTTGTCTGAAAAGCGGTATTTGCTTTTTATTTGACTTTATATGGCCTGTAAGCTTAAATGTGTTGCATGGTTAATTGTTCTACAAGAAAAAATATTTTTTTTAAAACAAAATTTTGTTGTTTAGGTGTAGTGTAATCTTATTAAAAGTTATAAAATATGACAATTATTTTTAAGCAGTTTAAATTTATTTATATAATAATGAAAAACAATAAATATGGCAAGTGATAAACATTAAAAGAACCGTTAAAATTAAAACACTCAAAATAAAACCTCTGGGCAATAAGAATAAATAAGCCGTATGGGAGATCTGCTTATTTTAGCAGACAAGGATTGCAAAATTTCTGTGTGGATTGTCTCGACCGATATTTCGATGCGTAGCACACAGAATGAAAAGTCGGTATGCCCCCATGCTGTGGTTGGCGGGTTTAAAAATGATTAATTAAAGAGTTGTGCTTTTAAAACGCAATTTATAAAAATTTATATATTTGGCTTAAAAACTTGGACATGGTAGATGGCGCTGGGGTTAAGTTATTAAACAAAATATTTTTTTTGTGTTCTTATTTTTAGGTTTTTTTCTGCGAATTTCCATTCGAATAGAGATTGGCGCGTGAGTGACTTTCGACTACACTCAAAAAAAAAAACTGTAATGTTAGCAAAAAAAGCTTGTAAACCTACAAGAAAATTTGCTGATTTTGAACCCACAATTTTTTTGCTAAAGTTAGCAAAAATGTTTTGCCAATAATTAGTTAACTAAATATTTTTTTTTTAACTTAGTTTATACACATCTGAGGACCCCATTGGGTTCGGACCCGATAGGTCCAGACCCCGATGGGCCTAGACCTAGTTGGGTTCCTTAAAAATCGTCGTAGTTTTTGATCCAAAATTTGTGTCCGTTTCGCTCTACCTTGCTTAGTTTTTGAGATACGTGATTATAGGGGACCACTGGGGTCTTGAGAATTAAAAAACTCGATAACTTCAAAAATATTACTCGGAGAGCTTTTGACTATTTTGCGGTCTTGTTCTACGTGTTAAGAGCTACAAAAACGCTTTTGGACTTTTTGTTGTGTCGGCAATATTTACCGAGATATGAGCATTTTAAAATTTTCGGGAATGCTAACTTTTTTGGATCCAAAGTTAGGGCCCATTAGGGTCCACACATGTGAAGAGGACCGGCGATACTATGGAGATTCTAAGAACCAAAAATGGCCTCCATTTTGCTCTATCTGGCTTAGTTTCCGAGATAGCGCCATTTTAAGTTTTCTGAAAATAAAAAAAAATTTACCATTTATTTTTGCTAATATTAGCAAAAAATCTTGTAAAAATGTAGTCAACTCAATTTCAAATTTAGCAAAAGAAATTAGTTCAAAGTTTGTTTAAAATTGCTAATGTGCTAAATGAAGTTTACAAGAATTTTTTGCTAACATGCTAATCTCAACTAAAAATTTGCTAAAAGTTAGCTAACTAGCGTTAGCAAAAAAAAATTAGTAAATCTACTAACGTATTTTTTTGAGTGTAGCACTTACTCACGCTCACGACAAGGATTTTTCAATAGCGCAAACTCACTCAGAAGCTTTTTTTTTTTTTTTTACTCACACCCACTCACTATCACGTGTAGAAATTAAAAAAAAAGGCGCTAGTTGGTAGCGTATAAGCCTTTGAGTCTGGGGGTCGTGGGTTTGATTGCCACCAGAGGTGTTGGTCTCTTTCGCTACAACGAGACGAAAATCATTGTTACTAGTTCTCGGTTAGCTAAAATTAGTATATGATTTGTAATATGGCGATTCTAAATAAAAACAAGTGAGAGTGTTAAATTCGGCTGTGCCGAATCTTGTGTACCCTCCAACGCACAGTAGGTAATTTGAACCGAAATCTTGGCCAAAAATCATTTTTCGAACTAACAATAATAATGTTTTTGTTAATTACGTTCGATTTAGAAAATATTAAAGCAAATAACAGCATATTTGGTTTTTCCAAAAAACAAATATAAACTGATTGACGGGCAGTCGAATTCGGCATTTTCAAGCAACGTGCACAGTGCAATATAAAACGCTTAATTTTGATATAAATTCAAACGATTTTTTCGGCTATTAAACATAAAGAAGGATATCGTGTATAATATGGAGAAGAGAGGGGATATTAAGTAATAAAAAAATAGCAAAATATTTTGGTGGACGTTATTGCTTTTTTTAACAAAACGTGAATTTATAACTTAACCTTAAATAAATGACTTTTTCAATGAATATAAACTTCGCATAAGCTTTTAATAATGTTTTTAATATTCGTTTTCGAGATATTCAGTATTTTCCCTTTTTTTCGTATGGTGGCAACCCTAAAAATTTCCACGATTACCAAATTCATAAAATCCAGCTGTGCGTGTTCACAAAAAACTCTTAAATTTAAAATTTCAGCCATATCGGTCTAAAACTTTGGCTGTAATTATTTTTGGCCTAAAAATTGGCTCAAATTACCCAGTGTGCAACGTTAAAAAAAAAAATAAAAAAAAATCCAGGGGCGTTTTTTATAGAGGGGGGGCTTGTTGGGGGTCCTTGGGGACACCTTCTTCTCTGGTCAAAAATGTTAACAAATTTAATTACTATGCTTTTTGTACAAAAGATGTACAATTTCATCATTATATAAATTATTTGCTAATATCCACGCCCACAAAAGGGGGCGTACCAAAAAAAAAAGTAATTTTCAAATCCCCTGGGTCCAAGTCTAAGATTTAGAACTTTTTTAAGCATAAAAATGTTTCATTTGTTTAGCAAAAATAAAAAAGTCCTATAAAAAGTTACCTTTTTTCATTGGTTGGTGTACTTCGTCAAGGGGGAACTTTTTCCCCCTGGTCCGATTTTGCCCATCTCCGAACTTAACCAGCCTATGAACATAAGACATATATGTGCCAAATTTCAGGAGTCTATCACTTTTATTTTGGACTGTATCGTGTCTTCCACAGACGGACGGACGGACAGACTGACGGACAGACAGACATCGCTAGAATGTCTTAGAATCGATCACTGATCAATAATATACATACTTTATGGTGTCCTAGACCGATATTTCGATGCGTTACACACGGAATGACAAAGTGTGTATACCCCCCATACAGTAGTTGGAGGGTATAAAAATTAAGAAAACACACACTGACGTGCACTCACACAAGCTTCACTCTCATTCACGTTGACTCACATTCAGGAAACTCTTTTTTATAAAAAAAAAAATATTTAAGAAATTTAAATTTCAAAAACCTAACAAAAGTTTTAGCAAAATCTAAAGTTTAGCCAAATTTCACAATTTTTGTTTGCTTTTTAGGGACTAAAGTAAATATAAAGAGAAAATATATCACGCATTAAAATCTACTCACGCACACTCACTCATGCAAAAAACTTACTCACGGACACTCACACACGCAATTTTATTTCCCCCTCACACTTACTCACAATCACGCAAATAAAATTGAGTTCAGTCACACTCACGCGTGATCACGTGAATCACGCACTAATCTGGTTTCGATCACGGTTTCTCCAGTGGGTATTAACTTGTGTGGAGCCTATTTTATTTTCCCTCCCACATAAAACGTGGAACTTTGAACATGACAAAATTAAATGTAAAATCGTACATAAAAAAAAAAATACATCGAGAGAGCCACCTCTGCAGGAAAGGTGTGCCTCCAAAATCACTATTTTGTGACTGATGAAAAAGGGACATATCATAAAAATTGCGATTATCGCGTGGAAAAATTTTCAAACACGAATATCTCAAAAACTGAACATGCTACACTCAAAATATTTTGAAGGCAAAAACAAATTAAAAACATGTTTAAAACAAGTGATAAAACACTTGAAAACCAACAAACATCAACATTTATTTTTTACTGTTAAAAAATTTTTCTAAAATAAATAACATTGAACATTAAAAAATAACGTCACTTTCATTTTTTTACCAACAAAATCGAAAAAACTAACCTACGAAAACATTAAAAATTACTGATTGTTGTGTTATTTTTACCAACAAATTCAAAAAAATACCCTACGAAAACATTAAAAATTAATGATTTCGAAGGTTATTTTTAAAATTTTTCTATTGAATTATTTTTTTAAAAAATTTGAATAAAATTTTGAGGAATCGATCCCGCAATCAACTACATTCTGACCAGACACTCTAGCCATGATGCCAAAGTCACTTGATTAGAAATATTTTATTTTGTGCAAAAACCCTTTATTTAGTAATTTGTGAAAAAAAAAATAATAATTTACTAAATTTTTTTTTTTGAGTGTAACAGTTTTTTTTTGGAGTGTAAAATTTTTTTTCGACTGTGTTTTTTTTAGTGTAAAAATGTTTTTGAGTGAAAAAAATACGTTGTAAAATATTTTTGTGACTTACCAATGTTTTTAAAACATGTTTAACGGGTTTTCAACACGTGAATTTAAGGTGAAACTTATCTGAAATTCACGGTTTTGCTAATAACTTTTAAACTACTGGACCGATTTGCCTGAAATTCAACACGAATCAGGCCAGGGGAACGGCAAATATATATGTCAAGCTTCAGTATTGTAAGAATTGTCATTCCACAGTTAGCCTGTCTTTTATATCGTAAAATTACGAAAAAAGACCCTTGCCGAAATTCAGTCTTTTGCTCATAACTTTCGAACCACTGGACCGATTTCGCTGGATTACAATACCAACCTGACCAGGTAAATGACCAACATATTCGCCAAACTTTAGGAGCCTTTGTCAAGCCTTTGAAAAGTAAGCGTGCTTTCAACAGACAGACGGACGGACATCGCTAGATCGTCTTAAAATTGATCGAGGATCATGAATAAATATACTTTATGGGGTCCTAGAGCAATATTTCGAGGTGTTACAAACAGAAAGACAATCTTATATATACCCTCTATCACTATAGTGGAGGGTATAAAAATACTTGTCATCTTACCCAGCAAAACTTAGATTACCAAATAAGGTATAAAATAAGGTATATGATCTCTTATTTTATACATTGCAGCATTGATGATTTTAACAGGCGATGAGACTCAAAGTAATGCATCCACATTATCACATAGAATACCAGTAAGGTATAAAATAAGTCATAAATTTATAACGAAGAATACCAGTAAGGTGTAAAATATATGATATTTTATAGGTTACGAGTAAGGTATATAATATAGCATACCAGAACGTAATATATAAGGTGTTACGAGTAGTGAAAAAGTAATTTTGTATTAAATTTACTCACGTGATTGTAAGTGAGTGTAAGTAGATATAATATGCTATTGCGTGTGTGTCGTTAGAAATTTCTTGTCGTGAGCCCATCTCTAGTTTAAACTTATGCATTTTTTATAATATAATTATTTTTTATGTTATTGTAATGCATTATGCATTTAATTATAAATAATGCATTATTTCAAACTTTCAAATAATACATAATGTAACCAAATATAAATCATCCATGATATAATGTTTAGAAATAATAAATATGAAATACATTTTTCCAATAATCATGCATTACGTAGCAAATTATTAGTAATGCATTATTTTTCATTTTAAAATAATACGTTGTGGAACAAATGTTTGGTAAGACATCCTAAAATAATGCTACAAATAAGGTATATACATTACCTGGTAATGTGTTATATAATCACTACCCATTACCAAAGTTTTGCTGGGTATTACACCGTCCAACAAAAATGAAAAAAGTCGTTAAACACAAACTGTATAATTTAAGTTTGAAACAAGAGACTAGATGCAGTTAAACTGTATTTACGGTTTTTCATTTCTTGATCCTGTTTCCTTTTAAAAGGACTTCAAAGTTTTAGAGGATTACATTTTATAAAATATTTTTTTTTTATATTTATGCTTGCCCTATGATGCCACTACCAATAGCAAATGTGAGAGGAGGATCTCCCCTAATTTTCCTATTTTATTAGTTTCACATACGTATAAGTAAAAAGAAAGTAAGTTACAACCCTTCAAAACTTTATCCCTCAATGTCATTAAAAACTTTCAACAAAATATTTTGAGAAAGCTTTCAAAGGACTATATTCACATCTTTTTATCCTAATATGGCAAAATAAAAATGGAAAAATTAGGTGAGATCCTCCTCTTTCACTTGCCCTCACCAGTGGGTTCCTAGAACAAGTACAAATATTTCAGAAATGTTTTACAAAATCTATACTTTAAAATTTTGAAGCCGTTTTAAAAGGAAACAGGATCACGAAATAGAAAACTGGTAATGCATTTTTATTTCATTTTATCTTTACTTTCAGACGTATATAATCTATTTAATGTTTAATATTGGCTGTCGGACTGTGTTATATTTGATTTTAAAGAATGAAAAAATGTTATTACAGTAAAAAATTTCAATAAATTTCAAAAATCGGACTCGTATTCCTTAATCAAGTGGTCTGCCACACGTTAGATGCCTGGGGAAGTTGTAATAACTTGGCTGATTTTTAACCGATTTTAGTTTTTAGCACCTTATTAGAAAGGCATTTTAATCCAAATCATAATTCTGTAACCACTTAAATTCCACCTTTACTTTAAATACCAAAAAATTTATAAAACAGATAAATAACATGTTTCCCTTGCAATCCGTTTTTTTTTTTTAATTTCAAGACCGATGCGGCACTCCTTACCCATGTCCGATCATCCCAAAGTTTTGTGAGACTTCTTTTTACACCTAACAGAATATAACTAGGATAAGTTAGGGTCGATATCTACCAATTTGTTTTTTTGGGGCAGAATATAAAGTAAATTAGTCAAAAAAAAAAGTGCAATTTTAAAAATTTTAATAAAAATTGAACGAATTATAATTACATCTCGAATTATGGCTTAAACGTTGCGTAATTTAGGGTAAAATTTTTAGAGTTTAAAAAATATTGAAGGTTTCGGACTTTTTCAAAAAGTCGGTTTTAATTTTCAAACATTAAAAAATAACTTTTAAGATATTTTTTAACGTTTGTCCAACTTTTTTTTAAGATCTATATTTTTACTGGTCAAAATTAATTAAAAATTTCAATTTCTTCATTTTTTTGAAAAAATATACATTTTGAAAAATTAATTACTCAACACCATCTTGGAATAAAAGACTGAAAATTGATGTGCAAGTTGAATTTAATACGTACTAAAACATATCCAAATGAAATAAATCGAAGGTGGTCGGGTCCGAGAGTGTGCGATTTGGCATGGAATGCCCCATATATTTTATGGGGTCCTAGACCGATATTTTAATGCGTAACACATGGAATGAGAAAGTGAGTATACCCCCATACTGCACAGAAAAAACTAAAAAAAATTTTTGAGTAAATTTTTAATACTATTGTGTAAAAAATTACTCAATTTTGCACCAGTAAACGATTTAATAGTATTGAGTAAATTTTTAATAAAAATTTATTAAATGTTTGAAAAAAAATTTGAGTAAATTTTTAATTTACTCAAAATTAAAAATTTACTCAAAATTTATCAATTTATTTTTTTTTTAAATTTTAAATTTTTTTACAAAAAAAAGAACAAAAAACTTTTTTTTTTAAACTTTACCAAACATATTTATGTCTCAAACACATAGGAAAATTTTATAAAGACGATTATAAACTTTCATATACATACACAAAAAAAAAAAAAAAACTATTAAATTTTTATTAAATTATTTAGTTAAATTGTTTTTAAAATTTTTAAGTAAATTTTTAATTGCGTCAATTAAAAAATTACTCAATTTTTGTTTATAAATTTTGTGACGACAAGTTTGCTCGCAAACTTGTGTCACAGACAGTGTCCGTATACTTACCGTACACTGTGTACAAATACCCTGATTAATGAAATAACAATAACAACACAGTTTTAAAATAGCAGGCACACAAGCAACAGAACCCAACAGTAGAAATATTTTGTAACAAACAAGTAGCAACAACATACAGTGGGCTTTTATTTTTGTAATAAACAAGTAAACAAGTGGCTGTAGGCAAAATCGCCCAAAGAAAAATGGCCCAAAAAAGAAAACGAAAATTCGCCCAAAAATTTTTCATACAAATTTGGGTCATATTTCATATGAAAAGTTACCCAACATTTTGGGCAAATTTTCATAATTTTGGGGCAAAATTTCGAAATTAAAAATTGGGTGATTTTTCATTACGAAAAATTACCCAAAAATTATATATGAAAAATTGCCCAATTTTATTTTGGTTTTATTTTTTGTCAAAATCTTAAAATACCCATATCGTGTTTTTTTTATAAATTATATATTTAACTAACCAAGAAAGAGCTGAAGCAAAACCGTTCCGTTGTTGCTAACATACAAAGGCTCTGATGAGAATCGAACAAAAAACACCTGCTCTTACATGCAGATTACCACGCTATATATTAATCTATCGCAGGGCAGTAGAAAATGAAAAGTAATGAATTTAAAAACAACATGCAACTCCAATGAAAGCTCCGCGCGATTTTTTGTTAAAATTTGTTGGTAAAATTTTTCGCCTGCGGCGCTTTGATCGCAGCTAGTTCCAATTTTTTTTTTATTTCGTTAAAATTTAAGTTTCACACTTAAAATTTTTACATCAATTTCTTATGCATTTTACGGGCTGTATTCTCAAAACAACAATCTATAAAAATAAATAATAACCACGTAACCTATGGTCTTATCTTAAAAGTTTTTGTCTTTGTCTTAAAGTTCTTTTGTGTAGCCGGCCTTCGGCCGGGCTTAGGGATTACAAACTCCATGCCTTAGACCTCCGCAAAAGAAAGATTTTTTGTGTAGTATGTGGTTTGGAAAAAATGTGTATAAAAAAATCTTTTTTTATTTTATTTTGGGCCATTTTTCATTTCTTTTTTGGGCTTTTTTTCGTTAATTTTGGGCGAAATTCGTATTTTTTGGGCAATTTTGCATTTGGGCGATTTTTCATAAAATTTTTTGGGCGTTTTTTCTTTGGGCGATTTTGCCTACAGCCAAACAAGTGGCAACAAAATATAGGGACTTGTTTTTAATATTGACGGTTAGGTAAATAAAAACACTGATGCCAACTATTTTTAAAAAAATGTAGCTAGATTGGACAAAAAAATAGCTAGAAATAGCTAAATTTAAAAACAGTTAAAAAATCTAGCTATTTTGTAGCTAGATTTGTATAAACAGTTAAAAAATCTAGCTATTTTATAGCTAGATTCTTGATTTGTGGTTATTAAAAGGTTTTATTTGCTAAAGTTTTTAATTAAATAATAAAATAAGTTAGTTTTGGTTTTAAGACGAATATTTTTAAATAATTTTTTGAAATTTTGCAAACAAAAAAGTTTAAATACTCATATTTTATATCGCAGATCACAAAAAAACGGCTGAATTATCGCCAAAATGTTCGGTACTGTGAAATAACTCCCAAAATAAAAATTAAATAACTCCCAAAATTTTTACATATGAATTGGAAATTATATCATTATGAAATAGTCCTAGTACGTGGGGACTTATTTCACAATTTTTGTTGGGAGTTATTTCGTTATGAAACAATTCCCTAATGAAATAGCTCCGCAAAACTATTTTAAGAGTTATTTTATTTCTTTTCTAAAATTGAGAGTTGTTGGGACTCTTTTCATTTTAAATAAAATATTGCAAATTATTTTTATTTTTTTGTTAAAAGTTTTTCTGTTTAGCCGGCCTTAACCCTTGCTTTTGGGGAAAAATGAGTTATGACTATTTTCTTTGAATCGGCACCTAATTTTATATATTTAGTCCTTTAAAATTCCTAGTTGGAACATAGGGCCTCATTTTGTATACGTTAAAAGTACTCATAATAGACATAATTCCTGTAATGGGAACTTATATTATTTTTTGGGACTTATTTCATTCGGAGTTCTTTAATTTTTTTGGAAGTAAGTATTTTGATTTTAAATAACTCCCAAATATTGGGACTTAAGGAGTGAGATCATAAAAATGTTAACACACATTTTTGCCTACAACTTTGGTGTAAAGCTTCCAAATTTTTTTTTTTCGGCAGTTTACATTTTAAAAATATGTCAGTTAATAAATTAATTTACATCATGAGTTTTAATTTGCAATTTTTTACACAATGGACGATGAAAGAAAAGTGCGTTCAAAAATAATTAAATATTTTCAACAAAACCAAACATGGACATACAAAAAAATTGCCAAAGAAACTAATGTATGCCGCCAAACAGTTTCAAAAGTGGTAAAAAGGTATCTGGAACACCTAGCAATTGAAAGGAAGCCGGGAACAGGAACAACGACTGGTTATCGTAACATTGGTAAGGCATATAAAGTTAAAAGCATCCTTAAGAGAGCTCCTAACACATCTGGCAGAAAAACAGCTCGGTTAGCCCAATGCTCAGACTTTTTTGTACGTAAAGTGAAACGTAAGGCGGGACTAAAGTCCTACAAAGTTCAAAAAGTTCCCGATAGAAACGCTTTTAAAAATTTGGAGGCCAAAACCAGAGCTAGAAAATTGAAATCAAATTTTATAAAAAAATACAACTGTTGTGTAATGGACGACGAAACTTATGTCCTGGCTGATTTTGCGCAGCTCCCTGGTCAAGAATTTTATGTTTCCGATGTTCGAGGAAATGTTGCGGAAAAATTTCGGTCAAAAAAGCAAACGAAATTCCCCAAAAAATTCCTAGTATGGCAAGCCATATGTAGCTGCGGCCAAAGAAGCCAGTCATTTGTGACATCTGGCTCTATAAACAGCGAAATTTATATCAAGGAGTGTTTGCAGAAGAGACTTCTTCCGTTCTTGAGTCAGCACAATGTATCCACTTACTTTTGGCCCGATTTAGCATCTTGTCACTACAGCAAGAAAGCGCTGGAGTGGTATAATGATAATAATGTGGTTTTTGTACCAAGAGAGGCAAATCCACCAAACTGCCCGGAGCTCAGGCCAGTGGAGAGATATTGGGCTCTTGTTAAAAAAGAATTAAAGGGCACAAAAAAGGTCTCCCAGGACATGCAAGATTTCAAACGTAGATGGACCACCTGCTCTAAAAAGGTGACAGAAACTACCATAAAAGCCTTAATGGGAGGGTTTCCGGAAAAAGTGGATAACTTTGTTCGTAGTGGTTAGAGTTCCATGCGGTTTTTTTGTTATGATTTTGTATTAAATTTTATTTAATAAAAATTTGGTTTGAAGTCTTAAAATTCAGTAGTCTGTTTTTTATTTAACTTTATGTGTGTTAACATTTTTATGATCTCACTCCTTATTTCATTTATTCTTTGGGACTTATTTTATTTTTTAAAGTTGGGAGTTTAAGTAACTTTATCATGGAGAGATTTCTGATAAATTTTAAATTTTTGTTTAAAGTTAAAGGAAAAAGCATAGAAAACCCTTAAGGTACCTACAGACGACGCAATATTATGTACAATATTCAATTATATTGATGGTATGTGGGTAAGATTGACCATTGTACAATCGTCAATATTACCCACACACCATCAATATAATTGAATATTGTACATAATATTGCGTCGTCTGTAGGTACCTTTAATAAAATTTTTTGAAAAGTTGAAAAACTAGCAGAAATGTCAACTTGAAAATATGGCTAATAAAACGGTTTTAAAAAACACTTTTCTACAAATTTTGCGACAAAAAAAAGTAGCTAGATTTGTAGCTAAGAGCTAAATGACTTTTTTTGTCGCTAAATGCAAAAAAAAACAAGTAAGAAAGTTATAGTCGGTCAAGACCGACCATTTGATACCCTACACCAGTGTTTTCCGGAAAATGGGTCCCAAGTCCAAACATGGACCGATTGGATTTGTCTTTTGTTAGATCTTTATTTAGTGTAGAAAACACAGATCAATTTTAAGTGGAATTGGTTTATTTTTTTTTGTCAATAGAACAATTTAACTGAATATCGGTCGAAATTTTTATATGGGGGACTAAGTCCAAAAATGGTCCAATTATATTCCGATTTGATAAGGTTGCTAAAGTACACGTTTAGCACCTAAAAATAAATTTTTTATCAAATATTTCCATTTTTATGAATTTTGAGGGAATTATGTGAATATCGGGAAGGTGGTTTGTATGGGGACTACCAGAAGGACTGATCCGATTCATTTGAAATTTGGAATGGTGATTTGTGCATACAAAATTTGATTACTTGCTGAATTTCAAAGCGATATCTATTATAATACGGTTATTAGAGTCATTAAAGCCGAATCCAAAGGGGGCGTTTGTATGGGGGCTAGGTCTTAACATGGACCGATTTTCTCCAATTTCAATAGGCTTCGTCCTTGGGCCAAAAGATGCTTAAGTTTCAAATTTCAAGTCAATTGATTGAAAATTGCGACCTGTATCGTGCTTAAACCGATAGATGGACAGACGGACGGACGGACGGACGGACGGACAGACGGACGGACGGACGGACATCGCTAAATCGACTCAAAAAGTTATTCTGAGTCGATCGGTATACTTGAAGGTAGGTCTAGGACCAATATTTCGGGTAGTTACAAACATCAGCACAAACTCAATATACCCTGTACCACAGAGTGGTGTAGGGTATAAATAGCTAAATCTAGCTACAAAATAGCTAAATTGGCAACAGTGAATAAAAACAACACACAGGAATAATATTTTGTTGGTAGTTTTCTATAAGCTTAGATTTGTATAAAAGACGCGTGTTTTAACAAAACGGTCTCATTCTTTGATCAGCAATTCTGTGTGTAAGTTCTGGTAATAATTTTAAGGTAGACACTTTATTCGTTGGTTAGCGAACACCTTATGAAGTTAGAATTATTATAAGTAGTAGTGAACTTTCACTGGTGTTTATCGAGCACCAGGGAAAGACGTAGGAACCCAAGTATAAGTTAAGTATATGCTTCGACTGGTGGTTAGCGAGCACCAAGCCGAAGCTAGGGTAATGGTAACATAATCCTCCGACGGTGGTTAGCGAGCGCCCGAGGACACTAGTGGATCGTCAGTAGCGAGTACACTCAAAATAATTCTGCAGTAAAAATATTAGTAAGTGATTTGGTACCAAAATCTACTAATAAGTTACTAATTACCAGTAGTACGGTAGTTTTTTTGTATCTTCAAAGTACTAAAATTAGTAATTTTTATTGGTTTTGAATAATATTAGTAAAAAATTTTAGTATTGATTACCAACGCCTACACTAGATCATTTTGGACTAAAAAATTAGTTCATTAGTAAAATTTTTAGTATTGAATACCAACGTTTTTTTTTGGGTGTAGTACACTTCAGCCGGTGGTTACCGAACACTGGATGAAGTTAGCCATAATTTAGATTTTAACGAGCATTCCCGAAGGTGGTTAGCGAGCACCGGAGGGAGTTAGATTAAGCCGTAGTCTAGCAACTATTCCGCCCGGTGGTTACCGAGCACCGGATGGAATAATTTTACCCTTTAGGAACTAAGTATCCACTTCGGCTGGTGGTTACCGAGCACCAGACGAAGGTTAGAAATTAGACGAACCAAGGAACACTTCACCGGGTGGTTAGCGAGCACCCGTGGAAGTCAGATTCCGAGGGGCGTGTGGTGCAAGGTAGCGTAGTATTTGTTTCAGCTTTCAGGTTCGGCTGCTGGTTAATCGAGCAGCTACCGAAGGTGTTTCGAATGTCAGGACAAACGAGTTCCATCAAGTTTAACACCCGAGAAGAAATTGTGGCGTAGGATTGTGCGGGAAACGTTGGCCAGTGATCACGGATCGGATGTACGAGGGTTCACGAGTGGTTACCGAACACGAGTGGACCACTGGACAGACGATTTGTGAAGGCAACTGGGTTGGAAACTGGGAGTGGTTTCCTAGCACGACCAGTGAACAACCCCGTATAAAAATTGAAGCACAAGCGAGGTGACCCGACCAAAGCCGAAGGTTAACGAGTGTAACGAGGGACCCGAATGGTATCCCTAGGTGATAATCTGTTCCAGCAAGATACCCAGTGTTGCGCGTCTTGTTAAAATGCTTTAATATTCAGGGGTAAATCTCGGATAAGGGAGGCATGATTGGTTTTTCATCCGGCTATCTACAGTCTGGTGTGGTTCTCCTCTCCAATATCCCTGAATATACGCAACAATACAAAAATTTACTTCATGCCTCAGATTAAATGCTATTTAATGTAAGTAAAAAAAATATAATGATCGCTAGTTGCAACGGATTTGGGTCAGATGATGTCGACCCTAAGAGCACATTTTTTCCACCCATAGAATTCCGATGGCAATTCTAATGCTCTGTTATAATTTTAGAAATTGCCCCTATATAAGATATTTAAATTATTTTCACCACATGATTTTTATTCAATTAACATTCCTCTTAGTTTTATTTTTTTAGCAATTCATGGTATAAATTTTAAACATATGAAAAGATATATATATATTAGAGTTCGTTTGGCGACTATGTCACTTCATCTGTTTATCGGATATCATCAATTTTTTAAAGGATTTAGGGGAGCTAAAAGAATGCCGGTATTTTTTTGGAAAAATTTTCACTCCTTGGGGTGGTTCAAAGCATCTGAAAACGCGGATTTTGAGCTGATTTTTCTGCAGAGAAACAACGGCTGAATATATTGCAAATCTGATTTCACCAGTCGATTCTAGAGTAAAAATTAATACAATACCAGTTTTTTGAACTCTTAAAAAAAGTTCCAATAACCCACAGCAGGGGGCGGAAAAATCGATTTTTTTTAAAAAAAATTTAAATTATTTTTTTAATCATGCACGATGAAGAGGCAGTTTTTTCTAAGAAAATTGGTACAAAAAGCACCTTTCTATCACAACCCATTAACAAGTTATAAAGCTTCAAAGTTTTTTTTCTAATGTCTAAATTATAAAACACTGACCTAAATTTGAAAATTTTTTGGATGGGTCAGCGGTCTGGACACTCATTTTCGATTTATCTCTTAATGCTGATTCCAAATCTGGTTTCCAAAGTTTTCCATAATGTCAGGTTTTTTAGAAAATTGAGGTCAAAGTTCACAAAAAACGCATTTTGCTGCATTATTGAGAGCATTTTTTGTGATATTTTTGGATGATGTTCTAAGATCGTACATTTCGTTTTCGATTAACATTTCGAGGCTGATTCTAAATATGGTTTTCAAATTTTTTTATCACGTTGTGTTTTCGAGAAAATTGAGGTCAAAGTTCTCAAAAAACGTGATTTTGGCAATTTTTAAGAGCTTATAACTTTTTAACGGGTTGTGATAGAACGGAAATTTTGGTATCATTTTGTTAAGCTAAAAATGCCTTTTAATCGTGCATATTTAAAAAATTAATAAAAAAATAAAATGGAAAAATTTTATATTTCCGCCCTCTGTGGTGGGTTTTTGGAACTTTTTTTAAGAGTTCTAAAAATGGCCATAGTATTTTTTTTAGCTGTAGAATCGACTGGTGAAATCAGATTTGCGATATATTCAGCCGTTTTTTCTCTGCAAAAAAATCAGCTCAAAATCCGCGTTTTCAAATACGTTGAACCACCCCAAGGAGCGAAAATTTTTCCAAAAAAATAGATGCATTCTTTTTAGCTCCCTTAAATCCTTCAAAAAAATGATGATACCCGCAGATCAAATTTTCAAAATTAAGTCTAATATATATATTTATTATTATAAGTATAATTTGTTTTAATAGAAATTTTTAATATAAATATGTATATTTTTTGATTAAAATTAATATAGAATTCATTATTTTTTTTTTTTCTAAATTTTTAGAGATTGTGTAGAAATTTGTGTATATAAAAATTAAAACTCGAGGGTCAGGTGTAAAATCCAAAATTTACAAAGTATATAACAATTAAAAAAAAAATGTTTTATATAGTCAATGAACTCTTAAGTAAACTTAATGAACAAAGCAAAATATAATGAGAGAAAAATATGAGATGGTTCGCGTCTCGGCTGAATTCGCCGTACTCATATAAATTAGTTGAACAAGTATATTGTTGTTGGAATGTTAAATAAAAGAAAACAATAATGCAAAAACAGATTTTTTAATTTATTTCAACTTACAATTTATTGGTTTCCGTCGCTGTTGTCATGAAAGGCCTTTGATGCAACTGATGTTTTGATTTACGTATTAAGCTGAATTTGTTTTTGCTGTTAAAGAATTTATTTAGGGTTTAAAATTTCGTAATTGTTGATTATTTTACTTCTTTTGCATGTTTCACTAAACCCATACCAATTAGTATGTACTTTTATATTAAGCATAAATTTCCACAATAACTTAAAATAATTAATTTTTTTATTTTTTTTTTTTGTTTCACTCTTCACCTTCAGAAATACGATAAGAAAAAATTTAATGTTCGATATAAATAATTTTTAATTTAATATACAATAAAAAAAAAGATCTCCACGGACAGACGATTTTAATAACCGGACAAACGATGACTGAAATTTTATTGCAAATTTACTAATTGTGTACCAAAAACTTTACATCGCCATGCAATTTCAGAACGAAAGGGTGAGACAAGTAGTTAGTAAAAAAAAAATTAAGAATATAAATAATAAAGAATAATATGATAACTTTGAAGAAATTAGGAATAAGTAAAGTAAGATAAAGGATATTAATAAGAGAATAATTTTATGAATGAAATTTTTATCGTAAAAGGTAAAAGTAAAATTAAAAGTAATAGTATCTTTAAAATTAATGTAGGTTAGTGATATTAGATTTTTTTCCCCTTTTTAAAATATAACCGGGTTAAATATAAATGGGAAATAATTATTATTTTCTTCTATATCTTTATTATAAGCAATTATTTAATAAAGTATTTTAGTTATTTAGATTAGTGAATATAAATGTAAAAAAATATACTTAATAGAAATTTTTTTTATATTTTATTTTAGGAAAATTAATTTGTTTAGTAGAATAAAAAGTTGAGGTTATGTTTCAAACCAGGTTTTATAAATACTTTGTGACAGTTCGTATTCAATTAACTTTGTGGCTCTGTGACAGCTTATAACAAATTTGAATTCATGTTGTATCAGGAAGGAATTCGTCTACAGTCTTCTAAGCCCTAAATTTACTTTTATTCCTGGTCCAGCTTCCCACAATACCAGGTGTTAGTGGAAGCTGTATAAGGAATAAATCACCACAAAACTGTAACACATTTAAAATAAATTTTAAAATTCTTGATGGAGTTTAATGGATACTCACATAAATAATGGGTCTTCAATTAATTGATTAATGTTGAAATTTGGCGTGGATAAGTCCAAGTATTTATTAAAACTGGAGTTAACTTTACGCGATTTCCCACTGGGATTCCAAGGAATGGATTTGTCAGTAGAATCAAATATGGTTCCAAATGTTTCGCAACAATCCAAATATAAATCGCATATGCAACTTAAGTTAACAAATAGCCGATGAATAAATTAAATAGCAATTCAATTCAATAATTAGGGTTTCAAATAAATTTTGATGTTTATAATATTTGAAGATATATTCTCCTGTTTGAAATTACTTTTAACACTTGATTAACTTTGTATTAACACGTTGACGATTGAATTGAAAAGGAAGTAAAGTGTGATCAATAATTATTCTGAGTTTTATGCTCTTATTCTAACCATTTTTATATTGATTACTCTCTACCGAATACTCAGTATATTTCCACAGAACACATTTGTTGCCAGTGTAAAAAAAAATTGCTTAACTGGACCGCCGAATATTTAGAGATATTATTCGAATAAAATATCTGACTTTCTTTTAACTTTAACAAAAAAAATCGTTACACCAGATCAAAGAACCGGCCACAGGAAGCCAAAGAGGTGGCCCAACGAGGATTGCCGAAGAGGAGCCGAAGAGAAACGAAGCAATTAATACGATATCTTTGAATGAAATATATTATTAGAATGATAAATAAAACCAAGAGTGAAATCTAAAAACCAAAACGAGCACGTGTACATTATTTTCTTGTAGCGGAACCTGGGCAAAGGCTGAGTATTTTACCCTAGCAAAACAAGTCGTTACAATTTAAACAAGTGATTACTCAAATTTCTTTCCTCCATATTTTTTTCTGTGTGTAGTTGGAGGGTATAAAAACTATTAAGGTTTTCATGAAAACATATTTTCTAATAACAAAAATTTTTTAGCAAATGTCTTAGCAGATTTTTCAGCTGTTTTCACAGATTTCTCTGCTGATTTCACCTAGATAATCACGACAGATTTTCAGCAAACCGTGTCTGCTAAAATCAGCAGATTTCTTATATGGCTCTAAGTGGGTGTATTTTCAGCAGATTTTTCTGCTGATTGGACAGAGAATTTATTTTGAGTGTTTTTTCACCACTGTGCGATATTCATTTTAATAGGTCTATTGGTACCAATTAATCAATGTATTGCAAATTTTTATTTATTTTTGTATAGCGAGAAGATCTCATATAAAATATTTAATTTAGTTTCTGTAAAAAAAAAATTAAAATACATACATTACCCTGCCCAAAAATTTTTCATTTTTTGTTTATTTTACTTATTTTTTTAGTTAAATCAAAATGTCAACTGCGACAAATGCTGTCATTTATGTAAATCAAATTGCTTAATATTTTTCATCCTACATCAAAATATTTTAAATCATGTTTGTCGGTATTTTTGTGTGTTAATATGAAATGATATAGAATACAAGTAAAATACCTTGTATTGCATACAAAAAAAAAACTAAAATTACACGCAATATTAATACAATTTTTTTTAATAATTTTACATACTTATCAATAATTAAATGCAATTAAAAACGTATTTTTTTCATTAAATACACGCACTATAAAAATTTACATTAAAATAAAAATTCGAGTTTTTAATTTATAGAAAATTATATTGACAACCCAGTTATAATATTGACAAAACCAACAAAAAAAAAGTTTCCTTTTGCTGGTGGTTAACCATAAGTGTCAATCATGTTTAAAAATTTTAAATTTTATTTGAAAGCAATTAACAATATTAAGACGAGATTTTAAATATTTTTTCTAATACTAAAAAAAAATTCACTAACAAAAAAAAATTTTTTAAACAGGAAATTAAAATAATTTAAACTTCAATTAAATTTAAAAAAAAAAAAAAATTTAAACTTCAATTAAATTTTAAAAAAATTTTAAATTGTTTAAAAAAAATATATAAAATGTTAGATTACAACAAAACTAGTTCATCAAGGTGTTACAAATATATTTTTATGCTTAATTGTGAAAAAAATATTAAAATTTTTATGTAAATAACATTTAATTATTGTTTTTAGCATTAAACAAAATAGAAAAATACAAAAAAAAAATAATTTTCCAAAACAAGTCTTTGAAGCACGTGATGATTTTATGGAATATTTTTTTTTGCTGGATAATGGTTATGATTTTATAAAAAAAAATTACTACATGTTTTAAAACAGATTGAGTTAAATTTTTGTTTTTTTTTTATCATTGCAGGTAAATGATTTTCTTCATCGAAATTGATATAATCGAATATTATGCATAACTAACCACATTGTCGTCAAGCCGTTATTTTAATACTAACAGGTAAGAATTTTTTTCAATGATATCAAACGAATTTCAGATACCTTAATATTTACATATATCTCAAGGCCTGACATATTTTCTGTACACAAGTTTTCAGATTCCATGATAATATTCCCATTGCAAAAGTCTAAGTTCTAAGTTGGGTTATTTCACCTCAAGAAAAATTCCGTATAGGAAAAGTTTCGGATTTTCAGAATTTTTTTTTAAGGATCAAGTCTCAGATTATTTGACAGTTTTCCAATAGAAAAAGACTCAGATTCTGAGACATTTTTCCTAAACAAAAAATCTTATATTCTGAAAAATTTTTTCTATAGAAAAATTCTCAGATTATGAAACATTTTTTTATAGAAAATGTCTCAGATACTTAGAAATTTTCACAATAGAAAAAGTGTCAGTTTCTGAGACGTTTTTCCTATGGCAAAAGTCTCAGATTCTGAGACATTTTCATATAAAAAAAGTTTCAGATTCTGAGATATTTTTCCTAAAGATAAAGTTTAAGATTCTGAGACATTTTTCTTATAGACAGTTTTTTCATAGAAAAAGTCTCAGATTCTGAGATAGTTTTTCTTATAGAAAAAGTCTCAGATTCTGAGACATTTTTCTTATAGAAAAATTCTCAGATTCTGAGATATTTTTCTTATAGAAAAATTCTCAGATTCTAAGACATTTTTCTTATAGAAAAAGTCTCAGATTCTGAGACATTTTTCTTAAAGAAAAAGGCTCAGATTCTGAGACATTTTTCTTATAGAAAAAGGCTTAGATTCTGATACAGTTTTTCTATAGAAAAAGTCTCAGATTCTGAGACAGTTTTCTTATAGAAAAAGTTTCAGATTCTGAGACATTTTTCTTATAGAAAAAGACATTTTTCTTATAAAAAAAGTCTCAGATTCTGAGACATTTTTCTTATAGTAAAAGTCTCAGATTCTGAGACATTTTTCTTATAGTAAAAGTCTCAGATTCTGAGACATTTTTCTTATAGAAAAAGTCTCAGATTCTGAGACATTTGTCTTATAGAAAAAGTCTCAGATTCTGAGACATTTTTCTTATAGTAAAAGTCTCAGATTCGGAGACATTTTTCTTATAGTAAAAGTCTCAGATTCTGAGACATTTTTCTTATAGAAAAAGTCTCAGATTCTGAGACATTTTTCTTATAGAAAAAGTCTCAGATTCTGAGACATTTTTCTTATAGAAAAAGTCTCAGATTCTGAGACATTTTTCTTATAGAAAAAGTCTCAGATTCTGAGACATTTTTCTTATAGAAAAAGTCTCAGATTCTGAGACATTTTTCTTATAGTAAAAGTCTCAGATTCTGAGACATTTTTCTTATAGTAAAAGTCTCAGATTCTGAGACATTTTTCTTATAGAAAAAGTCTCAGATTCTGAGACATTTTTCTTATAGAAAAAGTCTCAGATTCTGAGACATTTTTCTTATAGAAAAAGTCTCAGATTCTGAGACATTTTTCTTATAGAAAAAGTCTCAGATTCTGAGACATTTTTCTTATAGAAAAAGTCTCAGATTCTGAGACATTTTTCTTATAGAAAAAGTCTCAGATTCTGAGACATTTTTCTTATAGAAAAAGTCTCAGATTCTGAGACATTTTTCTTATAGAAAAAGTCTCAGATTCTGAGACATTTTTCTTATAGAAAAAGTCTCAGATTCTGAGACATTTTTCTTATAGAAAAAGTCTCAGATTCTGAGACATTTTTCTTATAGAAAAAGTCTCAGATTCTGAGACATTTTTCTTATAGAAAAAGTCTCAGATTCTGAGACATTTTTCTTATAGAAAAAGTCTCAGATTCTGAGACATTTTTCTTATAGAAAAAGTCTCAGATTCTGAGACATTTTTCTTATAGAAAAAGTCTCAGATTCCGAGACATTTTTCTTATAGAAAACGTCTCAGATTCTGAGACATTTTTCTTATAGAAAAAGTCTCAGATTCTGAGACATTTTTCTTATAGAAAAAGTCTCAGATTCTGAGACATTTTTCTTATAGAAAAAGTCTCAGATTCTGAGACATTTTTCTTATAGAAAAAGTCTCAGATTCTGAGACATTTTTCTTATAGAAAAAGTCTCAGATTCTGAGACATTTTTCTTATAGAAAAAGTCTCAGATTCTGAGACATTTTTCTTATAGAAAAAGTCTCAGATTCTGAGACATTTTTCTTATAGAAAAAGTCTCAGATTCTGAGACATTTTTCTTATAGAAAAAGTCTCAGATTCTGAGACATTTTTCTTATAGAAAAAGTCTCAGATTCTGAGACATTTTTCTTATAGAAAAAGTCTCAGATTCTGAGACATTTATCTTATAGAAAAAGTCTCAGATTCTGAGACATTTTTCTTATTGAAAAAGTCTCAGATTCTGAGACATTTTTCTTATAGAAAAAGTCTCAGATTCTGAGACATTTTTCTTATAGAAAAAGTCTCAGATTCTGAGACATTTTTCTTATAGAAAAAGTCTCAGATTCTGAGACATTTTTCTTATAGAAAAAGTCTCAGATTCTGAGACATTTTTCTTATAGAAAAAGTCTCAGATTATGAGACATTTTTCTTATAGAAAAAGTCTCAGATTATGAGACATTTTTCTTATAGAAAAAGTCTCAGATTCCGAGACATTTTTCTTATAGAAAACGTCTCAGATTCTGAGACACTTTTCTTATAGAAAAAGTCTCAGATTCTGAGACATTTTTCTTATAGAAAAAGTCTCAGATTCTGAGACATTTTTCTTATAGAAAAAGTCTCAGATTCTGAGACATTTTTCTTATAGAAAAAGTCTCAGATTCTGAGACATTTTTCTTATAGAAAAAGTCTCAGATTCTGAGACATTTTTCTTATAGAATAAGTCTCAGATTCTGAGACATTTTTCTTATAGAAAAAGTCTCAGATTCTGAGACATTTTTCTTATAGAAAAAGTCTCAGATTCTGAGACATTTTTCTTATAGAAAAAGTCTCAGATTCTGAGACATTTTTCTTATAGAAAAAGTCTCAGATTCTGAGACATTTTTCTTATAGAAAAAGTCTCAGATTCTGAGACATTTTTCTTATAGAAAAAGTCTCAGATTCTGAGACATTTTTCTTATAGAAAAAGTCTCAGATTCTGAGACATTTTTCTTATAGAAAAAGTCTCAGATTCTGAGACATTTTTCTTATAGAAAAAGTCTCAGATTCTGAGACATTTTTCTTATAGAAAAAGTCTCAGATTCTGAGACATTTTTCTTATAGAAAAAGTCTCAGATTCTGAGACATTTTTCTTATAGAAAAAGTCTCAGATTCTGAGACATTTTTCTTATAGAAAAAGTCTCAGATTCTGAGACATTTTTCTTATAGAAAAAGTCTCAGATTCTGAGACATTTTTCTTATAGAAAAAGTCTCAGATTCTGAGACATTTTTCTTATAGAAAAAGTCTCAGATTCTGAGATATTTTTCTTATAGAAAAAGTCTCAGATTCTGAGACATTTTTCTTATAGAAAAAGTCTCAGATTCTGAGACATTTTTCTTATAGAAAAAGTCTCAGATTCTGAGACATTTTTCTTATAGAAAAAGTCTCAGATTCTGAGACATTTTTCTTATAGAAAAAGTCTCAGATTCTGAGACATTTTTCTTATAGAAAAAGTCTCAGATTCTGAGACATTTTTCTTATAGAAAAAGTCTCAGATTCTGAGACATTTTTCTTATAGAAAAAGTCTCAGATTCTGAGACATTTTTCTTATAGAAAAAGTCTCAGATTCTGAGACATTTTTCTTATAGAAAAAGTCTCAGATTCTGAGACATTTTTCTTATAGAAAAAGTCTCAGATTCTGAGACATTTTTCTAATAGAAAAAGTCTCAGATTCTGAGACATTTTTCTTATAGAAAAAGTCTCAGATTCTGAGACATTTTTCTTATAGAAAAAGTCTCAGATTCTGAGACATTTTTCTTATAGAAAAAGTCTCACATTCTGAGACATTTTTCTTATAGAAAAAGTCTCAGATTCTGAGACATTTTTCTTATAAAAAAAGTCTCAGATTCTGAGACATTTTTCTTATAAAAAAAGTCTCAGATTCTGAGACATTTTTCTTATAAAAAAAGTCTCAGATTCTGAGACATTTTTCTTATAGAAAAAGTCTCAGATTCTGAGACATTTTTCTTATAGAAAAAGTCTCAGATTCTGAGACATTTTTCTTATAGAAAAAGTCTCAGATTCTGAGACATTTTTCTTATAGAAAAAGTCTCAGATTCTGAGACATTTTTCTTATAGAAAAAGTCTCAGATTCTGAGACATTTTTCTTATAGAAAAAGTCTCAGATTCTGAGACATTTTTCTTATAGAAAAAGTCTCAGATTCTGAGACATTTTTCTTATAGAAAAAGTCTCAGATTCTGAGACATTTTTCTTATAGAAAAAGTCTCAGATTCTGAGACATTTTTCTTATAGAAAAAGTCTCAGATTCTGAGACATTTTTCTTATAGGAAAAGTCTCAGATTCTGAGAAATTTTCTTATAGCAAAAGTCTCAGATTCTGAGACATTTTTCCTATAGAAAAATTAATATACCACCTGTAGCACACTTTTCAAACATACCACTCGTCTACGAAGCAATATTAAGAGCTAACAACCATACAAAAAAATGTATTTGCAGCGTGTCAAAAAGTGGTCAATTGTTTATAATTATTATAATTGCTTAATTGTTAGTTAACAACACCAACAACAACAACATCCACAACAATAATGCATAATAAACAAAACACCAAAACAAAAGTAACAATAATCATAAAACACCATTAACAGTTAAACAAAACAAAAAAATAAATGCAGCAATATTTAAACCCTGTTTTCATAACACGATTCATTTCTATATTTTAAAATAAATAAACAATAACAAAACTTCAATAAATAAACATAAGAAACGTTTTATAAAAACAGACCCTTTTTGATAAAAAGCGAGAAAAAAAATGGTTGAAAATTTTGTTTGTGTTCTGACAATAAACAACGCAATAGTGCGCGTAATTTTTATGTTTTGTTAAAGTATTTTTTTTTTTTTTTTTCATTTCATTTTAATTTAACATTTTTTGTTTGAATATTTTCCGCAATGTTTATTTGTGTTGTTTTTTTTGTTTTGTTTGTTAATTTGTGTAATGAATCTGGTTAATTGTGGGGACAAGGCATGTAAACATAGTGTTGAAGTTGTCAGATATTACGGAAACAGATGTCAGACAGATAGGCAGTTAGGCAAGCCTGCTAGACAAAAATGTAGAATTATTAAATTATAGACAGTTAAGTAAACAAAAGACTTAAGACACAAACATTAATTAGAAATTAGAAAAAAAGTATGTTGGCATACTTTTTTGAGAGAGGGGAGAAAAAGTAAAGTACTTCTTTTAAATACAAAACATGTTAGTCATGTTATAAAAACAAAAGACTTAAGACACACACTTTTTTTGGATTTTTTTTTCAACGACAATTACAAGTTGTAAAACTTAAAAGATAATTATATTAAAAACGAGAAAGTTTTTTAATATATTGATATATTGTTTAACTAGCATGCCCGACAGCGCATTTTTCATACAGATAAAGTCTTAGATTCTGAGACATTTTTCGTATATAAAAAATGTGAAATTCTGGGATATTTTTCGTACAAAAAAAGTATCAGCTTTTAAGACGTTTTTCATATAAAACAAGTTAAAGTGTTAAATTCGGCTGTGCCGAATCTTTTATACCCTCCAACACGTTTAAAATTAAAAAAATAAGTAAGAGTGTTAAATTCGGCTGTGCCGAATCTTTTCTACCCTCCAACTTGCAAAAAAAATTGCAGGGTCGTTTTCTTTTTTTTTGGGGGGGAAGGGGGTGGTTGGTAATTGGAGGGGGACAAATTTCCTCTCGAAATATATGTTTAAAAATTCATTCTTAAGCTTTTTGCACTAAAGAAATACAAGTTTATCATTATTTAAACAATTTTGTTTAATCCACGCCCACAAAAGGGGGGCGGACCGCAAAAACGAAATTTTCTAATCCTCTGGGTCCAAATGCAGGACTTTGAAATTCTTGTAGCATAAAAATTTTGCATTTGTTAAACAAAAACACATAAGATCATGATAAAAAATGGTATTTTTCAGAGGTTGGTTTAGTTCTTCAAGGGAAACTTTTTTCCCCCTAGTCCGATTTTGCTCATTTACGAACTTAACCTGCCTAGGAACATAAGACATATTCGTGCCAAATTTCGGGAGGGTAGCTCTTTTATTTTGGACTGCATCGTGTTAAATACAGACTGACAGACGGACGGACATCGCTAGAATGTCTTAGAATCGATCACTGATCATAAATATATATGAGCAATTGTCATTAACTTTTAATATTTAAGAAAAAAAAAATTGCGATTTTTTTTTCGTGGCACATTGATAAGTCTTTGTAGGTTAATAACATTATAATTAAGTAATTCAAATCCGTTCGCGTGCATTAATTTGAGCGATCGCACCCAAAACTATGGCGGTTTAAAGTTAAAATTTAAAAAAAAATTGTCAAAATTACATTTTTTATTCGAAGTTTACCAAACATACCATTTTGTATTATGCTTACCTAGAGCTAAAATACACATTCAAACATGCATAAAATCTTTGCTAAATATCGAGATATTTGCATTAAACCATTTTTTTTTCAGCACAATTTCCAATATTTTGGAAATAAAAATGTTCCCAACGGTTTAATTTTTTTTAGAAAAATATTACCAAATGTATTAAAAAAATCTCAACAAATTCTTAGTTAACACTATTACTCTATCTCTAATAGGTAAGAAACAGCAGTGGTTTAAAGGGAACATTTTGGAAAAAAATAAATTTAATAATTTTTGATTTTTTTTTTTTTGTAATATTTAATGTCTGGTTTTACAGTGTTGTCCTTCACTGAATATTAAAACTATTCAAAGTATGATTAATAATGACAATATTAAGGATATTACGAAATATTTAACCGTTATTACTAATTTTATTAAGGTTATAAAAAATTTTAGCGATTTTTCGCGATTTTCGCGACTGCAAAAATCAATGGACTAATTTTGAAATATTATTCGAATAAGACATGTCAAAATCTATCAAAATACATTTATTTTCTACTTTATTTTAAGTAATTTAAGATTTTATATAACCATTAAATTTAAAAGTATCAAAAATTTAAAACCACCAAAAACCACTAAAACGTCAATTGTTTTTGGGTGCGAATGGATTGAAGATAAAGCATTAAAAATACTACCAAACGCGCTTTTCACTAACCAATTTCGATAAGCGGCCTGGATGTGCCTTACAAAAAACGAAAAACAGAAAAACGCCGCGGAATTCGCCAATATTAACTTTTGTTCAATGTTGCTTTCCATGATTTATTATATTTGCACATACCATTGTTTCTACATGTTCAACTTTCAGTCATACACATTTGGCTGTCAAATAATGCAAAACTAAAATATCGAAATTTTGCAAAAAATTTAAAAAGTTCATAAAATTTTTGCAATTGAATATTTTTTGGGTGCGTTTGTAAATCAAGTGGGAAATGGTAAATTATAAAGTTCACAAAGCATTCGGAACCATTCGGAATAAAACTGGGAGTGTGCCTCGCAAAAAACAGACTTTTTAAAAAATTCACGTTTTTTCTTCCCATTTTTGGAGAGCTGCAGCTTCGTAACCATTGCGAGCACATCACTCGAATCAGTCTCAGATTGTGCATATTTACAAGGGCTTTTACTATGTGTATCTGAATTTTAAAATTACAGTTTGCACCAAAAGCTACAATCAAAAAACTTCGAAAAATTGAAAATTGAAAAGAATTGGTATCAAAGATTTAGGTCCATGTAACTTTTTTCTTATTGATGGCACATCCACTGAACCTACACCAAATAATTGCCCAAGTCTACTGATTAAACGGTATTAAATTTGGAGCAATACCTTTAACGCACCCAACAATATGGAACTTTGAACGAAAAATTTCATGAGAGTATCAAGCGATTTTTTTACATTTTTCAACTTTGCACGTTCCTTACCATGAGATAATAAGACTATTTGCGCTGTGCCTTTGCAGAATTACTCATTATGGTTCCCTTAACATATTTACATTCACAGGTACCACCTAGTTTACAAATAAAAATGTTATTGCGAAATTAGTAAAATATCACAAGCGTTAAAAGTTAATGACAAAAGTCCATATACTTTATTGGATCCTAAACCGATATTTTTATGCGTTATATACGGAATGAGAAAGTGAGTATACCCCCATACTGTAGTTGGAGGGTATAAAAATCGCAGTGGCGTCTTTTTTTTTGGTTGGGGGGGGGGGGGGGGTCGGCGTAGTTTGTGGAGGACACCAGCACCACGCTATATATGTTTACAAATTATTTGTTTATGATATTTACGCTTAAATAATAAATTTTTATCGTTATTTTTAATTAATTTCCATAACCGGCCTGAAAACAATCGAATTTTCTAACCCCCTTTGTCCAAGCGCAGGTCTATGAACATAATATGGCATACAAATGTTACATTTGTTGAGCACAAATGAAAAAAAACTTGTTAAAATATCGTATTTTTCAGGGGTCGTTTGAGTTCTTCAAGGGGGACCTTTTTTCCCCAGGTCCGATTTTGCCCATCTTCGAACCAGTAACATAAGAGATATTTTGGCCTAATTCCAGGGGTCTAACTCGTTTGGTTTGGACTGCATAGTTATTTCTACAGACGGACGGACCGAAATCGCTAGAATGTCTTAGATTCTATCATGGATCAATATTATATATACTTTGTGGGGCCCCCGACCGATATTTCGATGTGTTACACACGGAATGACAAAGTGAGAATTCCCCCATTCTGTGGTTGGAGGGTATAAAAAAAATGTTTCCCATCTGAGAATTTTTTTAATTGGAAAAATATTTCAGAATCTGAGATTTTTTGTAAGGGAAAAATATCTCATAATCTAAAACTTTTTCTATAAGAAAAACATCTAAGAATCTGACACTTTTAATATATAAAAAATGTCTGAGAATCTAAAGCTTTTCTATATGAAAAATTCTTAAGAATCTGAGACTTATTTTATAGAAAAAAAAAAATGTCTCAAAATATAAGACACAAGCTGAGACTTTTTGTATAGAAAAAAGGCTCAAAATTAGATCTTTTATTTTGCAAAAATGTCTGAGAATTTGAAATATCTCAGAATCTGAGAATTTTTCTATAGGAAAAATTTCTATGAATCTGAGACTTATTCTATATCAAAAATTTTTAAGAATCAGAGACTTTTTTGCTGGGAAAAACAAAACTTTTTCTGTAGAAAAAATTTCTGAGAATCTGAGATTTTTTTATAAGAAAAATGTGTCGGAATCTGGGACTTTAAATAGGAAACATGTTTCAGAATCTGAGACTTTTTTGCTATTGGAAAAATGTCTAAGAATCTGTAGCTTTTTCTGTAGTAAAACCGAGGGGTTTTTCCTTAGGAAAAATATTTTAGAGTTTTTGGAAATGTGATTTTGAGTTTAAGACTTTTTTTATAACAAAAATGACACATAAACTGGGTTTAGGAAACAGTCATAGAACCTTAGAGTTTTCTATGAAAAAAATTAGCAGATTCTGACAATTTTATTTATAAAAATGTATCAGCATCTAATAAAATTTACAATTTAAAAAAGGGCTTAAATCTCTTAAAAAAATTTTGAAATGTAAAAAAATTTTAAGATTTCGATTGCCAAAAGTTTTAAAATTACACAAAACTTAAGAATCTGATTTATTGACTTTTAGTTATAAGTAGGAAATAACGATCGAAAAAAAAATCCAAAACATGTGATGTTATGTAAAGTATTTGGAAAGAAAATAAGGTTTGGGCCCCCCAAAAAAATCCTGGATACGTCGCTGCTTAGGGAAATGAAAATGTGCCGAAGTACGCATTTTTACGTTTTTTATTCCTTAGTCCCATTTAAGTGAGTATTTTTTTTTTGAGAAAATTTTTAGGAATAAATTTTCGTCAATTTTTTTTTTGCTTTTAATTCTGTTTTATATTTATACTAGCTGAAGCGCCCGGCGTTGCCCAGGTTGACTTAGACATCAATATCTAAAAAGCTTCTCCCCGGCAACATCTATAGGATCCATTTATACATACTCATTTTATCATGATGAATAATTCTGAAGTGCCGTAAAATTTCACTGAAATGAAGTATTTTGTTAATAACTTCACCACAGCGCCAGTTACCGGGTCCAAATTTTATCAGGAAACTTATTTTGGTTTAATAAATTTATCTTGTGAATTTTAGCTAAATTGTACCATATATACAAAAAACGTAATTATGACGACAACAGCGCCACCTATCAGGTCCAAATTTTATCAGGAAACTTATTTTTGTTTTAAAAATATATTTTGTGAATTTCAGACAAATCCGGATTAAACTTAAGAGAAATCTGGCTCCAGACTAAACTAATATATTGTCTAAGTTTGGTGTCAATCGGTCTAGCGGTTCTTACGTTTTAGTAACACGTACCCCGCACAAACGTTTTTATATAATAAGATTTTTTTTTAATTATAAATTTCTCCGATGACCTGAACAGCTTTTGGTATGTTCTTATTAATTAGATCTTAATTTTTTTATTTTATATAAATTTTTATAATTTTAGATCTAGTAAAACGACCTTTTAATAACATTTTCTCCAAAACAAAAGACTTAAGAAACAAACCCTTTGTTAACCAAAAACTAATTAACTACAATTTTCAATTAAAGTATAAAAGCAATTTTCAATTAAAAACTTGTACTAATTTTCAATTTTATTACCAACAAATTCAAATTAGTAAACCATAAAAAAAAAATTATTTCAATTTCATATTGTGTGTAGTAATTATTTTTTGTTTTTTATAGTTTTTAAGTAATCTCTTAACAAATTGTTTATATTACTACCGTAACTTAAATTTTTTTTTTGTTGAACATAAAAATGCAATTAAACTCTAAACTATTTTATATGTATTTTACAAAACCATTAGCAATATATATTTGATTTAAGCCTTAAATTAAGGCAGAATAACATAAACAAACACTTATTTCTTCAAAAGCAAACGAAGCCTGAAATTTTAACTAAAAATGTAATAATAATTTTAATAACGATTTTTTATTTTTATTTTTTTTTTTGTAGTTCAGCTTTTGTTACTATTTCTTATTATAATCAAAATCTACGCACGCATTTCACAACAAAAGATTAATAAAAGCGATAAAAAAAACCCTCAACAGTTAAAAATAAAACTCTAGCTGGAAAAAAAATGTTATAAATTGAAATATGAAAATATTGAAAAAAGTTGGCAGCAATTGCAGTCAAGACTCAAGCACATACCACAAGATACACTACCAAACGATTAAACATAAATAGAATACCAAACCCAATGATGAAGAAAAATAAAGTTTATGATTTTATTTTTTTTTTACACACTTAAAAAATTATTATTAAGTGCAATTGGAAAATAAGAATTTGGTAGGCGAGAGTGGTTGATAAACACACTTCTTTAACTGAACAAGCACACAATAAAGAAACTTGATTTATGACATCATTTAATATCAATGAGACAGAGAGTGTTTAAAAGTTCCTAAAATGTCCACATTCTTGCATCTCCTTTAAAAATCATTTGTCTGTCATTTTCCCTCTACAAAAAAACAGAAATCACCTTCCAAATTTACATTAGTAGAAGCGAAAGCATATCATTTTTATGTTTCTGAACAAGATCAGGACAGATCTGCCATTAATCTTATCATGTCCAACCATTTTCCCATCTCTGAGTAGTCTTCTTAAGAAAGCTAAGCCCAAGTTTGTACTCAAAATTTTGTAAAGGAATACCAACACATTCATAATCTCAAAAAACTTTTAAGATAAATCCCAGAGTTTTAAAATCGTGGGTTCTGAAATATTCTGCAGAGTCCCTAGTATGAGCCAAACGAAAGACTTAAGAAACAAACTTTAAAATTCAAAAACTAACAAATATGAAGAAAAATTCGTTTTCCTTGTATGTTCTAGCCTTTTTTTAATAAAATTATAAAAATTTGGATCAAAAATCAGCTACCCATCCCCCTTAGTATACTCATAGTAGGGTAAACAGATATTATGATCCAAAAAAACTGTAGATCTACTTGCAATTGATAGCATACATTGACTAACTAGCAGCTAGGCTAACGTAAACAACTAAAGAAAAGTGGGCGTGTTAGCTGGTTCAACCAAATGTAGACTTAAAGACACACACAAAAAATATGATACAACCAGTCATCGTTATATTTATTTGTTACTCTGGCATTAATATGCTGCGTCCACAACTGACAATTGTCATCAATAATGATTTGGGGAAGTGGTTGCAATAATAACCTCATATATAAATGAATGATATAAAAAGAGTAAAACAAAAAAAAATTACAACGCCATAATACACTATGACAGAAAAGTGTAAACAAAAAAGTGTATGTAATTAAAAAAAAAAAAAAAGAACTAAAACAACTGTAAGCCCTTGAAGGATCTCTCTGGTAAAATCGAAGCAGTTTTAATTTAAAATGTTAGTTGACCTCAAATACTGGGTTTTGGCAAATTCCCATTCTAAGGTGGTAAAAAGGAGTAACAAATTTTTCTTTTGGTACTTTTTACATTTCCTAAAGATATGATCTTAGAAACTTTAAATTTGTAACATAGTATCTTTCAGCAAAAAAAAAAAAACATTCGGATAAAAGCACTTTGGAAATTCCAATTCTAAGCGTAAAATGGTGTTATATGACTGTTATTTTTTCTTTAAATAATGGTCATAAAAATTTTAATTTCAGGGGAAAAACATTCTTAAACAAGAATGTATTGATACCTTCCACAATTTAAAAAAGATTATTTGCAAAAAACCAAAAACAAAATCCGCGAAAAAAATTTGGTAAAAAAAAATTCCACAAATTTAATTTTTTTTTTTTTAAATATGTTTGCATTTGTTAACATACATTGATACATTGATCAATATTATATATACTTTATGGGGTCCTAGACCAGTATTTCGATGAGTTACAAACGGAATTACAAACTACACTCAAAATAATCACTCTGTTAAATTACGGAGATACTCTGCTGAGCCAGCAGAAAATACCATAGATTTCCAACCAGCAAGATTTTTTGTTATTTTACGAAGAAAACTCTGTAAAATGATTTTGATAAAAAAAACTGTAAATTTACAGAATTGTCTGTAAAATATTGATAAAACCGAAAAGAATTTTACCAAAAAATCTCTGTAAATTTGCAAAGCTTTAGTTTAATGAATTTTACGAGTTCAAAATTTTACAAAATTTTATCTGTAAATTTACAAAGTTTTAGTTAAATCCATTTCATAAGTAAAACTTCTCTGCTTAAAAAACATTAAAAAAATTTAATTAATTAAAATTTTGTTAAATTTGCCAGCTTTAATGCTTCCAAATTTACTTTTTTATTTTTGTGCAAATTGCGAGTTTTTAACGAGTAACTCTAATTTTACAAAAAAAATTTTTGGTCACAAGAAAATACAAAGTATTTTTTTAAAATCTGTATTTCGACAGATAACTTTGTCAAATATCTGTCAAATTGAGATTACAGTCATTTTACAGAGTATTTAACAGACTAATTATTTTGAGTGTATGTACACCCCTACCACTAACAATAAGTAGAGGGTATAAAAATGTTCTTCTTCTAAATTTCAATTCTAAGAGCAAAAAAGGGGAGAAATAATGTACTTTAATTTTTGCTTTCAAACATACCTAAGCCCTAAGAGATAAAACACCTCAATTTAACCGAAAATGTAGCATTTTTGACCTTACCCCTTTGGAATTCGATGAAACTTGGAATATAGTTGGGGCCTTAGAAAAAAATGATAGTGCCAACATTTTGGACTTCTGGTAGTCTGTCTTTCCGAGATATGAGGTCTTGAAAATTGGGAAAATCGTATTTATTTGACAAAAGTGCTCTGACATAAATAAAGATATCTCAAAAAGTAAAAATTATCATTCAGGCTTCAAGTAATTGATAATGAAACACCCTTTAAAGTGACATTCACCAAGATTTTTTTTGAAAAAGGTCAAAGGTCATATTTTTCACCTTAAATTTTAATGAGCTATATCTCAAAAAACGATATTTTTAAAATTTTGAATAAAAATATATATTTTTAAGGATCATCTGTACTACTTAAGTTTAAATTTCTAATTCTAAGGAAAAATACACCGTTTTTTCTTACCTGTCACTATCTTTCCATTAATATTAAAAGTTCCAATGAAGTCTCCATCCTCAAAATTTAAAATTAAGTAGCATAGGTGATCCTTAAAACATTAATGTTTTCCAAAATTTAGAAATATCGTTTTTGAGATATAGCTCTCCAAAAAGTTTAAAACAATGACCTTTATCAAAATAAAATTTTGGTGAACGCCAGTTTTAAGCCTGTCTCAATACCTATTATTTGAAACCTGTATCAGACCGGAATCATTATTAGTTTTTGAGATATCTTTATTTATGTCAGAACACTTTTGTCAAATATATACGATTTCCCAATTTTCAAGACCCCATATCTCGTTTACTGGAATTACCAGAAGCCTGAAAAATTGACATTGTCTCTTTTTTCTTAAAGTAAAACACAGTACTGAATTTCAATAAATTTGGAGGGGGCGAGGTCAACTCGTCGGTTGAATTGAGGTTTTTTAGCTCCTAACTCTAATTCCTAAAAGAGCTCCAATACGAAAATGAAATTGTTTTTTAACAAGTTTTTGCTACTGCTCTAACTCTAACAAAGAGAAATTAACCCTATAATGCGTAATGTCGCTTTTAGGCACCTTGTGGAGTTGGTTGTAGCTTTTGAACGGCATCACTTACATTGCACAGATTATAACACCGGCTTTATAAGGAAATTGTTAGCTACGAAGGGGGTGGAATTAAAGCAAATAGTTTGTAATCCCTAAACCTGGCCGAATGCCGACTACAAAGAAATCCTCTTTAATGGGGATTATGACCGAATTCATTTCGAACTTAATCCCCATACCGGGAATGGGGTTAATGTCCTCGGGGGTTTTGTCAGGGCACCTTAAACCAAGGAGATTAGGAAATGATTTTTTTCGGCCTACCGCCATTGGGGGCGTGGTTACACAAAATAATAAAAAATAATGACAAAATTCTTATTTAACCGTAAATATCATAATAAATGTCTATACATTTTAAGGCGGACAGTAACGTATCCTCGACCTCCGGGTTCGGTTTTGAAGACCAGTTGCTATACCAGTCTATCCTGGTAGTTATACCCTACACCACTCTCTGGTACAGGGTATAATGAGTTTGTGCTGATGTTTGTAACTACCCGAAATATTGGTCCTAGACCTACCTTCAAGTATACCGATTGGCTAAGAATTACTTTTTGAGTCGATTTAACGATGTCCGTCCGTCCGTCTGTCCGTCCGTCTCTCCATCTATCGGTTTAAGCACGATACAGGTCGCAATTTCCTACACTCAAAATATTTTGTAAGTAAATTCAACTGAAAAAACGTTTAAAACAATCGTTTTTCCTTTTAAAAAACGGACTACTTATATTTCAGTTGAAACAACATACTTTTTCAGTTATTTTTAAACGTTAATAAATGACTAGACATTCCGTAAAAACAAACGATATTTCAGTTATTTTAACTGTTTACAATTTTTTATTTTGTGAATTAAAAATAAAATTTTTTGAATAACAAACTACAAAAACCGTACTTCTGTAAAATTATACGGTATAATCAGTCACAAAAAATTTAACTGATAAAAATATTTTTCCGTAACTTTTGTAGTTTATTATTTTAACAACTGTATTAATCGTTCAATATTTTATTTTCATTAAAAAACAAACGATAAAACGTTTAAAACAACTTTAACTTAAAACTTTTTGAATAACCGTAAATAGTTACTGTAAAACTTTTCTAGGTGTATCAATTGACGTGAAGTTTGAAACTTAAGCATCTTTTGTCACAAGGACGAAGCCTATTTAAATTGGAAAATTGGTCCATGTCAAGTCCTAGCCCCCATACAAACTCCCCTTTGGATGCGGCTTAAATGATTCTAATAACCGTATTATAATAGACTAGCTTACCATCCCGGTACTTCGTTACCGGTTGTGTTGAATACTGGATAATAGAAGGATCAGGATTACTCTATTGATTTCCAAAAAATTCCCCTACGTAGTCTTTGTTTTATTTACTTGTGGACGTTTAACTCTGCCATAAAAAAATATTTCAATGAATAATTTAAACAATAAAATTTGAATAACTTCGCTGGTATGTTATCATGTTAGTTCCGGGGAAAAATATATTGACAATTTTCGAGCCTTATGTCGGGATTTTGGATTTTGAGTGACTAAATATTTCAGTGAAAAAAGAAATTGGAACAAAAAAATTAGTTTGAGTGAAAAAATATATAGAGGGGAAAAATATGGAGAAAAAAGCTAAACACGAAAAATTTGAGTAAAAATTATCATTCCATATTGTTCCCTATTCCAGTTTGTTCCCCGTTCTACTCTCTTTCATTTCCAATTCCATCTCCTTCTTCTAAGGTCATTATTATAGGAACAAAAAAAGTACCACAAGTACACTTTATTACCCCCATTAGAAACGGAATTTCCAAAAAGTACCTCTTCCAGAATGTTTTTTCTTACCAAAAGTACACTTTTTACCCCCGTAGAGTCAACATTGGCAAAAACCCAGCCTTAATGAATATTTTTTCCGGGAGGTGAACCTACATTGTAAATTTTAAGTTTCTAGGACCATTATTTAAGAAAATATAAAAGGTACCAAAAGTACAGTTTTTTACCCTTTTTACCCCTTAGAATCAACATTGGCATAATCCAGCCTTAGTAGATTTATATTCCGGGAGCTTAACCTACATTCAAAATTTCATGTGTCTAGGACCATTATTTAAGGAAATATAAAAGGTACCAAAGGTACATTTTTTAACCCTTTTTACCCCCTTAGCATCAACATTGGCAAACATCCAGCCTTACTGGATCTATATTCCGGGAGGTGAACATACAGTCCAAATTTTAAGTTTCTGTGACCATTATTTCAGGAGATATAAAAAGTACCAAAAGTACAGTTTTTTACCCTTTTTACCCCCTTAGAATCAACATTGGCAAAAATCCAGCCTTAATGGATCTATATTCCGGGAGGTGGACCTACAGTCCAAATTTCAAGTCTCTGTGACCATTATTTCAGGAGATATAAAAAGTACCAAAAGTACAGTTTTTTACCCTTTTTGTCCCCTTAGAATCAACATTGGCTAAAATCCGGCCTTGCTGGATCTATATTCCGGGAGGTGAACATACAGTCCAAATTTCAAGTCTCTATGACCATTATTTCAGGAGATATAAAAAGTACCAAAAGTACAGTTTTTTACCCTTTTTACCCCCTTAGAATCAACGTTGGCAAAAATCCAGCCTTAGTGGATCTATATTCCGGGAGGTGGACCTACAGTCCAAATTTCAAGTCTCTAGCTTCAGTGGTTTGGGCTGGGCGATGATGAATGAGTATGTCAGTCAGTCAATCAGTCAGTCAGTCAGTCAGTCACGTTACTCTTTTATATATATATAAGACTAGCTTACAATCCCGGTACTTCGTTACCGGTTGTATTGAATACCGGATAATAGAAGGATAAGGATTAATCTATCGATTTCAAAAAAATTCCCCTACGTAGTCTTTATTTTATTTACTTGTGGACGTTTAAGTCTTCCATAAAAAATATTTCAATGAATAATTTAAACAATAAAATTTGAATAACTTTGCTGGTACGTTATCATGTTCGTTCCGGGGGAAAAATATAATGACAATTTTCGAGCCCTTATGTCTGTATTTTGGATTTTGAGTGAATAAATATTTCAGTGAAAAAAGAATTTGGAATAAAAAAAAATATGGAGTAAAAAAAGCTAAACACCAAAAATTTGAGTTAAAAATATCATTCCATATTGTTCCCTGCTCTATTTCATATTGTTCCCCGTTCTACTCCATTTCATTTCCAATTCCATCTCCATCTTCTAAGGTCATTATTATAGGAACAAATAAGTACCAAAAGTACACTTTATTACCCCCATTAGAAACGGAATTTAAAAAAAGTACCTCTTCCAGAATGTTTTTTTTTTCGCCGAAGGATCCTACAATCCATATTTCAATTATCTAGGATCATTGTTTCAGCAAATATTAAAAGTACTTTTTATCCCCGTTAAGAAACGGAATTTCCAAAAAGAACCATTCCCAATCTCTTTTTTCCCCGAAGGATTTTACATTACAAATTTTAAGTTTCTGGGACCATTATATCAGGAAATAAATAAGTACACTTTTTTATTCCTTTTAACCCCTTTATTTTCCGAGAGGCGAGCCTTTCCAATTTCAAGTTTCTATGTTTATTATTTCAGGAAATAAAAAAGTACCAAAAAGTGTACTTTCGGTACTTTTAACAAAACGTACTTTTTATAGAAGGTACTTTTTATAAAAGGTACTTTTTATAAAAGGTGCTTTTTATAAACGGTACTTTTTATAAAAGGTGCTTTTGATAAAAGGTACTTTTTATAAAAGGTACTTTTTATAAAAGATACTTTTTTTAAAAGGTACTTTTTATAAAAGGTACTTTTTATAAAAGGTACTTTTTAAAAAAGGTACTTTTTATAAAAGGTACTTTTTATAGAAGGTACTTTTTATAAAAGGTACTTTTTAAAACAGGTACTTTTTATAAACGGTACTTTAAATAAAAGGTATTTTTTATAAAAGGTACTTTAAATAAAAGGTACTTTTTATAAAACGTACTTTTTATAAAATGTGCTTTTTATAAAAGATATTTTTCATAAATGGTACTTTTTATAAAAGGTACTTTTTATAAAAGGTACTTTTTATAAAAGGTACTTTTTATAAAAGATACTTTTTATAAAAGGTACTTTTTATAAAAGGTACTTTTTATAAAAGGTACTTTTTATAAAAGGTACTTTTTATAAAAGGTTCTTTTTATAAAAGGTACTTTTTACAAAAGGTACTTATAAAAGGTACTTTTTATAAAAGGTACTTTTTATAAATGGTACTTTTTATAAAAGGTACTTTTTATAAATGGTACTTTTTATAAAAGGTACTTTTTATAAAAGGTACTTTTTATAAAAGGTACTTTTTATAAAATGTACTTTTTATAAAAGGTACTTTTTATCAAAGGTACTTTTTATAAAAGGTACTTTTTATAAAAGGTACTTTTTATAAAAGGTACTTTTTATAAAAGGTACTTTTTATAAAAGGTACTTTTTATAAAAGGTACTTTTTATAAAAGGTACTTTTCATAAAAGGTACTTTTTATAAAAGGTACTTTTTATAAAAGGTACTTTTTATAAAAGGTACTTTTTATAAAAGGTACTTTTTATAAAAGGTACTTTTTATAACAGGTACTTTTTATAACAGGTACTTTTTATAAAAGGTACTTTTTGTAAAAGGTGCTTTTGATAAAAGGTACTTTTTATAAAAGTTACTTTTTATAAAAGGTACTTTTTATAAAAGGTACTTTTTATAAAAGGTACTTTTTATAAAAGGTACTTTTTATAAAAGGTACTTTTTATAAGAGGTACTTTTTATAAAAAGTACTTTTTATAAGAGGTACTTTTTATAAAAGGTACTTTTTATAAAAGGTACTATTATTTCAGTAAATTAAAAAAAGTACCAAAAGTACACTTTTTTCCATTTTAACCCCGTAGAGTCAACATTGGCAAAAACCCAGCCTTGGTGAATATTTTTTCCGGGAGGTGAACCTACATTGCAAATTTTAAGTTTCTATGACCATTATTTAAGAAAATATAAAAGGTACCAAAAGTACAGTTTTTTACCCTTTTAACCCCTTAGAATCAACATTGGCAAAATCCAGCCTTAGTAGATTTATATTCCGGGAGCTGAACCTACATTCAAAATTTCAAGTGTCTAGGACCATTATTTAAGGAAATATAAAAGGTACCAAAGCTACATTTTTTTACCCTTTTTACCCCCTTAGAATCAACATTGGCAAAAATCCAGCCTTACTGGATCTATATTCCGGGAGATGAACATACAGTCCAAATTTCAAGTTTCTGTGACCATTATTTCAGGAGATATAAAAAGTGCCAAAAGTACAGTTTTTTACCCTTTTTACCCCCTTAGAATCAACATTGGCAAAAATCCGGCCTTACTGGATCTATATTCCAATGGTATAACATACAGTCCAAATTTCAAGTCTCTGTGACCATTATTTCAGGAGATATAAAAAGTACCAAAAGTACAGTTTTTTACCCTTTTTGTCCCCTTAGAATCAACATTGACAAAAATCCGGCCTTACTGGATCTATATTCCGGGATCTATATTTCAGGAGATATAAAAAGTACCAAAAGTACAGTTTTTTACCCTTTTTGTCCCCTTAGAATCAACATTGACAAAAATCCGGCCTTACTGGATCTATATTCCGGGAGGTGAACATACAGTCCAAATTTCAAGTCTCTATGACCATTATTTCAGGAGATATAAAAAGTACCAAAAGTACAGTTTTTTACCCTTTTTACCCCCTTAGAATCAACATTGGCAAAAATCCAGCCTTAGTGGATCTATATTCCGGGAGGTGGACCAACAGTCCAAATTTCAAGTCTCTAGCTTCAGCGGTTTGGGCTGGGCGATGATGAATGAGTATATAAGTCAGTCAGTCACATTACTCTTTTATATATATAGATAGATATGGCCTTGAAATTTAGCAGGTAACCAAATTTTGTATGCACGAATCATCACCAAATTTCAAAGGAATCGGGTCCGTCCTTCTGGTAGTCCCCATACAAACCAACCTACCGATATTCACATAATTCCCTCAAAATTCATAAAAATGGAAATATTTGATAAAAATTGTATTTTTAGGTGTTACATGTGTACTTTAGTAACCTAATCAAATCGGAATATTATTGGGTCAGTCTTAGTGAAATCAATCAAAAATAGCTAAAAATTTTCGTGACCCCCTCCGATTTTGATGAAATTTGGTTTAGTTGTAACACTAAGTGATAAACTAATGCACACTTATTTTCAGCCCTCTAAGTAAACAGTGGGCGAAAACACGGAGGGTCAAAATTTCCCCCAAAATCTCCCAGTCACGACACTTTGCACCGTAAAAACTTAATATCGTTGGTTCTATTATAGCTAGAAAGCCCATTTTTGGTTTGTTTTGAAGCTCATAATATGCTCTACAAGACCTACCATAACCAAAAAATTTTCGAAAAAAATAAGGGTTACCTCCCTTATTTTAAGGTCGAGATATACGGAGGAGAAAATGGGGAGGATGGTATCCCCCGATTTTTTTTTAGTTGACAATATTATAGAGAAAGTCCTAAAGAATATATTTTAAAATTTTTAAGTTGGGACAACAATGGGATCGCTCAAAATCAAAATTTTTCACAATTTTCCCCAAAATCTCCAAATCGCAACACTTTTTAACCTTAAAAATTTAATATCATATGTGCTTTTGTAGCTACAGAGCCAATTTTTTTTTGTTTTAAAGCTTATAATACGCTCTACAAGACATAGCAAAACCAAAAAATTTTCCAAAAAAGGAATTGGTGCCCCCCTTATTTGAAGGTCTTGGCAAAGGGTGGAGGAAATGGGGGGAAGTATCCCCCAATTTTTTTTTTTACTTTTGATTCTAAAAGTGCAAGTCCTAATGAACATAGTCTTCAATTTTTATGTTGGGACAGCAATGGGATCGACCAAAATCAAAATTTTTCAAAATTTTCCCCCAAAATCATCAAATCGTGACATTCTTGCGCCTCCCATTGGAGTCCCAAGATAAAAATTTCAGGATATGCTCTCTTGAACTTACTCTTAAAAAAAAAAAAAAAAAACAAGGTAAAAAAAAATTGTGGGATACTATCCCCCGATTTCCCCCACCCCTTGCCACAATCTTATAATACAAGAGGCACCCCTAATTTTTTTTATTTTTTTTTGTAATAGTAATATTGTAGGGCATATTAAGAGCTTCAAAACAAACCAAAAATGGACCATGTAGCTACAATACAGTCCACGATATTAAATTTGTAATGGGCAAGAGTGTCGCGATTTGGAGATTTTGGGGGAAATTTTGAAAAATTTTGATTTTGGTCGATCTGATTGTTGTCCCAACATAAAAATTTTAGGATATGTTCATTAGGACTTGCACTTTAAGAATACCAAGTAAAAAAAAAATCGGGGGATACTTTTCCCCCATTTCCTCCACCCTTTGCCACGACCTTTAAATAAGGGGAGCACCTTCCTTTTTTTCTAAAATTTTTTTGTTAAGGTAGGTATTGTAGAGCGTACTATAAGCTTTAAAACAAACAAAAATGGACTCTGTAGCTACAATAGCACTTATGATATTAAATTTTTAAGGTTCAAGAGTGAACAACATTGCGATTTGGAGATTTTAGGGGAAATTGTGAAAAATTTTGATTTTGAGTGATCCCAGCGATCCAAGTTGTCCCAACTTAAAAATTTTAGAATATATTCTTTAGGACTTTCTCTATGAGATTATCAAGTAAAAAAAAAAATCGGGGGATACCATCCTCCCCATTTTCTCCTCCCTTTATCACGACCTTAAAATAAGGGAGGTAACCTTTATTTTTTTTCGAAAATTTTTTGGTTATGGTAGGTCTTATAGAGCATATTATGAGCTTCAAAACAAACCAAAAATGGGCTTTCTAGCTATAATAGAACCAACGATATTAAGTTTTTACGGTGTAAAGTGTCGCGACTGGGAGATTTTGGGGGAAATTTTGACCCTCCGTATTTTCGGCCCCTGTTGACTTAGAGGGCTGAAAATTTGCATTTGTTAGTTTTTTACGTAGTGTAAGAACTTAACCAAATTTCATCAATATCGGAGGGGGTCAAGAATATTCATGATTGATTTCACTAATAATGACCCTATTGGATTGTTTTTAGACTTAAGCTAAGTACTCTGTTCTTTACGGTGAAAATTTCACTTAAACTTTAAACGCCTCAAATCGCAATTAATCATTTAAAAATCAACAACTTTTGACAATTATAAGAAACAAACGATCATAACAAAACTGAAATGTCACTTTTTCACGGCAATTTAAATTGTCTTGTATAATAAAAATGCGTGAAAACTTTTTTAACAATTTCCCCTTAATTCCTCGCGTTGCCAATTTTTTTTTTTTTTTATATGGAGTTTGACAGATTTTTTCCCGTGAAATCGAACAGAGTACTTAGCTTTACAAGGGAAGTATCTCAACCCTTTTGAACCGATTTGCCTGAAACTTAAAATATATATAAAAGAGACAATTCTAAGGCTGGGGTGTCTCGGCTTATCGGCCATATCGGGGATTTAGGGATTCAAAACATGGGCCAAAAAATGGCGAAAAAATCGTTTTTTGAATTTTTCAGCCATTTCTTTCTAAGAAACTATATGATGTTTACATATGAGAAGAAAGGTTTTTTTAATGCCTATCCAACGGTGGCATAACATTGTAAAAGTTTGGCTTCGTTAAATACTTTTTCCATGAAAATGTGTAAATGTTGGGGGGTATTTGTATGAAGACATAGAGCTACGATGTCCATATGAATATGAAATAATCTTTATTAAATTTAAGTCGACACGTATTTTTGCTCTAGAAGATATTCCTGTTAGTTCGTGAGATATCGAAATTTTCCCGGGGGTCCATATGGTTTCATAAGGGGACAACGAAATTTTGAAACACTGATATGGCCGAAAAGCCGAGACGCCCCAACCTTAAAACCGTCTCATTTATATATATTTTAAGTTTCAGGCAAATCGGTTCATAAGGGTTGAGATACTTCCCTTGTTAGTCCCCCATATAAAAATTTCGACCGATATTCAGTTCAAGTGGTCTATTGGCAAAAAAATAAACCAACTCTACTAAAATTTCATCTGTGTTTGTTTTCTACACTAAATAAAGATCTAACAAAAGACAGATCCAATAGGTCCATGTATGGACTTCGAACCCATTTTCCGGAAAACACACTAGTGTAGGGTATCATATGGTCGGTCATAACCGACTTTAACTTTCTTACTAGTTTTTTTTTACTTAAACTAATACGCAGGAGATGCCCCCTACTGATGCTGTGCATTGCATCAAAGAGTATCAATACTAAAGAGATCTGAACTCGCTCTTCTACTGTTAAAGCCGCTCTTAAATTCCCTTTACTAAGTCCGCCATCGAACTGGACGTTTGATCAAACCAAAAAAAATCCCTTAAGTTCGATATAAACAAAAAAGAAGTGTTGCATTTTGGCGATTTTCAGACTAAAGCTAGCGTTTTTTTTTTCATCTAGCTGTAAAAAAAGTTTTTTTTGTGGATTATCGGGAAATCCAATGACTTTTTATTTGCTGACAATTTGTTTTAAACACTTTTAAAGGTGTTTCCTAAATAATATTAACATAAAAATTATAAATTGATACATTTTTTTTAAATTTATTAAGCGCTTTTTCGATATAAAAAGTTAGCATTATTTGTCAAACCAACAATGTTAATTTAACATTATCGTACTTTCCTCGTCTAACAGTTTTCGTACCTTCTGTTAAAAAGTTTCAAAATATTAAGAGCGGGAGACAAAGAGCTTGATTGCATTGATCAGTAAAATAAGGTATGGGAAGGAGGAAAGTGGGAGTAGTGTTTGTGGATATTTGATTTGAATTTTTGCAAGTATAAGTGACAGGAAAGACGTCTGAAGGGAGTTTATTCCACATACGAAAGGTTCGACTGAAAAACGAATTTTCTCTGTAATGCGTTGTGTGAAACACAGGATAATCAACAACATACGGATGTGCTCTATGACGCAAGCGAGAATTCCGAACAAACGCTCGGGCCTGTAGAATAATTTCACTTATCTCAGATGAACACCTCCCATTATAACATCGATAAAAGAGTGTCGCACAACCCACATTTCGACGATGCTACAATGAATCAATAGAGTTATAACATATTAAAATTACAGGACAATCGGAGTGTAAGTTTTGGGATACCTTCCTTGTCAGAGAAGATATATGATTGTGGCAACTAGAATGTAATAACGTCATATTATGATAGAAAATTTTATTATAATATGTGTATTAGAGTGTCCCTTATTTTGGAAATGTTCAAAATGTTGTGACGGTACCCCCTCATTTTTTTCCTTTTGACTAAAAAATAACTCAGGAAAAATTTTACGCCCCTACGACCACGCCTTCCCTACGCGACGGGGCCGTAAATAGCGGGGCCTTAAAAATCATTTTTCCATACAAAGCAAAATTTTTTTTTTTTGATTTTAAATTTTTTTGTTAATAATTATAATATTAATTGGTTAGCTTTTTCACGACAAAAAATTTGATTTTGGTGGGATGAGGCTTTCAGTTCTAAAAAATTTTTCGAAAAAAAAAATTTTGAGCTTTTGGGGTCCTACAGTAAAAATTTTTTAAAAAATATTTTTTTTTAGTTTTGACAAGCAACCGTTTTAGTTGAATTATTGCTTTTAATGATATATTTTCATAAAAAAATATTATTCCTATCTGTGACATCTTTATCGTGATCTAAAAAAGGTTAAAAAATGCATTTTTGATGTTTTTCGATACACGATCAAGATGTCACAGATATGAATAATATTTTTTTATGAATATATATCATTAAAAGCAACATTACAACTAAAACGGTTGCTTGTCAAAACTAAAAATTTTTTTTTTTTTAAAATTTTTACTGTAGGACCCCAAAAGCTCTAAATTTTTTTTTTCGAAAAATTTTTTAGAACTGAAAGCCTCATCCCACCAAAATCAAATTTTTTGTCGTGAATAAGATAACCAAGTAATATTATAATTAATAACAAAAAAATTTAAAATCAAAAAACAAATTTTTTGCTTTGTATGGAAAAATGATTTTTAAGGCCCCGCTCTTTACGGCCTCGTCGCGTAGGGAAGGCGTGGTCGTAGGGGCGTAAAATTTTTCCTGAGTTATTTTTTAGTCAAAAGGAAAAAAATGAGGGGGTACCGTCTCAACATTTCCAACATTTCCAAAATAAGGGACACTCTAATGTGTATACTATACAATGTATGCAATCAAAACATTTTTGTTGCAATCGTATTATGGTTCTAAACAATTTTTCGAATATTTAGGATCATTACATGATTGCTGCAAAAATATAATGGTTGCTGCAAACAAGTTATGGTAAAATTTTTAATCAAAATATGATGCACTTAAATTATGGTTGCCACAATCATATCTCTTCTCTGCGTGTAAAACTTTATGAGTTGTAACGCCATTTTCTAAAAATTTATGTTCTGTGACCTTAATAAAACAACATGTTGCGGATCGGCTTTATGTTTAGACAAACCTCTATTACTTTGGAGTCATTTGGAATGTTCTAAAAAAAGTTTCAGGATAATTTTTAACTAAAATACATAAAAAACATATGACTTATGGTGTTTCTTTCTGGCAAAAAATGTGCCTTTTTTCTGCATTTCGCCCCAAAAATTATGTTTCTAAAAAAATGTCAACCCTTATAAAGAATATCGTGTTCTTTTCTAAAAATGTCTGCCCTATAAAATGCAAAAAAGTTGCACTTTTTACCCCGTAAAAAAATCACGGGGTTGAAATTGCCTTATACAACAGCTGATTTTTTCTGTGTTGTTTTCCCAAAACAGCTGTTAAAAAATACAGGGCAGAGTATTGAGGTATGTTGTGTTCTATTCCAGTCAAATAAAATGCAATTTTTTGAAGGTGTGAGTTAAACATTTTAAAAATGTATACCCCAAAATGGCAAACATTTTTTTTTCAGAAAAGAAAACACCATTAATGAGTTCTAACCCTATTTTCTCAAAATTTTTGTGAAATGATCTGTATTAGAAATGCGCGCGTGACACAAATTTTTCGTGTTTCACGTGTGATCGTGAGTGAAATTTATTTTTACTCACTTGATCTTGAGTTTACGTGATTAGAAAAAATAGTTGCGGGCGTGAGCGTGCGTGAGTAATTTTTGTTTCGTGAGTTTGCGTGACTGTTTTGTACTGTTTAAAACAGAAACCAAGTAAAAAAATTATCATTATATTGAATTTAGAGTGTAATTAATACAAAATTGTGATTTAAATAAATTTTTGTTTTAAGGAAAATAAATACTTTTTTTTTGCAAGAAATCGAAAAAAGTAAAATAAAAATTTTGTTAATTTTATTTTGTGAATCTTCGTGAGCGTGATTATTTCGTGAGCGTTAGAAAAATTTTAGTTACTCACGTGAGCGCGCGTGAGCAGAAAAAACTATTTCGTGCGTAATCGTTGAGTTGAGTTGAGGGTAGGTTGTACAAGCCCAAAGCAAGGAAACCTTCAGGCAAGTCCATGGCGCTCAGATCTAAAACGTGCACGCTCACGATAGCGTGAGCATGCGTGAGTCAAAATTCACTCACGCGCCTATCTCTAGTCTAAATCGAACGTTTCGGAACAGAATTTGTGTCTAGAATAATCTCTATTAAATTTTTTCTCTCAAAAACTAATGTTTTCTATAAAATTTTTAACTATATTCATTGTTTCAAAGAGTTTGGTCAAAAAAATATCCATCTACTTTAAGGACATAGTGTCCAATCAATATAAACCAAACTAAGAAGTTTTTTTTTGTGTGTGTAAATAAAACATTAATGTGGGTTGTTTAAATGCAAGTTTGTACAGATATTTGCAGGTTTAGACTTAACAGCGCCATTAGGAATGTATAGTGTTCAAATGTGGAAGACATACGGACAGACATTGAAACAGACGCACGGTCGGACAGACACATAGTTAGTTTTAGTGCGTGTTTTATATATATATTTTTTTTTGTTTGCAGTCTTTCCTTTATTTGTTAGGCCACCTCTTAGGCCAAACAGTTGAAATTGAGCAATTGTTGAGACAAATTTTTCATTTTTTTATATATTTTTCTTCTTAATATGAATTTTTGTTCAATTTAGTTTTAATATTTTTTCTTAACCCGCTCCTTCTCTAATGTTGTATTTTTTGTTGTTTTTTTTTTTGTATATCTTGTTTAAATGATTTATAGCTTTATTTTGTATAAATTTATATGTTGATTTTAATCATTTGTAATCGAAAATCTTTATGTTTAAAGAGCAAAAATATAAAAAAAAAAAATAAAAACTATATTCTACATAACATTTAAAGTTTTAGTTTTGGCGTAGCAGACAAAAAGACACAGAATCGGTATCATTGCATAAGGAGTTGTCTTTGGATTTTTTTTTTTTTTTGTGTAGATTTTGGAAATTGATCCCAAACCAGCAACAACAAAAAAAGGCGATTAATGTCACATTCCTGCTGACATGTTAAAATATCATTAAAATGACATTAATTTAGTGTTTAATACATGGGCAACATTTTGACATTTTACATAATTGTTTAATCGTGTTTTTTTTTCCTACAGAGGTGTAATTTGGTTGAAAATTTATTGTAATGGCTGAATTAAAATTACTTTCTCACTTATTGTTAGAATTACTTTCTGGCATTGTGAAAAATAAAGATGATTAACAAAAAAGATTAGACAAAAAAGTTGAATGAAAGTATGAAGTGAGGTTGAGATTGCTAGAAATAGAATCGTAGTGTTGAAAATTGTCAAAATTTATTCCGTAGAAACTATAAATATTCACCTATATAAAAAACAGTTTTAAATAAAAGACAAATCGACATTTAAAATCCTACTGATGATAACACTAACTGGGGTGTTTGAAAAATGTCTTAAATTTTTAGAAATTCAATTTTTCTTAGTGTTTCCAATTATTCAACCCTGCCGGTCAACCGGTTAGGGCATTATTCGAAAATTGACGAAAATTGGTTATTCGGTTATTCGGGTCGATTAATCGGGAAAAGTGGCGATTAATCGTCAAAAACAATGAAAAATTAATTTTAAACGATTTTTTAAAAGTAATGTAACAAAAAATGAAAGTATTTTAAGTGAAATTTAATTTTCAGTCTTTTAATTAATTTTAAACGATTTTTTAAAAGTAATGTAACAAAAAATGAAAGTATTTTAAGTAAAATTTAATTTTCAGTCTTTATACACACAAAAAATGAGAATGAGTTTCAATTACTATTTTAATTGATTTTGCTCCTATCACGAAAGTATTAGTATTAATTACTAAAATTTGTAAAAGTTTAATATCGCAAAAGTGCATTAATTCTCAATTCACGGAAATTTTCGAAATCTATTAAAAAATTTGATCATATCAATTAAAAAAAAAATATTAACAACAAAATCGAACTTTTTAAAATTTTTAATTAAAATTTATTTCTTTAAAATTTTTTTAGTGCAGTTTTTAAGGGGGAAAACCACAACGCAACTAATTGAAATTTAGATATAATAAAAACTCCTAATTTTATTTGGAATTTTCTAAATTTTAGTCGAAATTTCTGAGTTTCAATTGGCCATTTCCGTTTTTCAATTGGAATTTCAAAATTTCAATTAACTTATAATTGTAATTTTTAAATTTTGATTTTGTTAACTATGAATATCAATTCAGATTTGTGACTTTCAGTTGGCTTTTCTAAATTTCAATTGGCATTTCTTAATTTCAATTGGGATTTTTATACCCACCAACTACAGTATGGGGGTATACTCACATTGTCATTCCGTGTGTAACGCATCAAAATATCGGTCTAGGACCACATAAAGTATATATATTTATGATCAGTGATCGATTCTAAGACATTCTAGCGATGTCAGTCTGTCCGTCCGTCTGTCCGTCTGTAGTTAACACGATACAGTCCAAAATAATAGAGTTAGACTCCCAAGATTTGGCACGAATATGTCTTATTTTTCTAGGCAGGTAAAGTTCGTAAATGAGCAAAATCGGGCCAGGGGGAAAAAAGTTCCCCCTTGAAGAACTAAACCAACCTCTGAAAAATAAAATTTTTTGCATGATTTTTTGTGTTTTTGTTTAACAAATGCAACATTTGTATGCTACAAGAAGTTCACACTCCTGCATTTGGACCCTGAGAATTAGAAAATGTCGTTTTTTCGGTCCGCCCCCCCCCCTTTTATGGGCATGGAATAAAAAAATCTTTTTAATTATGATAAACTTTTATTTCTTTAGTGCAAAAAGCATAAGAATGAATTTGTAAACACATATTCGAAAGGAAATTTGACCCCCTCCGTTACCCCTACCGACCCCAAAAAAAAAACGCCACTGAATTTACCGATCCCCCCAAAAAAAGAAAACGCCCCTGCAATTTATTTTATTATTTTTTTGCATGTTGGAGGGTATAAAAGATTCGGCACAGCCGAATTTAACACTCTTACTTGTTGAATTTGAGTTAGCTTTTCTGAATTTCAATTGGAATTTTCTGAATTTTAATTGAGATTTTCAATATGGCGTTTGAAAACTTTAATTGGGATTTCTGAGTTTTCAATGATGTCTTTTAAATTTAAATTTAGCTTTTCTTAACTGTTAATTGCTGGTTTCTGAATATTTTTTTCTGTAGTTTTGGCTTTTTTCGGAAGTGTTTGTAAAAAAGAGGAAGTGTTTCCAACAAATTATAGTAGAACATAGAGATAATAATATTAACCGGTTAATCGAACCATTTTAACCGATTAATCGGGTCGAATAATTATTTGCGTTTTAAATTATTTGTTTCGACATTAACCGAAATAGAGGCGATTAATCGAGGAATCGGTTAATCGATTAACCGAATTGGAAACACTAATTTTTCTTCTGCATTTTTTCAACTTGAACCTTATAAAAAAAATTTAACATGATAATGTTTTTAGGCTGGTGTCTAATTTTAAAAAAGTAGCAGGACGCCACCTCAGTTTAACTATATAAGCCTACGATTAACAAAAAAGAAAATAAGAATTACTGTTTTCATTTTCTTAAAACAAGAAAAATAAGTAACTTGGGTTGTAACTTGGATAATAGTTCACATCATGGTGCATGAAAAATATTTAGCAGCTGGTGAATAAAACGTAGCATACATACTTTTTTTTAACATGATAATGTTTCTAGGTTGGTGTCTTATTTTTAAAATAATGCAGGACGCCACCACCGCCACCACTTTGACTATATAAGCTAAAGACTAACAAAAACGAAAATAAGAATTACCTACTGTTTTCATTTTCTTAAAAAAAAATTTTTGCAACTTCGATTTGTAACTTGGATAATAATTCACCTGCTGGTGTATAAAAACTTTATTCACCAGATGGTGAATAAATAGTTACATAATTATTTTTTAGCAAAAAAGTTTTTTTTTTTTCATCAACATTTTTTTTTTTTTATTTTTTTTATCAAATTTTATTTATTCATCAATTTTTTTTCGTCAATATTTTTTTTATCCATTTTTTTTTTTAGTTTTTTTTCGTATTTTTTTTTTTGTTTTTTTATCAATCAAAATTGTTTTTCATCAAATTTTTTTTTATCAATTGTTTTTCATCAAAATTATTTTTTTCATAATAAACTTTTTTTCATCAAACAAATTTTTTTACAAAATTTTTTTCATATAAATGCTGAATCATTTATATTCTCCAAAATGTAAAAATTATTTTTTTCTCGTAGGTAATGCACTCATTTATCAAATTTATAACTCTTTTGGTTTAGATTGCATCTTGCTTTCCACAGACGGATGGACGCACAGTGCGGAAAAATGGATTTTTTTTCGTCCAATTTTGCCTATAGGTCGCAATTCTTAACCGATTTTAGTTTTTCTTTTTTTTTTTAATTTTAGCTAATAAAATTCCTCATTGATCTGTCATTGGGGATTTCTGGAAATCCTTTTAGTTTTATTTAAATATTTTTTTCAAGTTAAGGAAATATTATTTTTTTTAAAAGTTTTGCTCTAAAAAATGTAATAGGCAGTGGACGAATAAGCTGTATGGTTAAAATTAAAGGTGTTTGAACCCCTTATAAATGATGTTAATATCATTTGTTAATTTATTATTAAAGAATGGCCCGGTTATAATCTGGACGACTTATGTGCCTTATGACTTTTGAATGAAAAGTCACATTTTTATAATTTATGTATCAAATTAAAGGAAATTTTTACACTTTTTTTTTTGGTACAGGTTTCAAGTTTGTAGGTTAAATATTCTTTAGTACAGACGTCATTAACCGAAAAAAAGATGAAGAAATTTTGCACATCCGTCGGTGCTACCTCTGTATCAAACTTAACATTAAATTTAACAGTATTATACATTTTTTGCTTCTTTATACTTTATACTTCTTTATACTCAATTTATTTTTTTTACATTTGGCAAATTTTTTTCGATTGGTTAAAATTGTGGGCAAAACTCATTTTTTACTCCATGTGATGTCTAACATCAAATTTGACGCAGGTTTCATGTGGCAACCTTTAAACTTCGTTTAAACATTGGTGTTTAAAAAGCGAAATCAGGTTTTGGCATCGAACTTCGATTTTCTCTTGCGGGTTTAGTCATTTATCGCTCCGTAGAACTTTAATCCACAGGATTCATTCGAGGGAGGTATGTTTTTTTCAACTTGATATGTTTTTTTTTTCAAACTTGGGCTAAAGCGATATTTTTTTTACGCGTTTATGGTTTTAAATTTATGCTTTCTATAGCCCCGTAAGGATTCAGAACACTAAACACTGTAAATTTTAGAATTTTAAAAGTTTAAGCAATTTCTGAACAGCTGTATTTCTCAAAAAACGTGAAAGTGTGCAAAATTTCTTAATCTTTATTTTGCGTCTGTACGAAAAAATATTTAACCTACAAACTTGAAACCGGTACCAATAAAAAGGTGGAAAAATTTCCTTTAATTTGATAAATAAATTATAAAAATGTTTCTTTTCATTCAAAACTTATAAGGCACATAAGTCGTCCAGATTATAAGTGGGCCATTCTTTATTTTGGTTTTTATAAACATATAAAAATTTAAAAATGTTCACTTTTAAGTACCTATATCATTTTAAATAATGTACCAATTTTAATGAAATTTTTTTTAGATTAAAGCTTATCATTTTCTTAATCACTATTGGTAAATAAAGTATTATTCAAAAATTGTTTAACTCTTTTTTTCGAATTTACAATGTAACAACTTTTTTTTTTTAAACAGACTAAAAAATAATTTTAAATTTCCAAAAATCATAAAGTAAAATTTGAGCAAAATATAAAATATATATATTTTTTTAATATTTTGTTTACCAATTATGACTAAGCAAAAGAAAAGCTTTAATTTAAAAAAAAATTCATGGCAATTGGTACATTAGTTTTAAAGATATAGGCTTTTATAAGTAAAAATTCTTTAATTTTTGTCTGGTTATAAAAACCAAAATAATAATAAATTGCAAATGCTGATCATATCAGTGGTAAGAGGTTCAAATATCTTTAATTTAGTCTATATAGAATATTCGTGTAACGCCAAATAAATACTGAAAAAAAATACTGAAAAAATTAAAATTTTCTGAACTTTAGGAAAATATAAAAAGTAAACTGAATTTGTTTGTCAAAAATCCATCATGACGGATCGATGCGGAATTTGATTAGCTAAAATCCGATTTTCCCCACTGTGGGAGGGTTGTATATAGCCAGGAAATGGATTAATAATAAATAAACTTAATGGCGTCGTCGACCGATATTTCAATCTCGTTTTGCATGGAATGGCAAATAACATTTTTTTTTCTGAAACAAACTTTCCTTTGGCAAGTACAACGAAATCTTCAGCAAAACCTTATCATGATTTAATATTTTAGGCTACAGTCAGGGTTGCAATAAATTTTTGAGAAAATCTTGTTTTTTCTGAAAAAAAACTTTTTTTTTTTTTAAAGTATTGAAATAATTAAAACAAAACCCACAAATTGTATTTTAAATTCAATTGTAACATAAAATACTAGTTACAGTATAGCGTAGAATGAAAAAATACAATTAATTTAGAAACAATATATTTGAGGCGCTCAGCGCCAAATCGGCCTAACCCTCATTTAAAAAAAAAATCAAACTGACTATGCTGATCTAACCGGAACCTTTTGAAATAAATACTAAAAAAAAAACCCCTATTGCATAGTATAACCTGGTGTTATACTGGTGTTATACTATGCAACAGGGAGTTTTTTTAGTATTTATTTCAAAAGGTTCCGGTTAGATCAGCATAGTCAGTTTGATTTTTTTTTTAAATGAGGGTTAGGCCGTTTTGGCGCTGAGCGCCTCATATTTCTGTGGCAATTTGAGCTTATTTTGAAATTAAATTTGTGTTTTTACTTTTGCAAAAAACTTGCAAAAAAGGGAAATCTTGATACATGGCAATACTAGCTACAGTACAAAATTCGGGGGCATTCAATATTTTTTATACTCAACATTTTTTTTCATCAATTTTTTTTCATCAATATTTTTTTCCATCAAAATTTTTTTCATCAATATTTTTTTATCAATATTTTTTTTTTATCAATATTTTTTTTATCAATATATTTTTTCATAAAAAAAATTTTCCAACATATTTTTCAAAATTTTTTTTGTGTTCATCAAAAATTTTGTTTTTTTAATCAATATTTTTTTTCGGTGACATGACATAATCCCCATTTCCGTTATAGGGATAATGACCAAATTCATTTCAATCATAATCCCCATAATGGTAGTTGGGACTATGACCGAAAATAATTTGGACATAAACCCAATAAAAGACGGACATAATTCCCAGATTTATTGGGATAATGCCCAAGTAACAAATGGCCATAATCCCCATTACAGGGATAATGTCCACTATACTAGTTGGTCATAATCCCAAGAATTGTATTTTTTTTTGTCTCAAAAGTTCTTCTGCGTAGCCGGCCTTCGGCCAGGCTTAGGTATTACAACCTCCATAAATGAATTTATCGGCTTCGGTAAACCCATCCTTTCTGCAAAAAAGGGGATTTCTTATGACCAAAATTGCTTTGGACTTACTCCCTATAATGTGAATGGAGGTCATGACCGAAAAAATTTAGGGCGTAATCCCAACAGGAACGGACATTTTGGAAACGGTCATAGTCTCCACAACTATTATAGGGATTATGACCGTGATGAATTCGGTCATAATCCCAATTTCCGTTATGTATTTTAAATTTGTCCAAATGTAGTTTAAAATTTTCCAAATGTATTTTAAAATTGTCCAAATGTAGTTTAAAAATTTCCAAATGTATTTTAAAATTGTCCAAATGTATTTTCAAAATTGTCCAAATGTATTTTCAAAATTGTTCAAATGTATTTTAAAATTGTCCAAATGTATTTTGAAATATTCTATGTATAATTCTATGTAGAATATTTTAAAATACATTTGGAAAATTTTAAAATACAAATGGACAATTTTAAAATACTTTTAGACAATTTTAAAATACATTTGGAAATTTTTAAACTACATTTGGACAAGTTTAAAATACATTTGGATAATTTTAAAATACATTTGGAGAATTTTAAAATACATTTGGACAATTTTAAAATACAATTGGAATATTTTAAAATATATTTGGACAATTTTAAAATACATTTGGACAATTTTAAAATACAGTTGGACAATTTTAAAATTCATTTGGACAATTTTAAAATATATTTGGTCAATTTTAAAATACATTTGGACAATTTTAAAATACATTTGGACAATTTTAAAATACAGTTGGACAATTTTAAAATTCATTTGGACAATTTTAAAATATATTTGGTCAATTTTAAAATACATTTGGAAATTTTTAAAATACAATAGGATATGGTGTAGAATGTTTTAGAAACCTTTACGGATCAATAATATAGAAACACAATGTGGTCCTAGACCGATATTTCAATGCGTTATGAATAGAATGACAAATTAATATAATGTTTTTTTTTTAGAAAAATTTTGCTTTGGAAATAACACTTATTTATACAGCAAAACATTATCGTAATTCAGTGTTTGGGCAAGATTACAAACTTCGCAGACATTTTGCAAATTGTAAACGGAGTAGCTGCTATCGTAGGAAAAGTGTCATAAAAACTGCATATCATCATAATGAATAAACTAAAAAGAAAAAAAAATATAGAATTTTGCATACCTTACAATTTGTTTAATTACACCGCTCAACACTCATTTTCCGGTTTGAATTCTGATGATCAATTTTAGTAGACTTTGATCTCCTGATTCCAAATCTGTTCTCCAAATTTTCCCATCACATCCAGATTTTTAGTTATTCACGGTTGAAAATGCGAAAAATGATGATTTTTGCATTATTTGAAAGCCTGCACAGCAGCCATTCAGTGGAATACAAATCTGGTATAAAGCGCAAAAGTATAATTTTGCTATGGTCTCCAACATAGAACACAATTTTTTTCAAATTATTACGTTTGGTTGGGCTTTACTTGCGTTTTAAAATGATACTGTTAAAATTACCATTTTTGTAAAAAAGGTAAGGTAGATAGATACCTTAGTTTTTTTTTGATATTTTTCAAAGAAAAACTAAAAAAAATAAATATTTTACAAATTTAAGATTTCTGTGTTATTTTTCGCATACACCGGAAGATATATTTAATGGGTTTAAAAGTCTATAAGAAAGAATGAACTTTTGCCTAAATTTTGAGCTAATCACTGTAAAGATTGATCATCTGGTTATTGTATTAGAGCCTTTTAAAAATTGTGCTTTTTCTAATTTTTTTGACAGTCTTTTTTTAAAATGCATGTTTGGCCAATAATAGTGCAACAACTTGAAATTTTTTTGATCATATTTTTGAGATCATAGTTCAATTCTACTCTCACGCTTTATACCTGATTTTTATTCCACCCAGCGGCTGCTGTGCAGGCTTTCAAAAAAGGCAAAAATCGCGTTTTTTCGCATTTTCAACCGCGAATAATTAAAATTCTAGACGTGATGGAAAAATTTGGAGCACGAGTTTGGAATCAGCGAGTCAAAATCTTTAAAAATTTTATATCAAACTTCAAACCGGAGCCAAAAACCCTCGATTTGTTGAGCGGTGTTATTTATACTGGATTTAAGGAGCCGTTCGTTCACAACTAAAAATAATGTACGATAGATTTCAAAATTACCATACTTACTTGCTAAAGGGGTAATTTATGTCATGTTAAGTTAGGTAATGCAATTTTAAAACATTGCAATTTTTACTTTTTTCACTCATATTGAATGCACGAGTTAAAAACAGGTAAAATTGATTAACTTGGCCTTGCCGAATCTTTAATACCCTCTATGATGTACAAAATGTTTCTATAAAAATTTAGTCTAAAACATGAAAAAATAATGTTGAATGCTGAAAATCAAAAACAAGTGATGTTTTTAAAACATAAAAACAAACTGTGAGATATCGGTTTAGATTCAAATATATATATACATTTTTTTTAATTAAAATGTTGAGAGTTGAGCATTACAGAGTCGATAGCAAATCAACCGAGGTAAGCGAATATAATATTTTATGACATACTTACATCCAAATGTTTCGCTTTGTTACAAACGGATTGACAAACTTAGGCATACTAAGTATCATCTATTTTATGTTAAGTAAAGGATATAAAAACTAAACGCATACTTGTATCAATATTAGGCTGGCACACTCGGAAGAGTGATACGATTGTGGCAACCATATCATAATTTGTTTATAGCAACCATAAAATATTTGTAGCAATCATAATTATAATTTTTCAAATATTTAGGATCATAACATGTTTGCTGCAAAAATGTTATGATTGATATAAACAAGTAATGATAAAAGATTAAATCATAATATGACGCTTTTGAAATGTGGTTGCCACAATCATATCTCTTGTCTGCATGCACCAAATATTAAAAATTAGAAATCGGTCCACGTTTAGATCTAACTTTTATACAAAGAGGGAACGTTGTGGACACCTTTTTCCACGCGATAACAAATTGTCCAATTACAGCAGAAATATATAATTTTTTTCAAATAGTTCTTATATTCACTCCCAAATGAAGGGTTGTGAAAAAATACAGTTTTTAGATTTCCTGCGTCCAAGTGTACGACTTTGAATTTCTTCTGACATATTTTTTTTTTTAACAAAAGTTTCTGAGGTTAAAATATTTAAATTTGTAACAGATTTCCCGACAGAAAAGTAAGTGTTACCCTATTAAACATACCTATAACATTCAACAAAATTCGTAAAAGCCAGACATTTAAACTGAAGCTGTCATCAATACTAACAACCAACCAATGTAACTTACAACAAAAATAACAACTACAAATGGCTCGCTAACAACAACAACATTATTAAGAATTTTAGGCACATGCCAGTTCAGTTTGAAAGACAACGCCTTTAAGAAATTTTTAAGTAGTTTGTTGCTATTTAGTTACTTGCTATTTGAATAGAAAAACGTAGTGGTCTCTTCGGCAAGACTTGAAATAACAACGGACTTCGGACTAAATTTTTCAACAGTAAAGAAATTTCATAGTTGTGAGTTAATTTTTTATAGAATCAATTAATATTTTACTCAATATTATTAAAACAATACTTAGGTTAGGTAAGCAGGCAGCCGCCTATTGGCCATCTCTCATGGGATCTTCGATGAACGTGGTAACGCTGAGTTACTAATAAAAAACGGCATGACAAGGAGAGGAGAGGAAGAGGGAGAGATATAAAACAAATTTTTAAGTGGTATCATTGGAATCCAAGCAAAACCGCTCGAAAGACGAGTTAATCCTACAGACGCCCATACCAGATAAATATGTCAAGTCCCCTAATTAAGTGCTGCTAAAATGTTCGGACCTCCGATGGGTAACGCGGTAACGCGTTGAGTTACCAATGAAAGGAAGGAAAGAAAAGATAAGGAAAGGAAAAAATAGAAAAGAATGCTCAAGTGGTTTTACTGGGATACATTTTAATCGCTCGGTGTCCTAGATAAACGAGTTTTAATCATCAGTAAAAATCTCAATTGCCTACTACTGAGGTATATCCAGTTCAGAGCTAGATTTTTTTACACGCATTCAAAGTTAGTGATTTTAAACCATTCAAAGTTGTGCCCTAAACATGTCCTACTTTAGGGTCCCCTGATGGGGCCACTATTGGACATTAAGGTGGAGCAAATATAGCTTTTTTCGAATTTCGAAAACGTCGGGGTGGGGAAAGTTGCTTTTGTAGTCGATATTAACCCACAAAAATATTGGACATGTGGGGCAATGGCTTTTTTGATTTAACCCTTAAATGCGCAGTGTATCTTTAAAGATACAACCATTAAAAAAATTCTCACATCTTTATTTTCAGTTCAAATTTAATTTTGTAAAGCAAATTTTATTTAAAATATTCAAACCATTTTTTAAAAAATATGTTGTTATGAATATTTATAGAAATGTGTCTTAAATTGACGACGAAAGTAAAAAAATGTAAATCATATAATTTTTACGAAAATTTTCAAAATTTTTTTTTTCAATAACAATAAAAAAAGGGTAATAGGATTTCGAAAATGTATAATCAAACTACATACATATAAAGAGTAAACTATAAGCAATTTGAAAAAAATATTTTTGAGTTCTTCTGTTGGCTACATTTCTGTTTATTAGGTATCCAAAATTTTTGAATTTTTTAGTTTTTCACATATAAAATCTTTAAAAAAAATTATTTCGAAAAACGTAGTATGCAATAGTTATTTGTTCATCATTCTGCATATAATATGTTATTTTCATCAAAATCGGCATCGTTGTGCATTTAAGGGTTAAAAATCGGAAAGTCCAGAACAAAGTAAAAAAATTTCGAACTTTTTTTTTGTTTAAAATATTAGTTTATATTTGGACATTACTAAAGAAGTGTTTTTATAGTAAGAAAAATTTTTTTTTTGGTCTGTAAAATTTTTTTTATTTTTTTTTATTATTTCTTGTTTTGCAAAAAAAATGTTTTTAATTACTGAAAATATAACGTAATATTAACTCAGTATTCAAAAGAATCCCAATATTAGGATAGATACTAAAATTAAACTTTTTAATGCCTGTGTTAAGTCAACTCTGCTATTTAGTTGCGAGACTTGGTTCGTTACAAATAGCGTAACCAACAAACTTCAAGTATTTGTCAACAGGTGCCTTAGGTCTATTTTAAGAATCTGGTGGCCACGTCGCATAACAAACATTTCACTTTGGAGCTCAACAAATCAGAACGGCATCGAAAAAGACATCAAAAGAAGAAAATACGGTTGGATTGGCCACACACTAAGAAAAGATTCTGAAGAAATTGCTCATGCAGCTTTATGGTGGAACCCTCAAGGCAGACGGGGTCGTGGGCGACCGAAAACGACTTGGAGAAGAACGATTTCGAATGAGACGAACAAAACCTTTGACCAGCTTCGGTACATAGCCAGAAAACGAGATGAATGGAAACTTTTAGTGAATAGACTAAGTTCTTAATTTTATTTATAATATTTCGAACATGTCATAATAATAATAATAATTCAAAAGATATATATTTTAAATTATTGTATTATAATGTTGGCCTTTTTACCGCAATTTGAAATTAATAAAAAAAAAATTAAATTATTTTTAAAGAACATTAAAAAAAAAAATAAAGAATTTGATGAACCAAAAAAAAAAAAATTTTTTACCTTAAAAACACTTTTTCAGTTTTGTCCAAATATAAACTAATATTTTAAGCAAAAATAATAATCGAAAATTTTTTTCACTTTATTCGGCAATTTGCGATTTTCAAGTCAAAAAAGGACCCAAAACCATTACCCTACAAGTCCAATATTTTTGTGGATTAATATCGACCCCAAAAGGAAACATTCCCCACCCCGACGTTTTCGGAATTCAATAAAAGCTATATTTGCTCCACCCTATTGGACATGTGGGGTCAGCGTCCAAACTTAAGCTCGAAATTACGTCAGCTACGATTGCAGCAAAGTTGTACTTAATGAACAGCCAAATTATTAAAAATAAACAACTGTGCACCGTTGCGTATGATTGTTATTAAAAGGCAATTACAATATTAATCATACGCCTTATGTAGTTTTCAATCAATTGTTATTATCAGGGAAACCAAAAATATGCTCTAAAAAACACGTTTTATGCGCTTAAAAAATGCCATTAAAAACGAAAAATAGGCTCTAAAATCAATAAAAAATGCTCTTAGAAAAATCATGCCTCTTTTTTTGTGGTGTTTTTTATAATTTGTTAGAGAATATACCCAAAAAATATTGATATGTGGGATAGATAGAGGGTTAATATGTTCTACAAAAATATTTGACTTAATATATTCTACAAAATTGCTGAATATACCCTACACTTAGATCTGAAGAAAACATAGTTTTATATACCGATATGAAAAAAGAACAGGCCAAAGGGGAATCAATCGTCAGAGCCCCGTAATGTTGGAAAAGGTTCGAAATTGTTGTTCAATGTAATGTTTTTTTTTTAGCAGAATTACTAGACATTTCAAACTGACAAGAAAACAAAATCCAAACAAACTTTTCAATACACTTACAAAATTAAAAAAAAAATAAATCCCACAAAAATTAAAAAAAAAAAATTAAAATATATGTTGTTGTAAATAAAAATTGGAAAATAATACTCTAAAACTTGAAAAAATGCTCTAAAAATTAAAAAAAAAAATGCTCTAAAAATTAAAGAAATGCCCTTAAAATATGCTCTTATGCTAAAATATGCTCTTAAACCAAAAATTAACTCTAACAAATCAATGCCAGATTTCTTAAAATTTTCTGAAACGGATAAATACCTTACCCATTTATCAATACAATGAGCAGGAAAAAACATGATACTGCATATTTTTGGTTTCCCTGGTTATGATAATTATAATAAAAGTTCACAAACTTCAAATGAGCGTAAAAAGAAATCTAGCGCTGAACTAAAAAAATATTTTTTATTTTTTCATATCTCTCATAGTTTTTAAGATAAGCTTAATGTGTCAATTTAATAAAATTTGAAGGAGATTTCTTCGAAATAGTTTCTTGTGAATATTTTGGTTTTCGTGGAAATATAGCAGAAGCATAGTTACATGATCAAGAAGGACACCTACAATGTTCGCAACTTGAAACTTCGAACAAACCGTGCCCATAGACTCCGACAAACCGTGCCCATTGACTCCAAGTCCCATTGTGACGAAACACCGGTTTTGTAGATGAACATTTTTATAAGAGAACGAAAGTTATTATCTGGTGGATCACGTTGCATTGTTTTTGTAAAATGGAATAATGAAAGTGGCAATAATTTTTTTTTTCAAATTTGCAAAAAAAGCAACAATTGAGATTTAAACGTTTCAAAATCAAAATTTATTTTTATAAAGTTATATTATCAAAACGGTTTCTTGGTGGTCTTTTCAAATATCAGTATTTTGATGGACTTTTAGAATATATTTTCAATAAGTAACAACAAAACATAAAACAATTTTCATCAAAGAACTTGATTTGTAAATGTAATTACGCAAGTAGCTCTACATTTAGCACCTTGATTATAGTTTGCAATAATAAGAGTGAAATCTTTTAGAAATGGATAGATCTGAGAATTTTTCTAAAAAAATGTCTCAGAATCTGAGAATTTTTCTAAAATGTCGAAGAATCTGAATATATTACAGAATCTGGGAATTCTTTGATACGAAAAATGTTTTACATCTGAAAATGTCTCAGAATCTGATATTTTTATACGAAAAATGTCTCAGAAAATGAGAGTTTGTCTATAAGAAAATGATTCAGATCATAAGATTTTTTCTCTACGAAAAACGTCAGGGAATCTGAAAATTTTTCTATACGAAAAACGTCTCTCAGAAACTGAGAAATTTTCTTTACAACAAATGTCTCATAATCTGAACATTTTTCCATACAAAAAATATTTCAGAGTCCGATAATTTTTCTATTTGAGACTTTTTCTTTACGCAAAATGTTCCAGAACCTGGAAATGTTTCCATACAAAAAAGGTCTCAGAATCTGAGAAGTTTTCTATAGGAAAAATTACTCAAAATCTAAGAAACTTTCCAAAAAAATTTTCCAATAAGAAAAATGTCTCAGAATATGAATAGTTTTCTTTACTAAAAATGTCTCGAAATCAGAGAATTTTTGTATACGAATATGTCCCTGAATCTAAAATTATTTTTACACGAAAAATTTTCTACAGGAAAACTGTCTCAGAATCTGATTTTTTGGTACGAAAGTTGAATATGAAATTTTTTTCTATACGAAAAATGGCTCAGAATCTAAGAATTTTTCTATTCAAAGTTATCTCAGATTCTGAGACGTTTTTCGCTAAAAATTCTCAGATTCTTGCACATTTTTCGTATAAAATTTTTTTTCAGATTCTAAGACATTTTTCGTACAGAAAAATTCTCAGATTCTGAGACATTTTCCGAATAAAAATTTCATATTTATTTTTCGCATAAAAAAAAATCTTAGATTCTGAGATATTTTTCCCATAGAAAAATTCTCATATTCTTAGATATTTTTCGTATAGAAAACTTTCAGATTCTGAGACATTTTTCCTATAGAAAAAATTTATACTATGAGACATTTTTCCTATAGAAAAATTTTTAAGCTCTATGACGTTTTTCTTATAAAAAATTCACAGAGTCTGAGACATTTTTCTTTTAAAAATTTCTCAGATTTTGATAACTTTTTCGTATAGAAAATTACTCATATTCTGATGCATTTTTCGTATAGAAAAATTATCAGATTCTGAGACATTATTCTTATTGAAAAATTTTTATAGAAAATTTCTTATATTTTGAATCATTTTTCCTATTGAAAAATTCTCAGATTCTAAGAAATTTTTTGTATAGAACCATTTCCAGATTCAGAAACATTTTGCGTTTAGCAAAAATCTCAGATTCCGAGACATTCTTCGTATAGAAATCATGTCAGATCAGATCATCTCTGATTCTGAAACATTTAATGTATAGAAAAATTATTAAATTCTGAGACATCTTTCGTATTAAAAAATTCTCAGATTCTGATTCTGAAACATTCTGATTCTGAAATATTTTTTGTGCAGAAAAATTTTCAGATTTGAGACATTTTTCGTATAAAAGAATTCTCAGATTCCGTAATTTTCTGCTTATAGAAAAATGCTCAGATTCCGACACATTTTTTGTATAGAAAAATTTTTAGATTCTGAGACAAAGAACTTGATTTGTAAATGCAATTACGCAAGTAGCTCTACATTTAGCACCTTGATTATAGTTTGCAGTAAAAACAGTGAAATTTTTTAAAAAGGACAGATTTGAAAATTTTTCTATACAAAAAATGTCTCAAAGTCTGAGAATTTTTCTATTAGAAAAATATCTCAGAAACAAGAAATTTGTTTTCGAAAAATGTCTCAGAAATAAAAAAAAATATTATACGAAAAATGCCTAAGAATCTGAGAATTTTTCTATACGAAAAATGTTTCAGAATCAGAGAATTTTTTATACGAAAATGTCCCTGAATCTAAAAGTTTCTCTACACAAAAAATGTCACAAAATCTAAGAACTTTTCTATACGAAAATTTTTCTACAGGAAAAATTTCTCAGAATCTGAAATTTTTTTGGTACGAAAGTTGTTTCGGAATCTGAAATTTTGTCTTTACGAAAAGTGGCTCAGAATATGAGAATTTTTCCTATTGGAGAATTTGGCACAGAACCTCAGAGTTTTTTTATACAAAAAATATCTCAGAATCGGAAAATCTTTCAATACGAGAAATGTTTCAGAATCTGAGAATTCTTTTTATACGAAAATTTTTCTGTGCGAAAAATGTCTCAGAATCTAAGAACTTTTCTGTGCGAAAAATGTCTCAGAATCTGAGAGTTTTTCTATAAGAAAAATGTTTCTGAACCTAAGAGTTTTTCTATACGAAAAGTGGCTCATTCTGAGAATTTTTTCTATACGAAAAATATCTCAGATTCTAAGAAATTTTATTTTAAACGAAAAATATCTCAGAATCTGAGAAACCTGTCTATGAGAAACATTTTTTAGCATTTAGGAATTTTTCTGTAAGAAAAATGTCTCGGAATTTGAGAATTTTTATATAATAAAAATATTTCAGAATTTGAGTATTTTTCTATACGACAAATGCATCAGAATCTGACAATTTTTCTTAACAAAAAATTACTCTGAGTCTCAGAATTTTTTTAAGCGAAAAATATCTCAGAATTTCAGAATTTTTCTATACGATAAATGTCTTATCTGAAAACTATTCGACGCGAAAAATGTCTCAGAAACTGAGAATTTTCAATGCGAAAAATGTTTCAGAATCTAAGCATTTTTATATAAGAAAAATTTCTCAGAATTTGAGAATTTTTCTATAAGAAAAATGTCTCAGAATCTGAGTATTTTTAGATCTGTCTATATAAAAATTTTTTTATAAGAAAAATTTTTCAGAATCTAAGAATTTTTCTATAAAAAAAGGTCTCAGAATCTGAAAACTTTTCTTAACAAAAAATGGCTCTGAATCTGAGAAGTTTTCCATACGAAAAATGTCTCAGAATTTAAGAATTTTTCTATTCGAAAAAAAGTCTCAGAATTAAAGAATTTTTCTATGTGAAAAATGTCTTTAAATTGGAGAATTTTTTTATGCGGAAAATAATAAGAAATTTTTTATACGAAAAATTTTTCATAATCTGTGAATTTTTCTATACAAAAAATGTCTCAGAATCTGGGAATTTTTATATACGAAAAATGTCTCAGAATTTAAAAATTTTTCTGTACGACAAGTGTCTCACTGAATGACAATTTTTCTATACGAAAAGTGTCTCTGAAAATTCTTCTGAAATATATTTCCAGTAGTAAAATTTTTCTAATTTTTCGAAATTTTTTCTCAAAAAAATATTCAAAATCTGTGAGTCTACAGTCAGTTGCTTCGTTTTGTTTTGTCCACTTATAAACTCGTTTACTGTAAATAGTTATTGATATATTTAGTATCATGGTTTGTTGTTTCTTGTGAAGTAGTAGATGTTTGGCACGCAAAACATACAAACACATGATAGTCTTACAGTTTAAGAGTTGACCAATCTACTTCATATTAAACTACATCGAAAACAAACTACTAACCATGGTTAAATATGTTTAACTTAGCTGTCACTTGTGAATGCTAGAAGCATTATCAACAATTTAAAATAACTATATTATGATGGTGCGTAAATGTGCGTATACGCAACTCATTCATGGAAAAAATATCGTATAAAGAAAATTGAAAATAATTATAAACTTTATAGAAAATATACCGCAGACTGGGGGGAAATTTCAAAAATATTTCTTAATGAAATTTTGTTTAAAAACTGTTAAGGCATGAATTCCTGTAATGGCATCAGTGTGGCAAAAGTATCTGAAATTTTAAAAAAATTACTACTATAAAAATTTCTACCAGTCTAATATACATATTAATGATATTTAAGTGCTATTAAGTATTTTGTCTCCTTACTTATATATGATTTTTTTTTTTCTTTGATATCTATCGTCACCTGTATGCATAAATCTTACTTAAATATGGCAGATCTGTAAGAGTCTCCAAACGTCTGTCTGTCTTTCTGTCTTTGATCATACCTAAAGAGTGTATCACTCACTATCAACTTAAAGTGTTCTTTTAATGTATGCGTATTTAATAAATATTTAATTATGCATATTTATCAATAACTCGTAAAGTATGACTCTATACAAAATACATATTGATAAATTCTACTGTATTTATAAATACTTATGGGTTTTAGTTTTGTTTTTTTTTTTTTCAATTCTTAAGATCTCATAAATTATTTATAATATTTGCGTTAAGTTCTGTCGTTCAATGGAAATATATAAAAAAATATATAGATAAATGGTAGTTATAGTTTAATATTATCATCATCTTTACTTACCTTAAAACATGTTCATTTACATTGTGTTGTATTATTTACAAACGTTATTATTTGTCCAACTTTATCTATTGATCATGGTAACACCCTCATTTTTTAAATTGACCCCTTAAGAGCCAGGGTAAAGACTACTCAAAAAACATTTTTCGTACAGAAAAATTTTTTGATTCTAAAAGTTTTTAGTATGAAATTTTGAGATATTGTTTTTCTTGTAAAGAAAAATTCTTAAATGCTGAGTCGTTGTTCAAATAGATTTTTTTTTTTCAAACAAAAATTTTTGGATTCTAAATTATTTTTTAAAAAAGATTCTGAGAAAAAGTCTAAGATTCTGAGACAGTTTTTCTATAAAAAAATGCCTGCAAATTTTGTACTCTTGCCAAAAGCAAGTGGGGTCGAGGACCCCATTAAGTTAAACACAAACCGGATGATATACGCTTGAAAGTAGAGACCAAATGAAGAAAAACTGCATTTACAGTTTTTTATTTCGTGACCCTGTTTCCTTTTAAAAGGACTTCAAAGTTTGTAAAATTTTGTAAAATAATATTTTGAGGATCTGGCTCGAGGTCATTATTTTCTTTACTACTTAAAACCATGATATTCTCATTGCATAATTTTCAAGAAAATTATTTTTTTGTTTTAAATTTATTTATGTTGGTCATTTTTGCAAGACTTAATCGACAGGTGTTTCGGAATTTGTCAGGTTACATGGTCAAGATTATTTAGCAAAAATAGAAACGATTTACTACAAAGTATCAAACGAGTCTAATGACAAATCGTTTGTGCATAAACTAAAATATTAATACATATGAGGCATTCCACACCAAATGTCCCGCTAGAGAAAAACATGTGTCCCATAAATTTCTCAATAGGTTGTTTGGATAGCCCGATATGAAACTAAGATAATTGCGTTTTTGGTTATTCAAATTTTCAAAAACTGGGCTTAGGAGGCGTGGTCAAATATTGGAAAAATGGTGAAATTTGTGACAAGTTGCCTTGATTAAATATTTATCACCTAAAAACAGAATGCACCACAATGTCAAAAATTTACATTCTTATATAGTTTTGTATGGGCTATCGATTAAAAATTTATTTTTTTTTTGAAAATTTTCAAACCCGTTCTGAAATTTTCCATTTTTTAAAAAGTCAAAAACAAAACAATAAAAGAATATAAATTTTTGAGATTGTGGTGCATTCCGTTTTAATGTGATAAATATTTAATCAAGGCACATCTCCACAAATTTGACCATTTTTCCAATATTTGACCACGCCTCCTAAGCCCAGTTTTTGAAAAATTATAAAACCGAAAGCGCAATTTTCTAAGTTCCATATAGGGATATCCATACAACCTATTCAGAAGTTTACGGAACACATATTTTTTTTACTGGACATTTGGTGTGGAATGCCTCATATTCGACTCTATCCTAAATGGGAATTAGAAAGACGAAGAAATTGTACTATACTAGTAAGGCAACGAGTGTCAATAACCAACAAAAATATTTAAAACATTTTTGCTACTTTGTAGTTAATCCTTTCTCCATTTGCTAAATAATCTTGACAATGGAATCTGACAAATTCCGAAACACGTGTCGGTTAGGTCTTGCAAAAATGACCAACGTAAATAAATTTAAAACAAAAAAATAATTTTCTTGAAAATTATGCTATGAGAATATCATGGTTTTAATTAGTAAAGAAAATAACGACCTCGAGCCAGAATAAACATCCTCAAAATATAATATTTTAAAGGTCGAATAAAACAATTTTTATTGTTTAATAAAAATTAATCAGAATTTTGTAAAATATTTTTGAAATATTTGTACTTGTCCTAGGATGACTCTGGTGAGGGCAACTGAAAGAGGAGGATCTCCCTTAACATTTCCATTTTTTATTTTTCCATATCAATATAAAAGGATATGAATAAAGTCATTTAAAAATTTTAGCAAAATGTTTTATTGAAAATTTTGAATGATATTGAAGGATACATTTTTGAAAGAACGTAACTTCCCTCCTTTTTGCTGATATATAAAAATAATAAAATTGGAAAATTAAGGAAGATCCTGCTCTATCATTTTCTATCACCAGCGGGATCCTAGGATAGGTACAAATACTAAAAAAAAATTTTATAAAATGTAATCCTTTAAAACTTTGAAGTCCTTTTTAAAAGGAACCAGGATCACGAAAAGAAAAACTGCAAATGCAGTAGTTTTTGGAGAGTATAAAAGAAGAATTTAATACTTTCACTTGTTTTTTGTTCATTTGTTAAACAAATAGAAAATGAAAATGGAAAAGGAAATTACTGTTGAAAAAAAAAAAATTTTTTTTTTGAAAAAAAAATCCGCGAAAAAAAATGGTAAAAAAAAATCCGCGATTTTTTATTTTTTTGTCAAAAAATATGTTCGCACTTGTTTAGATACTAGGGTGTTCAATTAATCGTTTTTTTTAATTGTTCGATTAAACGATTAATCGATATTTGCCATTTTTAAATTATTCGATTAAACGAATAAAATTTTAAAATTGTTCGATTAATCGAATAATTACAAATTCAGAAATTTTCTAAATTACAAGATTTTTTTCGACAATTTTAGAAAAAATTTTTACTTGAGTAAATAATCAATATTAATTACGAGTATTTTAACATTTTATTAACAACAAAAAACAAAATTAAAATCATTTCAAAATTTATCAAAATTTAAGTTTTCTGCTAATTTGTTTGAGAAAATTTTTAAAAAATATTATTAAAAAATCTTATTGTAAAATGTGTAGAATTCAAAAACAAATTTTTTGGATTACCACTATCAAAAAAAAAAAATATATTTATTATCTGACTACATTTGGGAAAATCTTAAATTTGAAATTGAATTTTTTTTATAAATTAGTGCGTTTTTGCCCAAAACCCAAAACTTTAACCGATTTTAGCACTGTCATACAGTTAACGGATTTGTCCTTAAATTTTACAAGGTACTTATTTAGGTCGTTTAACAAATCCAAGCTTCAGGAACAGCGAAAATCCGAAAACAAATTTAAAATAAGGACCACTTAAATAAAAATGACTGAATTATTTTAATTCCAACGGTAACATACATTTGGTTTGTTTATTGGACTTAAAACTTTTAAAAAATTATACATATTTCCAGAAAACCAATAAATTAATATTGTTCGATTAATCCTTTAATCGAAATTAGCAATTTTAAATTAATCGAACAATTATTCGTCTAAAATTGTTCGATTAATCGAACAAGAATTAATCTTTTAATTTTGATACTTTCTTTTAATTTTGATACTTTCCCCATCGCGATAAATGCTAACTAATTTATTTATTATGCTTTTTGCAATTTAGTAATACTATTTTCTCATTATTTTAAAGAATTTTTAAAACCACGCCCACAAAAGGGGACGGACAGAAAAAAACTAAATTTTCCAGACCCCTGGGTCTAAGTGCAGGAGTTTAAACCCCTTCTGACATAAAAAGGTTTCATTTGTTTAACAAAAATGGCAAAAATATGTTAAAATGTCGTTTTTAAGGGGTTTTTTTAGTTCGTTAAGGGGGAACTTTTTCCCCCTCGCCCGATTTTGCCCATTTCCGAACTTAACCGGCCTATGAACATTTGACATATTCTTGCCAATTTTCAGGGGTCTAGCTCTTTTATTTTGGACTGAATCATGTTTTATACAGACGGACGGACGGACGGACGGACATTCATAGAACGACTTAGAATCGATCATAGATCAATAATATATATAGTTTATGGGGTCCACGACCGATATTTTTATGCGTTACAAACGGAATGACAAAGTGAGTATACCCCCATACTGTGGTTGGAGGGTATAAAAAACGTGGAACTATACACATGATTCATGTGACATGAATTAAAATGTTATTTTAGCACAAAACATTTGCATTCATTCTGATCAAATTGCATTGAATACACAGTGAAACAACCGAAATCGGAACGGGATGAAACCAAAATCAATTGAAAGTTGACATATTCCACAACAAAACCATCGAGGATTTTTTTTTAGTTCAGCGCAAGCTTTTTTTTTACCCGGATTTAAAGTTGGTGATCTTTTATTATAATTATAATAATAACGCTGTACAACAATTTCAAAGTTTTTCCAAAATTACGGTGTTCCGACGATTGATTCCGGTAGAGGAGACAAAAAAAAATATACAATTACATATTAGAGAAGGTAAAAGTTTCCCAGCTTCGGCCTATTCTTGCAACATATCGGTATAAAAAACTATGTTTTCTTTACATTTGAGGTGTACTGTATGTTCAGCAACTTTGTAGCAAATATTATAACAAATATTTTTGTGGAATAACGGTATTTTTTTGGCTCTATTTTAACAAATCGTTAAAAAAAACGGAAAAAAGGGGGATGGCGGAGATAAAATGTTGCACAAAAATGTTGTCCATAAAATTTTACTGTATACGTCAGAGCACACCAAAGCCCAAAAATTAACAGAAATACCAAAAAAGAGTTAAGTTCAATATTGCGCATTAAAAAAAAAAATACAAAACAAGTAGAAAAGTTAGATTCGACTTTGCCGAATCTATGAATACCCTCGACAATGCCTTTTTTAAAGGATAGAACATTTTTTAACGTGAAACAATTAACAATTTTGATTAGACATTTTTTAATTTGAGTAAAAAACTCTTTTTTTGTCATTTAAATAAAAAAATAAAAATTCCAATTTTTTTTTTTTTGAGTGTACAAATTTTTTCGACTGTAATGTTTTTTTTACTGTAAAAATATTTCTGAGTGAATGCACGTACGTACCCAGCAAAAACGGTTGCTTCCTTGAAGCACGATTATAAGTTAGAAAAAGTTCAGAAGCACATGAGAATGCAACCACAGAAGCCATGATTTTTATATGAGATGTCACAAAAAAATGCAGTAGCATTGAAATCCAAAAAGCGCTAAATGATTTGCAATAAGTAAGAGCTTTTTTGATAGCACAGAAGACGTTGTAAAATCATGTCTTCTTAGAATCGGTTCATAATCGATTATTAACCAGCACTAAAAATGTTGTAAAATCATTGCTTCTCAGAGTCGATTATTATTAAGCATTGAATATACCATCATCAAGGCCTTCATAAATGCGCATAAATAAGTCATTCTAGAAACGTAACATGAATGCCTTCTGAAATTTGCAGTATTCATGCCTTTTTCTAAGCATTACTGCAAACCCCAAAAAATGCCTATTGTCATGTAATAAAATGCAATATATTTTTCACTTATAAAATTAATGTTTTATTTCCTTTGTTATTTTAACATAGAATATAAAATAAAAAAATCTATAAACAAATGTAATGATAAGTACATTAATTAAATATAAAGGAAACAATTGAGATCACAAAATTATAATTAAACGAATAAATAATTAAGGTTTTGTTTATTTTTTTATAATAAAAATAAAAAAAATCAAATTTTATGTGTTTTTTTTTTTTAATTTTTTGAGTTATCTTACTTAAAATTTATGTTAAGAGATTATACAACTTATATTTTAAAGAAAAACATATGTATTTTGAGGATGTTTTTTCTGGCTCGAGGTCATTATTTTCTTTACTAATTAAAACCATGATATTCTCATAGCATAATTTTCAAGAAAATTATTATTTGTTTTAAATTTATTTATGTTGATCATTTTTGCAAGACTTAATTTAAACTCGAAATATCTCGGGATTTTGAGCTAACTTTCAAAAGGGGGTACACCAATGGATTCTACGACCCAAAATTAGGTTGATGTGTTTTGGAGTTTTGGTGTGTCATTTTCACCTACTTACAGTGTAATTGTTCTTTATATACGGCTCCTGTCAAAACATAAATTTAAAAATTAGGTTGGAGCAATTCCTGAACTTAAAATGTAAAAATACACTTACTTAATATCACGTTTAATAATTTTGGATAGTCCAAAAGCTTATTTTTGCCTTCCACTCGAGGTAAAACTTTAAACTGGGTCGGGGGCAAAAATTGATGTTATCTTTTTTATATCAGTTCTTCCCACAATATTTTTTTTAGTGGCAATCTGAAAAAAAAATATAGAACATAATTTCTCATCAAGAGTATAAAACTCAAAAAAAAAACATGTTAGTAAAATTACTAACAGTACCGTTATTTTACGGGACACATCTTTTTAAAAATGTACTTGCAAAAATCCTTTAAAAGACAAGACTTTTCTTGTAATTTTTATCATAAAAAATACAAAATTTTCTTACAATTTACATTTTTTTTGTAAATTTTCAAATATTTTCGGTTCTTAATTTTAATATCTTTGTAAATTAACATCTTTTTACCGCAACCTTTTACAAAAAATGTGTTAATTAAAGCTTTTTATGTGGAATTTTGTATTACCAGTAAGGCCTTGTAAAGTTAAAAGCATTTTTGCTAGTACATATTTTACGAACTTTTTAATGTAAAAAAACATTATTTTTTTTAGTGTACTTACTATTGCACCCTGCGTTTCATTTGCATTTCTCGATCCATATTTAAAATTTCTGCTTAAGTTTTAATGGGAAATTGGTCCAAGTATTTGTTGAACCCATTCCATGATTAATATTTGAGTTTACGATGTCGAAACCGTCCAAGCTTACTTGCAGATCATCAAAATATTTATCACTTCTTTCAGCAAACCTATGCCGACATGAAAATACGTAAGTCCGTAGAGCAAGATTTTTTTTTTAACTAATTGGTGTTTTCCAAATAAGCCAACTACACTGAAAAGAATTTCTGTATGTTTTTTAAATATTTTAAGCAATGCTGTTGCGGTTTCAACTGTTGGGCGATATTGGATAAACCAGCCATTTATATCATTTAAAAACTCATTTTCAGGAACTTTTTCATAAATTGTTTTATTTGTTGGAATTTACTTTAATGTTGGAATTTCTTCTAGGTTATTGCTTCATTTTTGAAAGAAGAGGAAGCAGCAACGCACTATTTTTATCTTTTTCTATATGTTTGTCGTTTATCCCTCATTTTAGTTTTTATACGCGTCAAAAGAAAAAAAATTATTTTTTTAGTTATCTATCGCAACAACGTATACTCTAAAAGTTGTACTTTTTTATTTTAATTATTTGGGTATCACTTTTTATTTTAATTTTACCTTATTTATATAATTATATTTTTGGTACGCTTTACACTTATCACGTTTTAACATTTTTCACTTTTGATATTTTAACAGACACGAACACAACTAAACAGTCTCAAGACTCAATATCAACTGATTTGTATTTTTTTGTTATTTCATCATCCCAATATTTTACTACAAATTTTAATAAAACCGGTTTCTGTTCATTTCGTAAACTATCGTAGACTATTGTAAAGAGAAGAGAGGTATAGTTTGCCTTACTTTAGTGCTTCGCGTAAGCAGTAAAGTTAAATTTTTAAAAATCTCTGGCTTACTTAAGTGCTTCTCATAAGCAGTTAAGTTTAATTTTTAAAAATCTCTCCCATTTTTTAGTGTTTCTTCTGAATTTGATAATACTCTGCCTTATATTAGTGCTTCGCATAAGGTGTAAATTTGAAATGCTCAACTAAATTTTACATCCCCTTTTTACTGTTTTCTTGACACGAAAAACACATATATGTACATAAAAACGATAACAAAAGAAATTAAATAAAATTATTTATGTATATAATTTATATTTAAATAATTATATTCATAAAATTTTATAAATACAAACGTACCTATTTATTGTTTATAACATTAAAATATTCCGTATTTAATATTTTACTCACTTTTTGCACCTTTTAAATGATTTATAAAACTGTTAACAGTCTTTAACGCGTACAACTTCAAATTTTTAATATTTTTTTTAAGTTATATTAGATTCCATTTTCAATAAATTACACAGCGTGACAAAACTGACCACTATTTTAGAAAACAAGAGGTGTGACCAACGTTTCTATATATTTCAGACATGCTGATTCGAATGGCGTACTCCGTTTTTCGATGTATGGTACAGTTTTCTTGCAAAATGTCGTTAAAGATTTGCTGATTTCAAGCCAGTTTTTCAACAAAAAAATTTGAAAAGTTAATGATTTTTAAATTGTATGGCATGGAAAACAAAGATATGACTTGTAGCAATATTTATAATGCAAATTTGGTCTAAAGCTTTTCATCTTAAGCCCTTAAATTCGCGAATTTCTTAATTTTTTGAGGTTTTCGCGAAATTAACCGCCAAGTTGGTCTTTGATTAAAAACTTACTTTTAGTGAATCAAAAAGGTATCCCTAACAATACAAATAGTGGACAAAAAACAGCTATGTTATATGGACCATCATGATGAAAATCGCGAAAAATCGTTTTTTGGAATATGGCAGCATCACTTTACGAGATGATTTAAGGTTCCATCTTTTACTATATAATGTGGGAACCTTAAACAATTAACTGACCAAAAATTTGGCCAAAAAAGTTTTCATTTGCAAAAGTTATCTTAACAAAAACTATAATTATTGTGGGGTTAACACTAAAATAATAGTTTTTGTTAAGATAACTTTTGCAAATGAAAACTTTTTTGGCCAAATTTTTGGTCAGTTAATTGTTTTAGGTTTCCACATTATATACTAAAAGATGGAGTCTTAAATCATCTCGTGAAGTGATGCTGGCATATACAAAAAACCGGTTTTTCGCGATTTCCATCATGTTGGTCCATATAACATAGCTGTTTTTTGTCCACTATTCGTATTGTTAGGGATGCCTTTTTGATTCACTAAAAGCAAGTTTTTTATCAAAGACCAACTTGGCGGTTAATTTCGCGAAAACCTCAAAAAATGAAGAAATTCGCGAATTTAAGGGCTTAAGATGAAAAGCCTTAAACCAAATTTGTATAAGAAATATTGCTACAAGTCACATCTTTGTTTTCCATGCCATACAATTTAAAAATAATTAACTTTGCAAATTTTTTTGTTGAAAAACTGGCTCGAAAGCAGCAAATCTTTAATGACATTTTGCAAGAAAACTGTACCATACATCGAAAAATGGAGAACGCCATTCGAATCAGCATGTCCGAAATATATAGAAATGATGGTCGTAACTCTTGTTTATTTTTTAGTGTTCCGCAGTGTTATTTTAAGCATTTTTGTAAAACATAACTTTTTTTTCTTGCGACAATTAAAATCCCCCGAATTTTTCAAATACTCCAAAGCAAAAATGCGTTGTAAAGTTTTTTTTTAATTGATGATTTTAGTGCTTCCTGTAAGCGACAATGCTAAAAAAAATCAAATTTTTTATCGCTTCTTAGAAGCGCATCAAAACAGCATTCAAATCCTGCTTATTCAATGTCAAATTCAATGCCTTATATTGTTGCATTTATGAAGCAGGAAGCAGTAAAGAGCTTCTAACTAAATTTACTGCTTCCAAATCTTGAAAATTTTTTGCTGGGTATGTACACAAAATATTGTCATTTTTTAAAGAAAAACTAAATTTTTTTTGAGTGTAAAATTTTTTTTGAGTGTAAAATTTTATTTGAGTGTAAAATTTTTTTCGAGTGTAATTTTTAAGTTACCAATGCTTTTAAAACTAAGCCAGTTTAAAAAGCATTGCTTTAAAACTAAACAAGTTTGAAAAGCATTGTTAAGTTACCACCAATGCTTTTATAACTTGTTTAACACGTGGCATTTAAGATGAAAGAATCTGAAATTCAGGGTTTTGCTTATAACTTTTGAACCACTGAACCAATTGAGCTGAAATTTAATACCAATCAGACATGGGAAACGCCAAGCCTCAGAAGTCTTATTATTGTCTTTCGAAAGTTAGCGTGGGTTTTATCTCGTAAATTAGCGAAAAACTCTTGCCGAAATTTACTCTTTTGCTCATAACTTTTGAACCACCGGACCGATTTGGCTGGATTGCAATACCAACCTGACCAGGTAAATGAGCAACATACTTATATGCCAAACTTCAGTAGCCTCTGTAAAGTCTTTCGAAAGTTAGCGTGTTTTCTACGGACGGACAGACAAACGGACGGACGGACGGACGGACGGACGGACATCGCTAGAACGACTTAAAATCGATCGAGGATCATATATATATATACTTTATGGGGTCCTAGACCAATACTTCGAGGTGTTACAAACGGAATTTTTTTTTTTCTTTTTTTGTCAAATAAAATGAGGTGTCCTTTCATGTTTGTTCATAACTTTTGAACCGCTGAAGCGATATCGCTCAAAGGCAATACCAAACTTCTCGGGAGAACTTCCAAGAAATTCGTTAAGTTTCAGTCATCTCAGTGTAATATTTTGGCCGTGATCACCATTTCCACAGACAGACAAACGAACATCGCTAGAATGTCTTAAAATCGATCGGGGATCATGAATATATATACTTTATAGGGTTAATATACCCTCTATCACTAAGTGGAGGGTATAAAAAATAAAATTTGATGAAAAAAAAAATTTGATGAAAAAAATGATAAAAAAAAAATTGATGAAAAAAAAAAATGTTATGAAAAAAAAAATTGATAAAAAAAAAATTTTGTTGAAAAATAATTATGTTTCATTTTATTCACCACCTGGTGAAAAACGGGTTTATTCACCAGCAGGTGAATTGTTATCCAAGTTACAAACCAAAATTACAAAGCTTTTTGGTTTTAAGAAAATAAAAACAGTAATTCTTATTTTCTTTTTTGTTAGTCGGTAGCTTATATAGTCAAACTGAGGTGGCGTCCTGCATCATTTTGAAAATTAGACACCAACCTAAAAACATTATCATGTTAAAAAGCCTCAGCTACTGACACATTTTTCTACAAAAAAAAGTCTCATATTCTGGGATTGTTTTCTATAGAAAAAGTCTCAGATTCTGAAATATTTTTCCTATATAAAAAGTCTCAGATTCTAAGGAATTTGTGTATACAAAAAGTCTCAGATTTTGAGACATTTTTAATATAGAAAAGTGTCAGATTCTGAGACATTTTTCCTACGCAGAAAAAAACGAATTGTTATATTGACCCCCATATTTGTGAATACAATTAACTTTTTCACTGAAAGTGCTCCTATACGGAAATTTGTGATATCAACTAACGTTTGTAAATATTGATTGTTGAAAAAAAAATGTAAAAAAAAAAAATTGATAAACGAGTTTGTAATAGTTCTCTAAAATTATTATTTGTATTGACAAACGTACAAAATCTTAATTTTTTTTCAACAAAGAAATTCAACAAACACAATTAGTTGATCTGACAAACGTAAAAAATCTTATTTTTTTTTCAACAAAGAAATTCAACAAACACAAAAACTATTTGTTGACTTGATAAAATAATTTTGAAATAAAATTACTTGACTAAGTTTGTTGAAAACAAAATCAGAATTTTGTATTATGGACTAACATTTTATTTTCTGTGTATAGTGTCAGATTCTGAAATATTTTTCCTATAGAAAAAGTCTCAGACATTTTTCCTATAAAAAAAGTCTAAGATTCTGAGATATTTTTCGTTAAGAAAAAGTCTCAGATGTTGAGGCATTTTTCCTATATAGAATATTGCAGATTCGACGATATTTTTTCTTAGAAACCGTGTGAATTTGAAATAAGGATAATTTACTTTTAATTATATACAATTTTTCTGTAAATAAAGTTCAGGTTCTGAAAAATTTTCAAATTTTCGTATAGAAAATTTCTAAGATTCTTAGAAATTTCTCAAATAGATCTATTGTTTGAATACGGCAAGTTAAAAAAAAAAAACTCATACATTTTCAGATTTTATATTATTGAAAATTTGATAATTCCTTGTCCGCCTTCAAAAGGGTTAATTTAAAACTAAGATCTTTAAAGAAATTCCAATAAACTACCAATCCCACAATAATTGGTAGTAGGTATGGTACTTGATATGCTATACTCAACTCTTTTACACACATACACCGACAAACACGCACACAAACTCTTAAAGTGATATAATGTAGTGATTACTTTTACAATGTAAATTTTTACCAAACATTAGTTTAGTTTGATTTCAAAAGTGTTGGTTGTTACAATTTGCAACAATGTATGCTAAAATTGTTATTGGTTGACCATTATTAAGCAGATAGTGTAGGTATGATGTGTTAAAAGTAGGTTTTTTATGGATTTTATCGAAATATTAAAAAAAAAGTTTCATATCAATGAAGAGTGCCATAGATAAAGGAAGTGATTTCCTTAAAAAATAATGCATAATTTCATTATTATGGAAACGGTTATCGGTGGAAGTAGAAAATAAGACAATAAATATCAGATAAACCTTTAAAAAGATATTTATAGCATTTTATTAAAATATTTTATCGTTTTCAACTTGTTATTATCTAAACATATTTTATCTAGAAGATATTTCTCTTATAAAACAAAAGCCTTTAAGAAACAAACTCGACTTGAAATCAAACACAAAATATTAATTATTTTGATGTTTTTATTAATTACATAAAAATTTAATTAGTACATAATAAAATTTTTAATTCAATTTAGATCTTTTTCATATATAAAACAAAAGACTTAAGCAACAAACCTTGTTTTGCTAACTACTTAAGTTTCATTTTTCAGTTTACTAAATTAATTTAAATATCACTATCTCAACTTAAATACAATTATGATCAATTATAATAAACCAGAATTATGTTTCAATTTTGTATGATAACTTATTATAAATTATTTCATTAATTTTCAATTATTTGCTATTTTGTTCTAAATTTAACAAACCATTAAACTTAAACACCACATACAAATAACCTTGGTTTTGAAATTGTTTTTATTTTTATAAAATAAAATTTCTCAGCAACTTGTGTTATTTAATATATAAGATCAGTATTTATTTAAAATTGTTAAAATATTAAAAACAAAATCAATACGTAGTTAGCTTTAACACCAATCCCTAGATTAACAATTACGCACAGAAAAATAAGTTTCCAATCGAATTTCTCAGTTGTATCAACTCAAAAATCGGTTGCTGTGAAGTATATTTGACTGTGACCACCAAATTTTATTTGTTGTCTCAAGTAAAAGCCAGTTTTAATAACCAAATTCTGTTGTGACTACCGATATTCAACTGTGACAACCAATATGCAAAATATTGCAAACGATTTTTGTTGCAATAACTAAATTTCAGATGGATATTAGCAAATTTGTTTTCTGTGTGTAAATTTTTTTTGCAAAATAATATTTTTTTTTTGTAGAAAATTTTAAATATTTTTTTTAGAAAATTTTTCAATACTATGGGTATTGAAATTATCAACAGTATGTTAAAGATTTCAGTGTTTATAACTTCAATATATTAAAAACTATCTTGCATATTGAGGCTTTGCTGTTTTGTTTTTGTTTTGTTTAGCCATAACCATTTAACGTTATACCCGCATGAAACTTGAATAACAATTGGCTTTACAGAAGCTCTGTAATTAGCATTTGTTTTAAACAAAAAAACAAAAATAATGAAGTAGTGGTAGGTACACACCCCATTTGATATTTCTAAAAATACATGATACAAAAATACCACAAAATTGGTTTTTCGTATTAAAGTCAGCCCCTTTATATGTTTGTTTAAAGCGTCAATGACGCATATATAAAAATCTAAGAAATTGAATTCATTGGTATAACAGTAGATCATATAACAGGAAATGCATTAAAACAGGGATAATTAAACGAAAATATATCATGGTAATTTCAGGCGCGGATATAGCTTTTGGATTTTGGGGGGTTAATTTTTTTCGTACTAAAGTTAGCCCCTTTTAATGTTTGTTTAAAGCGTCAATGACGCATATAGAAGAATCTATGAAATTGAATTCGTTGGCATAACAGTAGATCATAAAATAGAAACTAATTTAAACAGGCTAATTAAATTAAAACACATCATAGTAATTTCAGGCGCGGATATAGCTTTTGCATTTGGTGGGCATAAATGAGACCATTTAAGTCAAATTAAATTTCTGAAAAACAAATTTCAATTGTGAGACATTAAAAAAAAGAATATTAAAATTCCTAAATTTCGAAAAAAAATTAAAAAATAAAGTGTTAGATTTTAATACATCCTGTAAAAAAATCGAGATTTTAACAGCAAAAATTTTTTTTTATATCTATAGCGCCTCCAAAGAGTGCTCTTGATGGTGCAGTAAAAATAAGTACAACATTTTATGTTCTTGTCAAAATTTTTTTTTAAACTTATAATATAAAAAGAATCAAAATTATGCTTCTAGCAGCGTTGAAAAGACACGTGATTTCAGTTCTACTTAAAAGTGCTACACATAGAAAACAGTTTAGGTGTGCCAGACGAATTTAGAGTCAACTGGATGTTTTTATAACAACAACCGAAATTTTCGATTGCGATAACTGAAATTGGTTTATAACAACTTAACTTCTGTTAGTTCATATAGATTTCGTTAATCGCATAATTTATTATGTAACGGCTCATACCACCACCTACCCTACCTTGCAGAAGACTAGCTACCAAAGGATCCGGCCGTGCTCAGGGAAATTGGGGAAGGATCTTGTCTTCTTCAAGGTAGGCGTGAGCCTGATACTATAACATTAAAATTTTGGTAGCAAATTTCCTAGACACGACAAAAGTTAAAATAAATTAAATTATGCAGATGGCTCTAAATTCGTCTGGCACAATTAAACTGTTAGCTCTGTGTACTAAATAGTGCTCTTAACATCGCCCACAGAAATCATGAATGATCTTAGTCAGTTTGGATGCACTCCTTGGCTCGTAATTCCTTTCTTAAAGCTGGTAACAGATAGTTCAGCAAAATTGTTTTACTACAGTAAAACTCTTAGATTCTAAAATATTTTCTTATAGAAAAATATTGAGATTGGAATTGTGAATAGTAGAACTATATATTTAAAAGTAATTCTCAGATTCTGACATTTTTTGTTTACAAAAGTTCTCAGATCCTGAAACATTTTTTGTAAAAGAAAATTCTTTGACTCTAAAAAATTATCAGTTTTTAAAATATATTTTTTTTTAAATAAGAATAGAAAACTTTTTATTAATAACTTATTTTTACTTTATTTTCTTGCTAGTTTTTTTATTTTTTATTTTACTATAATTTTAGCAAATTTTAGCATAAAGAAATGGTAATACTTTTTTTTTTTTATTTTTTTTTTCTTAGCTTAAGAAAAAAAATTTTGTTTTAAAAGTTCCAGTGTGAAAAAAAAAATGCAGATTCAGCTGCTGTTGAAAGTTTAGCTGCCGAGAAGAAGACAAAAGATGATACTGCCAACTTCATAGCAAAGTAGGCATCCATCAACTGGAATAACGGTTGATGATGCTATTAGAAACTTTAAAGGACGTGGTGCTTAAAAATAGGCTACACAATTTTTAGTATTTTTTACCATGTTTTTGCTAATTTTACCATTTTTTTTGCTTATTTTATATGAAACATTTTTAAAATTTGGCAACTAAATTGTTGATAAAAAGTTGGAAAATTTTTTATTTTTTTTAATTTAACACACACTTAAATATCGAATCTCCAATATCCAAAAGTTTTTTTTTATTTTTTTAAAAATACATGTGAAAAAAATTAAAAGTTCGAAAAAATTTTTCTTAATTTTTAACAGTTTTACGTGAAAATGTAAGAAATTTCTTGTGTAAACTACTACGCAATTCTCATTTGTTCTACTTAAGATAAAAAAACTGACGCAAAAAAAATAAAAAAAGTGAAGTGTTGTTCTTTAAAATTTTTGCGAGCGTATTCGAAAAGCGTTTTAAGAGTTCTTTAGATTTTTTTTGGAAAAAAATTTCTAAGTTCCGAAACTACCCAAGCAGAAATTGACGACGGTTCTAAAAAAAAGCGTTCTGAAAGCTCTGTAACAAAAAAAAAAAGCATTCTCAAAACGCTATTTTCAAACGCTTTGCGAGAGTTTTTGAAAAGTGTTCTGAAAGCTCTATAACAAAAAAAAAGCAATCTCAAAACGTTTTTTTTTTTTTTGAACGCTTTGCGAGCGTATTTGAAAAGCGTTTTAAGAGTTCTTTATATTTATTTTTTTTTTTTTTGAAAAAAATTTCCAAGTTTCGAAACTATTTTTAAATAACAATTTGTTGTCAATTTTTTTTTTTTTAAGTAAAAAAAATCATAAAAAGTGTTTTTATATTTTTTTTTTTTTTTTAATTTTCTACGTTTCGAAAATTTTTTTGAAAATTTTTTTAAGTTTTTTTGAGTACAAAAATTTTTTTTTCGGATTTCACTTTGTATCAAACAAATTATTATAACCGAACTAAAACAGAAATTCTTTACTTTGGGTTTTTAAAGCGCTTTGATGACTTAAAAAAAAACGTTCTCAAAGCACTTTTTTACATCGCTTTTAAAACGCTTTAAACCTAGCGTAGATCGATGTTATCATTCGGGTCATCTGAAGGCTCTTTGAAGTTGGTATACAGAACGCTCGTACAACCGTCTACAATGCTTTCACAACGCTTTTGCGATTGTATTTTTCTGACTGGGTACATTTAAAGGACGTGGTGCTCAAAAATAGGCAAAAAAATCTTTAGTATATTCACCAAATTTTAAATCAACTACTAATCAGAGAAAAAAAAAAATTACTAAATAAAACTGTTTTTTGACCAAATTACAATTTTTTTATCTATTTCAATTTTACCATATTTTTTTGGTAATTTTACCATATTTTTTGATAATTTTACAAAGTTGATTTTTTACAAAAATAATATTGTATTCTTGTAATTTTACCATTTTTTCCTAATTTTTTGGTTAGCAAAATGGTTTTGGTAAAATTACAAAAATTTTTGCAACGTCCAAAACTACATATTTTTTTGCTAATTTTAACCATTTTTTTTGCTGGTTTTACAATATTTTTTTTTTGAGTGTACTTTTTTCGTACTGATTTTTAGACAATTGAATAGTTCATGCGAATAAGGACGAATAGACCACTTTTTCGCAAACACGTTTTTTTGCATAAATGCATTTTATTAGCAGAGCCCTACAATCCTATGCAGAAATTTTGGGGAAATTTTGACTTTTAAGGCTAAAAAAATGACTTTAAAAGTGCAATAATTCGTATATTTTTATATTTTTGTTTAAATTGGGAGTGAACTAACGCACAATTTTGATTAAATACAACACAAAAACATACAAAAATTTTACTTTCGGTAACAATGTGTTAAAAGAACATTACGAGGAACAAACCACACTTATTATATTGGCAACAAATTTTACCGTTCTTGAGTTATAAGACTTTAAAGTGTGGAAAGCAAAAAGGACTTTATCCCTCCCTAACAAAATATTATATAAAAATTATTTAGCTGCGAGTTTAAAATTGATATTAGCTAAAATTTGAAATTGTACACAAAAAAAAACAATGTTAGCACATACAAACAAATTAACCAGATTTGTGAAAAAAAATCTTCAGTGTTACCGCGTAATTAAGATCATATAACCATCAATAAAGTTCAGCTTTTTTTAAATGTTATAATGCAAATAAGGGTTAATATTATAACTCGTAAAATTAATTTTGTGTCATTTAGTGTTAATAGTGCATCCAATGTCAGGAATAAAAAACAAAAATTTTTTCATGTCCTTTTATGTTACATCGTAATATGCAGTCAAGGGTTAATATTATAATTCCTAAAAATGTATTTAGTGTCATAAAGAATTACTACTGCATCAAAAGGCAGGAATATTTAAAAAAAAAATTTAAAAAAAATATTTTTTTGCATGTCCTTGCAATCCTTAAAATGTGTATCCTCGAAGTCCTTAAAGTGTTTCAAACAAATACGAACCATAGTTCGTCAAGTTTTGCAAGTCTCGTGAAAATGTAGTAAAAATCTGCTGCAAAATAACACATTTTTATACAAATTTCAATACATTTTTTTGGATATTCGCCCTTTTTCCATTTAAGCAAAAAATTGAAGTCCAATTTTTGGCAAGTTCTCTTTCAAATACCTTACTAAAATTTTGTATATAGGTAGATGTGACTTAAACCTTTAAGCTAATACCAAAAAGTTGACAAAAATATTATTTTTTAACCGTTTCCTGCGTTTTTATTGTCCCCTGTAAAATTCTACAAATGGTCTATTCGTCTTTATTCGCATGAACTATTCAATTCTATTATGGAATATTCACATACATTCACACTTTTCCTCTGGAAAAACTATCAAATTCTAGGGATTTTTTTTGCAGAAAATTTCTTGACAAATTCTGAAAGCTTTTTTTTATGGAAAAATTTAAGTTGCTAAGCAATTTTTCTTCAGAAGAGTTAAAAGATTGTAAGACATTTTTTCTAAAGAATAATTCATAAAATTTTTAATAATTTTCCTATCAAATAATTCTTACGTTCTGAGTTAAATAAGTATCAAAATTTTCTGAATACTTCAGTATTTTAACGAGGAATATAGGGCCACAAAAGCTTTGGGTTAAGTTAATGTTATTTCATATTCGACTACTAAGAATTCATTCCCCTCGTATTAGTTTTTTTGTTATTTCCTTTTAGTTAAACGTACACTCAAAATAATTACTCTGTTAAATACTCTGTAAAATGACTGTAATCTCAATTGGACAGATATTTGACAAAGTTATCTGTCGAAATACAGATTTTAAGAAAATACTTTGTATTTTCTTGTGACCAAAAAACAAAATTTTATCTGTAATTTTACTTTGTAATCTCTATTTAACAGATAATAAACAGTTTTTTTTGTTTGTTAAAATAGGGATTTTAGAAACCGATGACCGATAAACCCCTCTTTAGAAAGTATCTTAAATTACAATAAAAACTCGTAAATTTTACGAGGATGACGTGCAAAATTGGAGTTACTTGTTAAAAAGCTCATAATATTCACAAAAATAAAAAAAGTAAAAAGCATTAAACCGGGCAAATTTAACAAAAGTTTAATTAATTAAATTTTTTTAATTTTAATTTACATAAGTTTGTGATGCAGAGAAGTTTTACTCTTAAAATGGATTTAACTAAAACTTTGTAAATTTACAGAGTTTTTTTTGTAAAATTTTGAACTCATAAAATGCATTTAACTACTTAAAACTTTGTAAATTTACAGAGTTTTTTTGGTAAAATTCTTTTTGGTTTTATCAATATTTTACAGATAATTCTATAAATTTACAGTTTTTTATCGAAATCATTTTACAGAGTTTTCTTCGTAAAATAACAAAAAATCTTGCTGGTTGGAAATCTATGGTATTTTCTGCTGGCTCAGCAGAGTATCTTTGTAATTTAACAGAGTGATTATTTTGAGTGTAGTATTTTCTAAAACAAAATTAACATGTAGTTTATAATTAAATTATAATTAGTGTTTTTTAAACATTGTTTTAAACTTAAACTATGGCTAACTTAAATAAAGCTAACAAGGGAAGTCTCGCTAGTGTCACCCTTCGATTTTCATAAAATTTGGGTATGTTGTTCAGAATAAAAATTAATTAGCAGCCCCAACTCATTTCTCATTTTTTTACGATTTTCCCCAATTTTAATCATAATAAACAAAGACATATTTGGTATCAGATTAAAGGGTTTTAAAAGACCTATCTCGAGATGCTAATAATGTTCCAACAAAGATAGAACTTTTCAAATTATTAACAAAAGTGTTCTAAAACTTTGGCATTTTACTCAATATGACGGAGAGTTGTGCACGTTCTTTGCACGTAGACATAGACAAAGACCTTTCATTTGATATACTTCATGACTGGGTTACTTTGAAAAATATAGGAGAAAACCGGAAAAAATGAGAAATTGCTTTATCTCTTCCCCTCATTTGAACCCCCTAATATGAATTTTGGCTGATAAAAAATGTCCATTTATTTTTCCTGCTCTACAAAATAAAACCAATTCCAAAAAAATCGGACTGCTACACTAGAGAGACTTTCCTTGTTAGTTTCTTGTTTTGTTAATTTGTGGTCATACATTGTATTGTAGCAGAGTAAGTAATTACTAATTACCTTCATTAACACTGTGATAATTAAATAAAGTATTTAAGCATTTAAATAACAGTGGTTAGGGTACAATTAGGAATTTTCTTTTTCCTAGTTATTTGAATTTGTTGTTATAATAATGTAGATTTTGAAGTCTGAAGGTATTTTTATTTTATGACAAAATACAATAAATGGAATTATGAAACAATTGTTAAATTGAATTGGCACTACACCATTTCCAATTGTATTTTTAAAATTTCCAAATGTATTTTAAAATTGTCCAAATATATTCAAAATTGTCAAAATTAATTTTAAAATTGTCCAAATGTATTTTTAAATTGTCCAAATATATTGTAAAATTTTACAAATTAATTTTAAAATTGTCTAAACGTATTTTTTAATTGTCCAAATATATTTTAAAATTGTCCAAGTGTATTTTAAAATTGTCAAAAAGTAGTTTAAAAATTTCCAAATGTTTTTTTAAAATTGTCCAAATGTATTTTAAAATTATCCAAATGTATTTTAAAATTGTCCAAATGTATTTTAAAATTGTCCAAATGTATTTAAAAATTGTCCAAATGTATTTAAAAACTGGTAAAATAAAATTGTTCAAATTTAATTTAAAATTGTCCAAATGTATTTTAAAATTGTCCAAATGTATTTTAAAATTGCCCAAATGTATGTTAAAATTGTTCAAATATATTTTAAAATTGCACAAATGTAGTTTAAAATTGTCCAAATGTATTTTGAAATTGTCCAATTGTATGTTAAAATTGTCCAAATGTATTTTAAAATTGCCCACATGTAGTTTAAAATTGTCCAAATGTATTTTAAAATTTTCCAAATGTATTTTAAAATTGTCCAAATGTATTTTAAAATTGTCCAAATGTATTTTTATATTGTCCAAATATATTTAAAATTGTCCAAATTTTTTTTGAAATTGTCCAGATGTATTTTAAAATTGTCGAAATGTATCTTAAAATTGTCCAAATGTATTTTTATATTGTCCAAATATATTTTAAAATCATCCAAATGTATTTTAAAATTGTCCAAATGTATTTTAAAATTGTCTAAAATTATCTTAAAATTGTCCAAATGTATTTTAAAATTGTCCAAATGTAGTTTAAAATTTTTCAAATGTTTTTTCAAAATTGTCCAAACGTAGTTTAAAATTATCCAAATGAATTTTTAAAATTGTCCAATTTTATTTTATAATTTCTCAAATGTATTAAAAACATCCTACATAGAATTATACATAGAACATTTTAAAAAACGTTTGAAAATTTTTAAAATACAATTGGGCAATTTTAAAAATGTCGCTTTTTCAGATATATTTTGGCGAATCGAGAGTTCTGCAGCAACAAAAAAAATTTTGAAAAATTTTATTTTAAAGGAAATGGGTTTGCCTTTTAAATAGACTTAATACTTTTCAAGATAGAAATGCTAAATACTTTTCAAGATAGAAATGTTTAGATTTCTCTCTTTAAAAGATTTTCTTGACTTTTAAAAAGCCATATTTCCGAAACCACTGAAGTTAAAAGTCTTAAATTTTGTTTGAAAATAAGACTAGTAAGTCCCAACAAATATACCGAATTTCATAAAATTTAGTTTTTTTGATATGGATTAACACTGAAAAATTTTACAAATATGGAAAATTCTGAAATACTTTTGGACAATTTTAAAATACATTTGGACAATTTGAAAATACATTTGGACAATTTTAAAATACATTTCGACAATTTTAAAATATATTTTGACAATTTTAAAATACATTTGGACAATTTAAAATTAGTTAGGACAGTTGTAAGATATATTTGGCCAATTTTAAAATACATTTGGTTAATGTTAAAGTTCATCTGGACAATTTTAAAATATATTGGACAATTTTAAAATATAATGTACAATTTTAAAATACATTTGGACAGTTTTAAAATACATTCGGAAATTTTTAAAATATAATGTACACTAGGATGGCTCGTTTTTGGACTTTTCTCTCTGATCAAATTCTAATACCCGCCAAAAGTGTCGGTCTCCTAAGGGTAACTCACGTGCAAAATATCACTCCGATCGGAGTTTATCTTCTGGCTCCACTTTGAGCCTTAAAATTGTGGTTTTTGCATAAAAGGACTTTTAAAATAAAAAAAATTTTAGTTTTTTTTATTAAAATAATTAAAAAATTATTTTTGTATAATATTTAATCGTAAATACTTAAATATGAAATTTAAAGATTTTACGGTATCATTAACCCATTCAAACTTGATACCAAAAAAATTGCATGATTTTGAGGGCGTTCTCAAAACACCTTTTTTCAAAATTTCAAAATTTTATTAAAAAAAAATTTTAAATATACCATTTTTTTCTTTCTGAATTTATTAAGAACACGTTGGAGAAGAAAAATGTGAAATATGGCGGATATCCGTCGAGCCATTTTTATGGAATCGCGGGGGGAAGTAAGCTGATTTCAAAGAATTATTGTTTTTATCAATAATTTGGATTAATAAAATCTTATAAATTTCATTTTTGTGCAAATTAACGGTTTTTTGGCGTCGTGGCATTCTATTATATAACTTTAAGTCTGTCATGAAATCTTACAGATCTAGGACGTCTTAAACCCACATTGGCTGGGGGTCAAAAATGACCCCCGCGGAAAATTTGATGTTTAGAGCTTAAATTTTGTGCTATAAACAAGTATAAAACGCCTTTTGTGTTTTTTACCCCAACTATTATTTTGTATTATAATATTATCTTAAAAAAAATCGTTAACCCTTCTTGGTAGGGGGTCAAAAATGACCCATTCAATAAAAAATATATATTTTGTTGATATAAAAAAATTCAAGCACTATGTCTAAAAGTTTTTGTCGGGGTCATTTTTGACCCCTGACCAATGTGGGTTAAAGATATCTTAAATATGAGATATTTAACGGCTAATTTAAAGTTATCTAATAGATTGCCACAAATTAATTTTATATGAAAAAATATATACTTTTTATTGAATGGGTCATTTTTGAGCCCCTACCAGGATGGGTTAACGATTTTTTTAAAGATAATATATTAATACAAAATAATAGTTGGGGAAAAAAACATAAAAGCCGTTTTATACTTGTTTATAGCACAAAATTTAAGCTCTAAACTTCAAATTTTCCGCGGGGGTCATTTTTGACCCCCTGCCAATGTGGGTTTAAGACGTCCTAGATCTGTAAGATTTCATGACAGACTTAAAGTTATATAATAGAATGCCACGACTCCAAAAAACCGTTACTTTGCACACAAATTAAATTTTTAAGATTTTATTAATCCAAATTATTGATAAAACCAACATTTCCTTGAAATCCGCTAACTTCCCCCCGCGATTCCCGAAAAATGGCTCGACGGATATCCGCCATATTTTACATTTTTCCTCTCCAAGGTGTTCTTAATGAATTCAGAAAGAAAAAATGGTAGATTAAAATTTTTTTTTTAATAAAATTTTCAAATTTTGAAAAAATGTGTTTTGAGAACGGCCTTAAAATCATGCCATTTTTATACCCTCCACTTAGTGATAGAGGGTATATATAAGTTTGTCATTCTGTTTGTAACTCATCGAAATATCGATCTGGGACCCCATAAAGTATATATATTCATGATGCCCGATCGATTTTAAGACATTCTAGCGATGTCCGTCTGTCCGTCTGTCCGTCTGTCCGTCTGTCTGTGGAAAATGCTGTCGCGGACAAAATATTGCACAGAGATGACTGAAACTTAACACATTTATTGGAAGTTCTCCCTAGAAGTTTGGTATTGCATTTGAGCGATATCGGTTCAGCGGTTCAAAAGTTATGAACGAAAATGTAAGCACACCTCAAAAATTTCAGTACATTCAACATAACCTAAAAATACAAAATGCTTTAATTCGGCTTCTGGTTGCCATATGTGAACATAATTGAACACCAAATGGTATTTAAACAAGCACGAACATATTTTTTGACAAAAAAAGAAAAAAATCGCGGATTTTTTTACCAAAATTTTTTTTCGCGGAAATTTTTTTTTCAAAATTTTTTTTTTTTTTAAAGTAATTTCCTTTTAAATAAAGTTTTTTGCAATAATCTTTTTGAAATTGTGGAGGGTATCACTACATTCGGCAAGGCCGAATTTAACTTTTTTACTTGTTTTGGTATCAAGTTTGAACGGGTTAATGATACCGTAAAATCTTTAAATTTCATATTTAAGTATTTACAATCAAATATTATACAAAAATATTGTTTTAATTATTTTAATAAAAATACTTAAATTTTTTTTTTTTTTTAAGTCCTTTTTTGCGAAAACCCCAATTTTGAGGCTCAAAGTGGAGACAGAAGATAAACTCCGATCGGAGTGATATTTTGCATGTGATTTACCCTTAGGGGACCGACACTTTTGGCGGGTATTATAATTTGATCAGAGAGAAAAGCCCAAAAACGAGCCACCCTAATGTACACCACTTCTACATAATTCTATGTAGAATATTTTAAATACATTTGGAAAATTATTGGTTATGATTTTTCGACCTTTTTTTTAACTTCAATAAGTAAACTGATAATCAAGCTCGATGCCTAATTAGGCCTCGAGCTTGATTATCAATTTACTTACATTTGGAAAATTTTAAAATATATTTTAGCAATTTTAAAATACATTTGAACAATTTTAAAAATAATTTTGACAACTGTAAAATCCATTTGGACAATTTTAAAATACATTTGGTTAATTTTAAAATTCATTAGGTGAAATTTAAAATATATTTGGACAATTTTAAAATACATTTGGGAAATTTTAAAATACATTTGGAAAATTTTAAAATTCAATTGGAAATGGTGTAGTACCCACCAAAACTTTGGTAATGGGTCGTGATTATATAACACATTACTAGGTAATGTATATACCTTATTTGTAGCATTATTTTAGGACATCTTACCAAACATTTGTTAAACAACGTACACTAAGAAAATTATGTCATTAACTGTTTGTAGGTTATTTTAAAAAGTAATCAGTAAAGTTATTTTAAAAGAAAAATCATTAATTTTATTATGGACTTCTTATTTTCTACTGTTTCTGTAGTTTAAAAAAAAATAATTTACTGTATTAAAAACGAATTTTCTGTTACATTTAATTTCGGCAGTAAAAATTTTCTTCTATAGTTTTACTGTTTTTCAATACAAAATAACTGAATATTCATTAGTTTTTTAATGTTTTGGTTAGTCATTAAATTAACATTTAAAATTGACTGTATTGTGTTTTTATTTTAAAAGAAAAAACACTGGAATGGTTTTTAAATAAAAGTTCATTTGTTTTAAGTGAATATTCACTGGAATTTACCTACATAATTTTTTGAGTGTATTATTTTAAAGTGAAAAATAATGCATTACTAATAATTTGCTACGTATAGCATGATTATTGGAAAAAATGTATTTCATATTTATTATTTCTAAACATTAAATCATGGATGACTTATATTTGGTTACATTATGTATTATTTGAAAGTTTGAAATAATGCATTATTTATAATTGGATGCATAATGCATTACAATAACATAAAAAATAATTATTTTATAAAAAAATGCATAAGTTTAAACTAGAGATGGGCTCACGACAGGAAAATTCTAACGACACACACTCACGAGTTTATTTTATCTACTTACTCTCACTTACAATCACGTGAGTAAATTTAATTTAAAATTACTTTTTCACTACTTGTAACACCTTATATATTATCTTCTGGTATGCTATATTCTTTCATTTCTCGTAACCTATAAAATATCATATATTTTACACCTTACTCGTATTCTCCGTTATAAATTTATGACTTATTTTATACCTAACTGGTATTCTTTGTGATAATGTGGATGCATTACTTTGAGTCTCATCGCCTGTTAAAATCATCAATGCTGCAATGTATAAAATAAGAGATCCTATACCTTATTTATACTTTATATGGTAATCTAAGTTTTGCTGAGTATTCTAGTAGTATCCTTTTGCAAAATTTGTGTTTAATTGTGTTTTTCACAAATGTTCTCTGTAAAATTTCAATATTTTAGTCCCTTTTCCATCAATCAAAATTCTGTTCTACTTTGACATATAAAATATTTTCAACCAAGTTTGTTTCGTAAGTCTTTAGTTTTTTTTAACCTAGAAATTAATAAATTTTTAAAGTTTAAAGCAAAAGTGATATATTTATAGCTGTTCATAAACACTCTTAACTTTATAGACAAAAATATAAAAGAATTATTAATTCTAGAAGAATGTTTACAAATTTAGCAATAATCCCAATAAACTCAAAACAGTTATATCCATTAGCATACATTGTATAGATTTATAACTAAATTCTATTCACTAAAAACACATTTTATTTACCACAATAAAAAATCTATACAAATTATTATAATAAACTTAACAATTTTGTTTAAACATTCTTACCCCTATTATTAAAAAATCTCATTTGATAAATTTGAAAAAAAAAAAATATTATGATAGCCCACTTAACAATACAATAAAATAATAAATTATTAAAATAAAAATTATAAATTAATATTATAATAAAAAAGCAATAATAACAATAACAACAACATTGCTTATTGATGGCATTATATATCAATTTTGAACACATTGATTGACAAACGTGAGAAGCATTTATAGCATTAAAAAACAGAAAGAAAAAAAAAACACAAAACTGAAGACGAGTTAACTGATCACAAAAAAAAAATACGTTACCAAATTGTTTTGATCAACCAAACAGCCGGTCATCAATGAAAGGTGGATCAACAACTTATGTTTAGTTGGGATGGATCATAAAGATTGACATGTGTATGAATGGTGTGCTACGATCAGGTGTTAAAAGCTATTAAAAACATTTTGTATGATTTCTCTCTCACTCTGTGTGTTTTTTTTTTTCTTTTAACCAACCAACTCATCAAACAACAATAATTTAAAGCAATATAATATTTTTAAAAATGAATAAATGTTTAAAACAACTTAATTTTATGTTAATGTTAAACACAATTATAAAACCGTTTTTCGTTTATTTTTATTTTATGATAGAAACGAGCTAAATGAGACCTACATTTTTTGTAGAGTAGAGAGGGGGAAAATTTGTTAGGAGAAGTTAGGGGAATATTAACCTGACAGTGGCTAACATTTGTCAACTCCACTAATTTATGATTTTAAGAAAGCTAATATATTTTTGAGCTATAGATTTGAATAGTTATCGAAAGGGTTTATATACACGCCCAGAAAAGGCTGGGCCTAAAAAAAAAATAGTTTTTTTCGAAGGTATTATCCTCTTAATTTGTACCTTTTATTGAAAAAAAAATGTTTTTTTGGGGATTTTTAAAATAACATCTAAAGGTTGCGAAAATATTCTAGTTTAAGATTTTTAAATTACACTGTGCAACACGATTTTGAATCTTGGGTGGGACCAAAAAAAAAAAAAAATAAAAGTATACATTAGAGTGTCCCTTATTTTGGAAATATTGGAAATGTTGAGATGGTACCCACTCATTTTTTTCCATTTGACTAAAAAATAACTCAGGAAAAATTTTACGCCCTTACGACCACGCCTTCCCTACGCGACGGGGCCTTAAAAATCATTTTTCCATACAAACCAAAATTTTTTTTTTTCGATTTTTAATTTTTTTGTTATAATTTCTAATAATACTTGGTTAGCTTATTCACGACAAAAAATTTGATTTTGGTGGGATAAGGCTTTCAGTTCTAAAAAATTTTTCAAAAAAAAATTTGGAGCCAATGGCGTCCTATAGTAAAATTTTTTTAAATTTTTTTTTTTTTAGTTTTGACAAGCAACGGCTTTAGTTGTAATGTTGCTTTTAATGATATATATTAATAAAAAATATTATTCATATCTGTGACATCTTTATCGTGTATCAAAAAACGTAAAAAATGCATTTTTTACCCTATTTTAGAACACGATAAAAATGTCACAGATAGGAATAATATTTTTTATGAATATATATCATTAAAAGCAACATTACAACTAAAACCGTTGCTTGTCAAAACTAAAAAAAAAAATATTTTTAAAAATTTTTTACTGTAGGACCCCAACGCACACTGGTCGATCCCATTGGCCAAAAATAAAAAAATCAAAGTCAAAAGTTTGTCGCCAAATGTGTCATCTCTATTTCTAATAAAAACAAGGTTTTAAAATTTTGAGCTGTTTCTGTTTTATTCCAACTGAACTCTTTAAGAACAGCTTCAAAAGAGATGGCGAGTTAACAGTTGGTTTTTGCAGTGTGAAATTATGGAAAATTAGGTCCAACTTTCAATTAATTAAAACCATATAAAAATTTTTTGTTGAAATAAATCAAAACTAATATTGAATTAGAAGGTATTAACTAAATTTTAAAATAATTACAATGTGTTTAGCCTGTTCTGGAGTTTGTATAAAATTAATATCTTTCCAGTGTCAATGTTAGTGTTTGTTCGTCAATATAGAAATTTCTAATAGAGTTTTAGTTGTGTTCCCCCCTGAAATCTCCAATCGGACTTTTTTTGATTTATTAGTTAATATTTCAAGATTCTAAAATTGGTAATATCAGCTGCATTCTTTTGCATGTCTTTGAGTTATCACCCACAGATCAAAACGGCCTCGTTGTTTTGAATGTCACACTTTGAATTCTTGTTGGTTTTTTGTGCATGTAAGAAATGTAATTGTTTATTAGCGTGTCCCGAAAATGAAAAATTTTAGGGCATACCACTAGAATGATGCTTAGTAAAGAGCTGATTACGGGAAAAAAAATTAAAAAAATTTTAGAGGTCATCTTCAGGGCGCAACCAGCGCTTAAAGTTTGCATCAGTAGTACATTTGGTGAAAAAAAAATAATTTTTTTTATTTTTCAAATTGGTGCCAAAAGTTTCGTTAGGTAGAGTACATTCTGGAAAAAATATTTATAAAGTTTTCATGGAACAATTTTGGTCCAGCACAACGTTTTGAAAATTTGAAATGGTGTAATTTATTATATATTTTTTTAAGTTTTTGTAAAAACCGGAGTTTGTAAGACTTCTTTTAAGATTTTGCATAAAACGGAGTTTATGTTCAAGCCTTTGTATAAAAAGCTGTTTTTTACAAAAACTTAAAAAAATATGTAATAAATTAAGCATCTTTGAAGTTTCAAAACGTTGCGCTGGACCCAAATTGCTCCACGAAAACTTTATATATATTTTTTCCTGAATGTACTCTACCCAACGAAACATTTGGCACCAATTTTAAAAATAAAAAAAAATATTTTTTTGACCAAATGCACCACGGATGAAAACTTTAAGCGCTTTAAGCCCCAAAGAAATTCCAAAATTTCCTGATTTCGGGACATGCTATTGTTTATTCTCTTTTTAGCGGACTTTTAGTTTTATTTTTTCTTAATTTTATCCTTATTAAGGGTAGTTTAGGCCAGCAGACTTGTAAAACGACCTGTCAGTTTTTCTAGTATTTAGCGTGACAGTTTTTTGAAAAATTTAGATTTTTGTTGAAGTTATGCTACACACAAAAAAAATTTTACTAAGTACTTGGGAGGATATGCGTTTTTAAAGTTTTTGCATATATTATGCAAAAAATAGCATCAATTTACCAAGTTTTTGCTTGTTTCTGATAAAAATTTAGAAAATATTCATAAGAGTATTTAACCTTGTGTAATTTTACAAACCTTAACCAAAATTATGCAAAAACTTGGTAAAATGTTGCAAAATTTTTCATAATTTATGTAAAAAACTTTAAAAACGCATATCCTCCCAAGTTATTGTTAAAATATTTTTTTGTGTGTAATGTAAACTGAAAAAATTGAAAATTTTTCCATTAATTAAAGAAAAATATTAGATCAAAATAATAAAATAGGTGTACAAGAGGTTTAATTAATCTACAAATAAAAAAAAAATCATCAAAATCGGTTCAGTAGTTTTTGTTGTACAACTGCAGCCAATTTTATCCTTTAAAAAAACGTACCACAATTGGGTGGCAATTCTCTTTGACCAAAATTTGAGTTATAAAAACTTTTTAAAATATAACGATTTTTGTCTTTCATAAAAAAAAACTGAATTAAAAATTATTGCGTATTTATTTTTTTATAGCTGTTTAAAAATTGTTAATATAAAGGCTGTTTTTTAGTAACAACTCCCCTTAACCTTTTTTTAATTTTTTATTACATACTATTTAATATTTAATAATTCAATATTTTTTTTTTAAACTAATCTTGTAAAAAAGTTTTGAATTAAATGTGAATTAAAAACAAACTTTCGTTTTTCTTACGTGGGGTGAATGTGGGTGCTTGGATACGGTAGGAGGTGGGGGTGGTTTTGAGTCATCAACCACTCCCATTTTATCATTCACTCAAAAAAGTATGTCGGTAAAATCTACTACAAAAGACAGTTGTTTTGACTACATTTTGTTGTTGAAAAGGCGTCCACTACATATTACGGTAAAAACAACTGAACATGTTGTTGTTTTTAACTATTGATTTTCAACTCAAAAATGTAGAAAAAACTACTACAAAAGACGGTATACAGTTGTTTTTGCTACACTTGCCTGAAATTGTATTTAAAAAAATTTCTTAAACGTTTAAGTGATTGATATTTATTTATTTAAAAAGCAATACATTTCAGTTGCTTGTATAGAATTTCGACATGAAATTAAAATTTGTTGGTGTATTTATCTGGAATTATAGAAAAAAAAATATTATATTAATAAAATGTTAAACAAAATAAATTGATTGTATTTATCTTTGTTTTTTTAATAGTTTATTTCAAATTTTCACCGCTACTGATCAAAATTTGTCTGGAATAAAAAAAAAACGAAAACCTTTGGTAAAATTGATTTATAAAAAAAAATAATTAATTTGCAATGTTTCAAAAAAGTATGTACCTGTTCTGTTGTGTATACAAAGAAAAGAAAGATGGCACGCTCATAGGAAAACAAAACACTGCACACATTTTATTTTGGTTTTTTCCGATTGGTTTTTACGCACGCTTATGTGAGCGCTATATTATACACACTTGTTATTTCATTTATCCACTTATTTTCTTTCGCTCAAGAATATTTTTCCAAAAACATATTTTTTGTTATATGTAATTAAATTTAATAAATTGCAATTTAATTTATTTAGATATATTTTATTTATAACTCGTTCGACACATTCGTTTGCAATAAAAATTTCTAGAAAAAAACGAGTTTTTAGAAAAAAACTAAAAACAACTACATAAATCAACTATTGCTACAGTGTAGTATATTTTTTGTGTTTATTTTTTGAAACTACTACAAAAAAAAGTTGTTAGAGATTTTTTCATACAAAAACGACCGAAATTGTAGTTAAAAACAACAGCTACTACTTACTACACAAACGACCGTCATGTAGTAACTGCAATAATTTTCTGAGTGTTCAATAGTTCTGACATATTTAAAAAGCCGTGACCGAAGTTTCACGATGATACCTATACTTGAAGTATTTTTGGCCGCCATCTCCATAGAGCTCCGACCACTGTGCAACGGCTCCAAATTTTTTTTTCCAAAATCAAATTTTTTGTCGTGAATAAGCTAAACAAGTAATATTATAATTAATAACAAAAAAATTAAAAATCAAAAAAAAAAATTTTTGGTTTGTATGGAAAAATGATTTTTAAGTTTCTGCTCTTTAAGGCCACCTCGCGTAGGGAAGGCGTGGTCGCAGGGGCGTAAAATTTTTCCTGAGTTATTTTTTAGTCAACTGGAAAAAAATGAGCGCCGTCTCAACATTTCCAACATTTCCAAAATAAGGGACACTCTAGTATACATGTATAAAAACCCCCAAAGGGTTTTAAAAACTTATCTCGATTTTTTTATAGCCCACTGAAAAAAGGACCAAAACGACCCTTAAAAATGGAAGATAGAGGGTTAATATATTCTGAGAAAGAACCGCCATCAAATTTTACTGGAGACATGTTTTAACAATATTTTCCTCAGAACTAGATTTAATACTTTTGTTTTGAGTTATTTAAAACGCCTTTGGAAAAAATTGAAAAACTTCAGTGGGCCATAAAAAAATAACTCGAGCTAAGTTTTTAAAACAATTCGGGGGTCTTGCCCTACAGCTGATATACTTTAATTTTTTTTTGGTCCCATCCAAGATACAAAATCGTGTTGCACAGTGTTATAAGGCTTTATGTTTTGCCACACACGATTGTCAATTTGCTAAATACTCTTGACAATGGAATTTGACGAATTCCGAAACACGTTACTCGACGTAGGTCTTGCAAAATTACCAAACCAATCAATTTAAAACAAACAACTTTATAAACAGTTTCTTGAAAATTGCTTCTTTGACAATATCATCGAAATATGACCTTGAGCTAGAATAATCTTTCTCAAAATAGAATTTTAAAGGTCGAATAATAAATAATTTTTATTTGTTTAAAAAATAAAACAGAGTATTAAAAACAACAAGAATATTTAGTTTTTAAAAATTGCTTAAATTTAGTATTTCCAATTATTCGACCCTGCCGGTCAACCGGCAAGGGCATTATTCGTAAAATTACTAAACTTGATAAGTAGGATATTCGGGCCGATTTATCGATAAAATTTTCCATTAATCGATTAATCGAAAAAATATAATAAAAACTTAATATTTTTGATAATGAATTTAAGTAGACGATTTATTAAAAGCAAAATAAAAAAAAAAAAAAAGTGAAGTTAAATTTTATGAGTTTACTTCCCAAATTTAGCCTTTAAAACAAGATAAAAAAAATGTAAACTAAAGAACTAAATGAAATTTAAAAATAAGCAATAATTTTTGAATTTCAAATTGGGCTTTTGTGAATTTCTGTTAGACATTTCTGAATTACAATTGAGGGGCTCAAAGCACAAGGGGTTCAAGTGACTTTTTTAAAAAAATTGAGTTAACATATGGAATTAGTAGGTGGAGTTCACAGAAGTTTAGAGCACAAGAGGTGAATGTGGAATTCTCATCCGGTAGCGAGATATGGCGACCATTTCTAACTCTTGTTATTAAAATACCTGTTTTGGTTGGAGCACAAGGGGTTTAAGTGCTTATGTGAGCACTTAAACCCCTTGTGCTCCAAGCAATTATTAAAATTTTATTTTTTACATGGACAAAGTGGCTTAATTCCGAGAAGTATGTTAAATAATAGTTATAAAATTTTTGCAAGGGCATCTTCAGTCGGTAACCAGCGGTAAAAGAAAAAACGGCGTTTTTAGATAAAATTTCATATCCGATTTTTTTGACCAAATCCGACTTAAAAATTAGGAATTGTTGGATACTTGATAGGAAAAATATCAAAAAAAATTTAAAAAAAATTTTTGGTCCACAGATGCTGATTTTTAAACATAAAAATTAGTTTTTTATCCAAATTGGTCAGAAAAGTTGGAAAATGTAAGCATGTTATCTTAAAAAGAATTTAAAAAAATATAAAAACACGATTTTGTGTCAAAAATGCTGATCAGAGATTTTGGTCCACAGATGCTAATCAGCATTTTTAGACCAAAATCGTGTTTTTTTTTTTAAATATTTTTCACATAAAATACTTAATATTTTCCGACTTTCAAGACCAATTTGGTTAAAAAATATTTTTTTATGTTTGAAAATCAGCATCTATGGACCAAAATCGCTATTTTGGAATTTTTAAATATTTTTCCCATAAAGTACGCAAAAATTCCCAATTTTTGAGCCAGATTTGGTTAAATAAGTCGAATATGAATTTTGGTCGACAACGTCTTTATTTTAAACTTTGACCGCTGATTGCCGACTGAAGATAACTTTGCAAAACAAATTTCGTACATTTTTCCACAATTAGCTACTCCGTGGCCATCGTCCGGTAGGTATTACGACACGAAATTGGAAAGTTTAGATTTGACGGGACACCCTAATGAAGATGAAGATAAGCCCGATGATGTCATGAAATCTGATTACGATGACTAAAAAATGTTTCAAAGAACCATTAAAGATTTTCTTAATAAAATGTGGGTATCCTTTTACACTCAAAAAATTATGTAGGTACATTCCAGTGAATATTCACTTAAAACAAATAACATCTTATTTAAAAACCATTCCACTGTTTTTTCATTTAAAATAAAAACACATTACAGTCAATTTTAAATGTTAATTTAATGACTAACCAAAACATTAAAAAACTAGTGAATATTCACTTATTTTGTATTGAAAAACAGTAAAACTATAGAAGAATTTTTTTACTGCCGAAATTGAATGTAACAGAAAACTCATTTTTAAGACAGTAAATTATTTTTTTTAAACTACAGAAATAGTAAAAAAATTAAAGCCTTTATAAAATAAGTGATTTTTCTTTTAAAATAACATTACTGATTACTTTAATTTTCTTAGTGTACGTATAATCAACATTATTTTGAGGTATAAGTTCATATATTTTGAAATTTATAAAAAAAGTTATTTTTAAAATAACCTACAAACAGTTAATGACATAATTTTCTTAGTGTACGTATAATCAACATTATTTTGAGGTATAAGTTCATATATTTTGAAATTTATAAAAAAAGTTAGAGCACAAGGGGTATAAGAGGAGTTCCGGCTAAGACTTAAATTTTGAGGTAAAAAAGATGTGATTTTACTTCCCAAATTTAGAAAACTCGTTTTTCCAGGCCGCCCCTTTTGGGGCGTGGGTATAAAAATTAGTTAAAAATAACGACAAAAATATGTTATTTTAGCATAAATATCAGTAAAAAGATAATTTGTAAAATTTTTATAGCTTGAGTACTCCCCGACACCCAACCCCCCACCAAAAACAATATCCCTAGAAACGACCCTGTAAATCTTTATACCATCCAACCACAGTATGGGGAAATACTCTATTTGTCATTTGTAATCCCAGGAGATTATAAAAAATGTATTTAAATAATGATAACACTGATAACTTTAGTGCGAAAAGCATAATAAATGAACTTGTAAACATTTAATGCATGGAAAAAGTGTAAAAATGATTGGCAAAAATGCGGTCCAGAAATTTAAAAAAAAATCTAAAATTTTTTTCTTTCTTGAAGCTTTCATAGAACCAGAGACAATTTAAAAACTAATTTGAACTAAATCCGATAATTTTGACCCGCGGTCCAAGTTTTGGTATTTCAGAAACTTTTCCAAAATCTTCAAATTTTTCAAAATCTTCAAATTTTGCTAAAAGGGTTTACATTTTTTTGGTTTAAATTACGAGGTTTTTAAAATTTAAATGAATAAATTTGTAAAAGTTATAAAATTGTGAATTGTGTGTATAGAAACTTTGATATAAAAACAAATCTCTTACAATTAGTTTCAACTTCCTTAAAAAAAAAATAATTGAAAAATTTCTCCCATTTTACCCTATAAAAAAAATTTGATACAATTCACATACACTGTGGACTATAAACGCGACATATAAAGTATAACACCTGAAAGCGCATGTTTGCATATCAATAATGTATTTGAATTATTATTTAAAATGTACGTCTGGGACTTTGTCAAAATCACTGTCATTATTCACACTGGGCCAGACATTATAAGATTTGCAAAAAATAATAAATAAGAAATTATTTAACTTACTAGGGAAGAGATTTTGTAATAAATTGCACTGGTAGGTAGGTATATCATTTCACACACTGGAATTTTCACGAAGTTTGAAGAAGTAATTCAGGACAAATTTTATAAGATACATCTTATTCCTAAAGGTTCCAATGCTTTTAAGGGGTGTCAACTTTTAGCATTGACAGATCTGGTATTTTCAATTTGCTAAATACTCTTGACAATGGAATTTGACAAATTCCGAAACACGTGCCGAGTAAGTCTTTATAAATAGTTTCTTGAAAATTGTTATTTTGACAATATCATCGTAATGATTAATAAAAGAAATATGGCCTTGAGCTAGAATAATCTAACTCAAAATAGTTTTTTATATTTTTTAAAAGATTTTTAGAATTAAATTTTGAACTTTAAAAAAGGATCTTCAATCTAAAATCGTCTTTTAGAAATAGTAACTGAAAAAATTTAAGAAAAAATAATATGTTAATGTGTATTGTGAGTTATTCGGCCCAATGTTCAATAACATTGTGGTAAAACTTAACAAAACATATCCATAACAAAACCATAAACATTGAAAAATATTTAATTCTTATTATGTTTTTTTTTATTACGGAATTTTATGTCAAATTAAGGAGAACACACGCATGCACCCATGACAACTAACACAAAACATCATTTAAATGAAATCAATTGTTTAGCTTTAGGACGTTAATATCTGAATTTTTATATGTATGTTAGGGTGTTCCGTCAAATCTAAACTTTTGAATTTTGTGTTGTAATACCTGCCGAAATTTATGAAAAAAAATTTGCAAGGGCATCTTCAGTCGGCAACCAGCAGTTAAACTTTGAAAAAATTACGTTTTTTAATCATGCCCGAAATTTTTAAGCAAATTCGGCTAAAAATTTAGGAATTTTTGCGAACTTTATAGAAAATGTATTTAAAAAATTTAAAAAAAAAGAGATATTGGTCCACAAATGCTGATTTTTAGACATAAAAATATTTTTTTATCCAATTTGGTCCCAAAAATCGGAAAATGTTAAAGTTTAATATCAAAAAAACTACAAAAGTACGAGTTTAGTCCAAAAATGATGATCAGCGATTTTGGTCAACAGATGCTGATCCGCATTTTTTGACAGAAATCGTGTTCATAGTTTTTTTTTTAATTTTTCACTTATATTCTCAACATTTTCAACTTTTAAAACCAATTTGGTTTAAAAACAAGTAAAAAAGTTTAATTCGGCCTTGCCGAATGTAGTGATACCCTCTACAACTTCAAAAAGATTTTTTTAAAAGGAAATTACTTTTGAAAAAAGGTACAATGCAATTTAGTAATATTTCTAAGAATTTGAAATATGAAATATAAATTCAAACCTAACGGACATTTTTCAAGACTTGAAAAGTCCTACTAAGGGTTGCAACTCTGAGAAAATCTACTACAGTGTAAGAAATTACAACTGTGTTGGAAAAAGTTAAAAATAGATTCATTAAGTTCGTGCAAAACGTAACATATGGGTAATGAAATGTGATATAATTCCCGTCATCTTTTTCGCCTTAATGTACGTTTAAATAGCTGATCTTAATCTTACACACCTACAGTGACAATCGAAGAGTGCTGACGAAGGAAGGGTGGCTTCCTCCGAAAGCTGTCGACATCTCCACTTAGCCTGTGTTGTCAATTAATTTTTTTCAGATTTTCTCATTGTACAACAAATAATTATTTCTCAGAAATAATTAATATGGACTCAAACCGAAATAAATAAAAACTTCAGTTAAAAAAAAAGAAAAATTTCCGCAAAAAAAAAAAATCTGTTAAAAAAAAAAAATCCGCGATTTTTTTCTTTTTTTTGTCAACAAATATGTTCGTACTTGTTTAATTACCATTTGGTGTTCAATTGTGTTCTCATATGTCAACCAGCAGAAGAATTAAAGAATTTTGTATTTTTAGGTTATGTTGAATGTACTACAATATTTGAGGTGTCTTTGCATTTTCGTTCATAACTTTTGAACCGCTGAACAATATCTTTTTTAAATTTCAACTCAGTGAAACTGAAATAATTTTTAAAAAAACCGGCAGTTTTTGGAATTTAGAAAAACTGTAAATGCAGTTGTGTAAACCAGACCTTGAACCATCACTGAGCAATTCTTAAGGATTACCCCACTTTATCCGTTAAATCTACAGAGGGTTAAAGTTGAAAAATCGATAAAAATGGCTTGAAATAATCCATAGTTTTTACATTCTTTCGCTTTTTTTTTTAAGTTCTCCTTATATTTCAATCTATTCCGGCATAACACAAAGTCAGTACATATAAGAGATTATTTTCATGTTGGTTTGATAGTTGAAACCAAAGAAACCAAAGAGCTTTTAAATTTTCGAGGTTTTTTGATCAGGGATTTCGGCCCCCTCTATAAAATGAAAAAAGTTGAACTAGAGTTGGTAGCTGTTGTAATTCTTAACATTTTGGAATTAATCCCGTTAATGTGCCACGAATAGTTAAGGAGGTTCAGCAGATCAAAATTCGAAAGAAAAAACGTAATTTTTTTAAAATACCAGTTTTTCGCGAGGCACATTCGCGGTTTCATTTGAAATTTGGTGGACTCTTGCGTAAACCGAGTTTTTTGTGATTTTACATAAAAAAATCACTGACGGGTTTATAAAAAATAAATTGCAAAAATTTTATGGCATTTTTGAAAATTGTGTGAAATTTGCAAATCTGTTTCCTATTTTTTTTTGGTAGCAATTAATTCATCATGTTCATTTTAATACACCAAATGACGTGCCTTAACGAGTAGAACTGATTTACTTTTTGACTTTTTACTTTAAGCCATTCTGAGCGGAAAGCGCGATGATTTTATCTAAACCTGTTTTGATCTGGCACATCCAAGGCTTTACACGAAATCGGATGAAATTTTTTTTTAATGAAAGCCCACTTGATGTGTCATCATAAAATCTGAGGCGGGTTAAAAAATGTTGATGGTTATAGATTTTTTGGACCATATTAAATTTTCTTGTTATACAATGATACGATTTTCCGTGATTTTTTCCATTAATACCAACGCGCATTGCCTAAATATGTTATAAAAAATTGTGAAACTTTTCTTTTACCGCGAATTAATCGCGATTTTAGGTACTTACAATTAGATATTTTTTTTAAAAATCGTTTGGTCATTAATGGGTTAAATTTATATCATATATTTTAGAAGAAATGATATATCCTGGCATGTTTTAATAACGCATGCAACAAATGTGTAGAAAAAAAATCTTTAAAATATTTTTAAGATTTTTAAAACCGCAAAATCTTAAAACCGCCATAACTTTTGACCCCCTTGCGCAATTTAATTGACGCAAACGAATTTCTTATTCTTAAATAGCTTCTAATATTTATGGCAACTTTTATCGATGTGCCATCAAAACAAAAATCACACCTTTTTTACCTCAAAATTTAAGTCTTAGGCGGAACTCCTCATATACACCCTCTATCACTAAAGTGGAGGGTATAATAAGCATATTTAGACAAAAATCGCTATTTTGGAATTTTTTAAATATTTTTTCCATAAAGTACGCAAAATTTCCTAATTGTTGAGCCTGATTTGGTTAAAAAAATTCCGATATGAATTTTGGTCGAAATTTTTTTTTTTTTAATTTTTGAGCCCTGGTTGACGAATTTTTCATTAATTTTCCCACAATCAGCTATTCCGTGGACATCGTTCGGCAGATACTACACTCAAAAAAAAAAAATTGTAAAGTTAGCAAATTTTTTCTCGTAATTCAGGTTTACTACTTGATTAGCAAATTTTTAGTTGAAATCAGCACTTTAACTAAATTTTTAGCTAAATTCACTTTACAATTATACAGTTTTTTTACAAATTTTGAATTAATTTTTTTTGTTAATCGCAAAATTGAGTTTACAATTTTTTTTACAATTTTTTTTGCTAATTTTAACTAACTTGTTTGCTATTTTTTTTAAAAAATTGCCAGTTAAAAAGCGCCATCTAGTGAAAAGAAGAAAATTTACATTCTTGTGTCTTAGGTAACAGTTTAAAAAAACGCCATCTAGCAGAAATATTACTGCATCTTCTTAAATATGTATTTGAAAAAATACAATTTTTTATTACATTGTAGTGGATTTGAAAAATATTTAATTTTAGAGGAAACTAAATTGCAATAATCTCTGGTTTATTATCTGGAGGCAAAAATATCTGTCTTTTATAAATTTAAAGATAAATGTTTTATAAATTATTAAATTTTACAAGAGAAACGAAAGATAATAAAAATGTTACAAGTGTTTCATAAATAAGGGTTATTTTTGTGTTTTACAAAAAGGCTGTTTTTTTCAATGATGGGTACCAATACCTTTTCGATACCAATACCCGTTAATACCAATTCAAATTGAAAACCAATACCAATTAAAAACCAATACCTTTATTTGTGCGATACCAATACCGATAAAAAACCAATACCGATTCCCCACTACCAATACCAATTAAAAACCAATACTTTTATTCTTCAAAACCAATACATACCAATAAAAAACCAATACCAATTCATTTTTTTCTACTTTCGTATCGGTTTTGTTTCGGTTTTTTGTATTCTTATTTTCGTTTGTTTTAATTGTGACGTAAAACATTTTCTTTCCATCACATTATTAGGTTTTACCTGACTAACGAATTGCAAAAGATGTTACATCGATCAGTAATCGTTTGCATGCAATGTCACATAACAAAAAGGAGTTAGCTACTTGAATTTTAAAAGCCATAAAAACATAAAAGAAATATTTTTTGTCACGGTTTTTATGACCCCTAATAAAAGTGATCTTAAAAAATTTAGACCTTTTCTGTGATGAAATTTTTTCTTTTGCAAACATTGTTAATATTTGATATATGTAAGGAGTGTGATCATAAAAATGTTAACACACATTTTTGCCTACAACTTTGGTGTAAAGCTTCCAAATTTTTTTTTTTCGGCAGTTTACATTTTAAAAATATGTCAGTTAATAAATTAATTTACATCATGAGTTTTAATTTGCAATTTTTTACACAATGGACGATGAAAGAAAAGTGCGTTCAAAAATAATTAAATATTTTCAACAAAACCAAACATGGACATACAAAAAAATTGCCAAAGAAACTAATGTATGCCGCCAAACAGTTTCAAAAGTGGTAAAAAGGTATCTGGAACACCTAACAATTGAAAGGAAGCCGGGAACAGGAACAACGACTGGTTATCGTAACATTGGTAAGGCATATAAAGTTAAAAGCATCCTTAAGAGAGCTCCTAACACATCTGGCAGAAAAACAGCTCGGTTAGCCCAATGCTCAGACTTTTTTGTACGTAAAGTGAAACGTAAGGCGGGACTAAAGTCCTACAAAGTTCAAAAAGTTCCCGATAGAAACGCTTTTAAAAATTTGGAGGCCAAAACCAGAGCTAGAAAATTGAAATCAAATTTTATAAAAAAAATACAACTGTTGTGTAATGGACGACGAAACTTATGTCCTGGCTGATTTTGCGCAGCTCCCTGGTCAAGAATTTTATGTTTCCGATGTTCGAGGAAATGTTGCGGAAAAATTTCGGTCAAAAAAGCAAACGAAATTCCCCAAAAAATTCCTAGTATGGCAAGCCATATGTAGCTGCGGCCAAAGAAGCCAGTCATTTGTGACATCTGGCTCTATAAACAGCGAAATTTATATCAAGGAGTGTTTGCAGAAGAGACTTATTCCGTTCTTGAGTCAGCACAATGTATCCACTTACTTTTGGCCCGATTTAGCATCTTGTCACTACAGCAGGAAAGCGCTGGAGTGGTATAATGATAATAATGTGGTTTTTGTACCAAGAAAGGCAAATCCACCAAACTGCCCGGAGCTCAGGCCAGTGGAGAGATATTGGGCTCTTGTTAAAAAAGAATTAAAGGGCACAAAAAAGGTCTCCCAGGACATGCAAGATTTCAAACGTAGATGGACCACCTGCTCTAAAAAGGTGACAGAAACTACCATAAAAGCCTTAATGGGATGGTTTCCGGAAAAAGTGGATAACTTTGTTCGTAGTGGTTAGAGTTCCATGCGGTTTTTTTGTTATGATTTTGTATTAAATTTTATTTAATAAAAATTTGGTTTGAAGTCTTAAAATTCAGTAGTCTGTTTTTTATTTAACTTTATGTGTGTTAACATTTTTATGATCTCACTCCTTACATTGAATGTCACTGCACTCTTCTTTGCGTTGTAAAAAAAAATACTAATGTCCTTTTTTGGAAATTCCAAAATTTTAATCAAGTAGACGTTACAAAATTTTATGTCACAACACCAGAATTTAGAAAAAAAAATTATTGTTTTATTAGGGGCACAGTCATATTATATAAGAATTTAAGAACACATACTGTGCAGTTCACACTTGCTATTTTTGAGAGTTTAAGGGCTACGTGTTTAAAAAATTATTTTTTCTGTATCCATTACATTTTTATTCTGTTACTGGTGTTTTGTTAAACAACTTGTTTAAGGTCGTAAGTGTGAACCCCATATAAGAAAAAAATTGACCCGTGTAATCGCAATTGGCAAAAGATCTAAAATCGAAAAAGGGCCCCCTGCATGATAACCCATTTCGATCACCTTTTTCAAAAAAATATTTATGTATGAAAAGGATGAAGTTCAGGTATATTTTGTTACAAATGTCAAGTCTCATCTTTCTGCATTTAAAAAATATCTCCCCTTGACCACCGGAATTTATATGTGCATCAGCACAGAAAATGTTTTAATCGAAAACGAAAAATTTGCATTTTTTTTTAGTTTAGGCTTTTAATTTTTTTATTAATTAATATTAATTTTTTTTAGATTTAATTTATTATCAAATTCCACTAATTGAAACATTTTGAAACTTTTTATTTTGAAAATAAAGAAATAAATTAATAAAATAGCAAATAAATCCAAATATTAAAATTGCATAAAAAGTTGAAATACAGGCTTTTCTGGAATAACGGAACACTAAAATTTTTTTTACAAGAGTTTTGAGATCAACCGGTGCTAATTTTACTAAATAGGTACCTTTTTCCAAAAAAAAAATGAATCATTGTCCAAAATGGGTTAAGCATGTACTATTTAGTTTAAAGTTTGACTTAATTCTGAATGCAAATACTGCTAAAAAATATTTTTTTTAAGAGGGGTCTTTCAAAAAAAACATCCCTCACGCAAAAATTCGACTCACTCTCTAGACACTCACTTAGAATTTTTCAACTCACAATCACGTGATTTAAATGAAAGTCACTTTTTTGAGTCACGCAAATCACGGGACCAGCGACCATCTTTAATTCAAATACATAAACAAGAGACAAGTGTCTTTTCATTTGTTTAATCTATAACATCTGTAAATTTTATTTAAAATGAAGTGTCCACTAGGGCTATACGTTTTTTACATTTTTTGCAAATATCAAAATTGGCATAGCACAGTCATATAGGCCATAAAAACTATGAAGAAAAATGTTTTCACTTTTTCGAGGATGTTAAAAAAGTACACGCACCAAACGCGATGAAATTTTGAATTACTATTTTTGTATTTTTTTTTTAAATGCAAAATGTAGCTATTTTAACTAAGATTCCGCTTTAATCGAGTCCGAAACTAAAACTAAGGTAGGCGGGGAAGGTACCCAGCGGGTACTACCTACCTCACCAACAACATTTTAACAATCATTTTAATACCAAATTACCAAACTGAGCTTTATTTTTGGAAAATGGTTTGACATATGGTTCTCAGACCACCGATTCAGGGAAGATGACTTTAAATCTCTGGAGCAGTCGCTAGGTAGATTTAAAACGGCAGAAATGCTTCTTAAGACAATGGGAAAAAGAAGATTCAATAATTTCAAACCAGCAAAGAAGCAATATTTGCGCGGAACGTGCCATAAACGTGGTCCAGGATATTACTCCTTTATGTAAATCAGCACTAAATTTAAATCTTTCTTCAATAAACAGACATTAGTATTTTTTAATATTTTTACTTGTTAAATAAAAAATACATAAATATTGTATTAATAAAAAAAATCTTGAGGACTTTTAGAAAATGCTTTTGGTGCGTGTGGTTTCTTTTGCAAAATGATCGGAGAAAGCGATTTTGTTTAATAAAACAACAGTGTCCATCACGTGGTGCTATGCCAAAAATTTGGTTATAGCCCTAGTGTCCACCCTTGAAAAAGTTTCCTTGTAGGTCTGAATCCAAAAAGTTTCAAGGCACTTATTTATTAGCTTAATATAGTCACTTGACTTAAATGAAAATCACTCTATAACCAAATGATTTAAATGAAAATCACTCACGCTCACGCGTGAATCACGGGGCCAGAGACCATCTCCAATTCAAATACTTAAACAAAAGGCAAGTGTCTCTTCATTTGATTCATCTATAACATCTGTAAATTTTGTAAAAAATGAAGTGTCCACCCTGAAATAGTTTCCTTGTAGGTCCGATTTCAAAAACTTTAAAGTCACTTATTTATTACCCTAATATAGTACTTAATTTAAATGAAAATCACTCTATTTAAATAAAAATTGCTCACGCCTGAATCACGTGGTTTTTTGAGTCACGCAAATTACGGGACCATAGACCATCTCTAATTCAAATACATAAACAAAAGACAAGTTTCTCTTCATTTGTCTTATCTATAACAACTGTAAATTTTATTAAAAATGAAGTATCCACCCTGAAATAGTTTCCTTGTAGGTCCGATTTCAAAAACTTTCAAGGCACTTATTTATTACCTTAATATAGGCTTATATTCTGAATTTCCAAAAAATCTGTTAACTGTTACGACCTGTAGAGACTTTTGGCCAAAAAACCTACCATCTCACCCCAGTGTTCACTGTGGGGTGGATAGAAGGACGACTAACGTTAAATTAATTAATATTAACGACAAAACCTTTTGCATACAAATACCAAAACCGATATAAGATAAATACCAATACTTATTAAAAACCGATACCGATTCGAGGCTAAAACCAATACCAATACCCAATACCTAAATAATTCAAAACCAATACCGAAACCTATACCAATTCAACAAAAAATGAAAACCAATACCTATACCAATACTAATATAATTTTTAAAACCAATACCAATACCAATACTTTTATCGAATTGGTACCCATCCTTGGTTTTTTTCTATTCGTTTTTTACCTGTTGGTTGATAATGCAATTTCGCGAAAATTAGCATAGTGGTTCTCTCTCACTCCCTTATATGTTTGTCTTTCTTTTGCAAACAAAATTTATTTTGTACCAGAGTTGTCGGCCTTAAGTTTTAACATTTTCAGAGTCAACACAAAAAATATCCAAAATCTCAGAACTACCAACTTTTTTTAACTCATTTAATATATTGTAAACAAAACATTCTAAATAACCAAATTATTACTTAAGTATATTTAATCGGGGTAAGGTAAGTTTTTAGTTAAAGCTTCAGAAATTTGTAGATACCACAATGGGTATTCAAACTTCACAAATTTAAAGAAATCGGACCAGTTCCGCCTGTAGTCTTCATACAAACCACCCTCCCCATATTTACATAAATTTTCAAATTTTATATAAAAAGAATAATTATATATTTTTTAGTAATTCTTAAATTATAAGTATTTTTTGACAAAAAAAAAAAATATGTGACAACAAAAAAATTTCGGCTTTACTGCCTTTAAATTTTTTAAATAAAATTTCTTAGATTCTGAAACATTTTCCTTTAGAAAAATTCTGAGATTGTGCGGTATTTTTTTTAATACACGGCAACACTGTTTTCATTTACAAAGCAATGTTGAAAATTAATCGTTTTTCTCACTAAAAGTAGCGTTTTTAATTTGTCTACCATTCAAAGTAGCGTTTTTCATTTAGTAAGCGATAAAATTTATTTTAAAATTTATAAATTGCTATTTCCTACATAAGTTAACAACTCGCTAACAAGTTGGAAGAGACCAAAAACAAATTGATTTTACACTTTCAATGTACTTGTATTAGTATTTTTATTCTTAGTAATAACTGGGGCTGCGATTTTTATGCAAATGCATTAGACCGACTCACCTTAAAAAAAAGTTAAAGTTGTACCCCCCTCAAAATCAAGTTTGACATGTTTTATGAAGATTCCCAAAATATTTCGGCTCTAGCGATAATCTCCCGTGAGCTAAACCGCGTCAAAAAAGGGTCCAAAAATGGTATTTTTCATGAATAAAAAAATTCAGTAAATTTTTTTTGTCCAATGAATGACCAAATATAATAGATATTTAGGAATTCTTTGATTCTGCATTAAAACATTTTAAAAATCTAACCACAGACTCGAGATAACGAGATGTTTATGTCAGTTTTTTGATGCTTTTCAATTCGATTTTACTAAAAACTTAAATAACTTTGGTATTTTTGGTCCGATTTTCACTTCTAATACATCGTTAGAAAGGTGATGACCACCGCTTGTGATTTTAGTCAAAAATTAACCCTTAACTGCACTGTCTTACTTTTTATAACATTTACTACGACATCATTAAAAAACCATTTTATAACCACAAAAAGCATATCTTTGTGCAGGAAACACGTTAAATAAATATATTTGTAGGGCATATTTTACATTTTTTAGCATATATTTTCGATTTTTAGTGCATGGAAATGCCCTAGTAATAACTATACAAAATATGTTACAAATTTTATATTGACATAAAAAGTAAAAATGTGTAAAATTTAGCTAATTTGTATTATCTTGAACAAACATTGAACTCCACCAAAGTCATATACAAAAATCCGTTTCCCAAGTAAAAAAAAATAAATTTTTGTTAAGAATAATAAATTTCATTTGTGAAGCTAAAATTAAATTTTATAAGATATCTCTCTAGATTGTCAAAAAAGTAAACGAAAATTCAAGCAAATAGAAAGGTTTATTTTGCATATAATAAAAATTTTTAATTATTTTCAACTATTTATTGTTTGCCCCCAACTTATTCCGGAAATAAACCGGATTTGTCATTTTTAGCTGGCGTGACACTTTAAATTTTTACATTTTTTAATATTAGTGAGAAGAACTATTTGTGGGCACGATTTAGTCTTAATTTTAAGTTTTGGAAAATTTCAACCAGGAAATTTAACTGTAACCAATAAAAATTTAATATATATTTTTTTAAGTCCCATTTTCTTTTTGTAATGCATTTTTTCATGTAATGTATTTTAAAACTCGAAAAACACCTTTTTTATTTTTTTAGAAGCCTAAAGCCAAAGCCTTTGTGTTGTGGTCATAGGCAAAAAAAAAAAATCGCTGGTTGAAGTAGAAAAACTTTAAATTGACCACATTATTCCTTTTCATTCCTTTTGATGCTTTTATTTTTCTAAAAAAGTAGTGTACACAAATTTTCAAACCGAAAAGACGCGTGGGTGTGTGTTTAATACAAAAAAAATAAAAAAGAAATAAAATTTATATTATTTAAAAAATATATAAAATAAATTAATATTATTTATTTCAGTAAGGGTATTTATACAAGATTCCAGTTGGAAAAATACTCATTTTGGTGTAACTAGACAGGTACCTGGCAAAACAACTACCCGTGTAAGTATCAACTATGATTTGAATTTGTGTTGTTTGTTAACCAAAAAATATTTTGTTTTTTAGAGTTAAAAAAGGACAATGAATCAATTTCAAACAAATAACATCAACAGGTATAAAACAAGAAACATTTTTTTTTCCAATGTAAAAATTTTAACTTTTTTATTCCATAGAATACTAATTCAGCCATGCAAAAATGACATAAAATGACCGGTAACGCCATCTAATTTCAAATGAAGGAAAATTACCCAAAAATAAAAAATGAGCGGTACGCCATCCAATGTCAAATGATGAAACATTATCTACAAACAAAGATGACCGGTAACGCCGTCTTAAGGTCTGAACAGAACAAGCACGGCACGGGGGACGGTTGCCGTTGCCGGAGAATATAGGCCCAAAACAATGACGGGGGACGGCGACGGCAAAAAATGTCATTTGTTTGTTCAGTGGTGCTAACTTTTAATCAAATTAGAGTAATTTTACGGAAAAAAATCGCTTATCACATAGTCAATGTGATAAGTTGGCACTACTGTACGGTTGTTACACTATTGTGAATGAAAAAATAAAAAATTGTTATGAAAATGCGGCAACCCTGGAGTGTGAGAGGGAGGGAGATTGAGAGAACCCGGAGATAAAATAAAATAAGTTTTATGTTTTTGCCGTGCCGGTCACGGTTTTTAACTGTCAAATCGTATGGAAAAAGTCGTGCCGGGCTTGTTCTGTTCAGACCTTTATGTCATATGACGAAGCATTATCTAACAGCGAAAAGAAGAGAATTTGCCAACATTCAAAACGACAAGTAACAACATAAAAGAAATTACTACATGTAAACATTTTTCATTTAATATCAATAAAATCAACATGCTTTGTAAATTAATGTTTCTTTTTAGTTTTATCAGAATTTTGGATTTTAGGTTCTTTTAAATTTGTAATATTTAACAAAAATACAGAATATTTAGCAACCTTTTTTGTAAATTTATACTTACAAAAAGTAACAAAAAATGTTGCTACATTTAAGTAATTTTTTGGTAAACGAATAACGTAAAAATTTTACAAAATTGTTAGCTAATATTTTAGTTAAATTGATGGTTTTTTTGCTAAATCTATTATACGAATTAACAACTAAATGTTTTTAGTTAAATTAACAAAAATTTGGCAGGTTCAAAACCAGGTGTTTTTTTAGTTATTTTTAACTAAATTTTTAGCTAATTTTACAAGTTTTTTTTTTTGAGTGTACGACACGAAATTTAGAACGAAGTTTAGATTTGACGGGACGACCTAATGTATGTCTGTATGACTCTCAGTTTGTTAGTTTGTCCGTCCGTCCCTCCTTACAGTCTTTTATAATGCAAATGCTTAAAAAAAAGTGGCATATTACCGTATATTTTGTTATGCAAAACACATATAGAACACAATGCGTACGTTAAACTACAAAATGTATGTTTCTTTATATTAGGCGTGTTATTATTAGTGACAGCATTAGCATAATGGATTTGACACTTTCTGAATTAAATTGTAAATAAAAGATTTGTTTTTGTTGCTTGTGTTTTTTTTTTATTTTTCTGTGGTTAAATATTTACATATGATTTACAAAATGTGGGTATAATAGTGCAGATACATGAGAATTATTTTAATATTTTTTCACTTTTTTTACACTAGGTTTGGTTTGTTATTATTATCTTTTTTATTTCTTTTGTTTTATAGTTTTTTTTTCTTTCTTATAATTCATACATCTAGTAACAATTTATGTTACTGATTTATGATGTGAATGAAATTTTTCGACATGATATGGGTAATATGGTTAAATATTAATGTTTTTTTTTTAAAAATATCCAACACATTTGTTTAAAGGAAATTTTAACATTAAATGCAATAGAAATGCAATTAAAATTATTATGAAATTTTTAATGTCGTTTTAAGTTATAATGAAATTATAAAGAAGTCTAATTGGGTAATAAATATTAGAACTTAAGAAATTTTGCCACAGAGGTTGTTGTTGTTGTACGTCCACTGGAGGTTCACATGCAGATGCAAAGAAATGTTAGTAATTAATTAAATTATTTTTAAATATATTATTAAAAATATTTTGGGATGGGGATGGGAAGGGGATTGGGATAGGAGACATAAAACAGGCTACCCTTCCAGTTCGAGGAAGCGAGCTGCCTCGATTGGATTGGTCCATAATGACCTAGGTGTGAGTGTCGTGGGCCGAACCGGGCACTCGAAAAGGTGTATGGTGTTGTGCGGTGCAGAGTTGCAAATAGGGCAGGCGTCTGAGATGTCCGGGTTAACTCTGGCCAGGTAACTATTTAACCCCCTAGAGTAACCTGACCTGAGTTGGGACAATGTCGTGCGGAACTTACGTGGCAGGCTCTTTTCGGATTCGGAAAGGGGGGGGCCTGCCACCTAACACAACATTGTCTCTCATCCTCCCAATGGATTCCGAGACGATCTCAGAGTGGAAGCGGGCCTGCGCCTCTTTTAAGTTGCCACTCTGCACAAGACCAATGAGGTGACTTACGGCCGATTTCTCGGACCGTAGGTCAGACCTCACCTGTCTCACCTCTGGTGCCGACGTACCAACGACGCGTGCATGATTGGGGTGCTCGGTCATATGACATCCAAGTAAAATTGACGAGTGAGAAGGGAGCAATGGCTCCGAACGGGCAGAATTTTGGTCTCCTCGTGTAGGTGGTCTTCGGATGCCATAGAATGACACCCTGTTACCACCCTGAGGGCCGTGTTCTGCACCGTTTGGAGCTTTCTCCATTGTGTGTCGCTAACGGACGGCGACCATACCGGGGAGGCATAATCGATAAGGGGACGACCTATGGCTTTATATGTAGTCAAGATCGTCTCCTTATCTCTACCCCATGTGCTGCCCGTTAGCGCTTTCAAAATGGAGTTCCTCCCTTTCACTCGTCTGGTCACCTCTTCAGAATGCCTCGAGAACATAAAGAGGCTATCGAAGTGAACCCCAAGAATTTTGGGGTTTTTCACCGTGGGAACTCTCTGCCCACTAATGTGGACATTGAGTTCCCTGTTAACCTCTTTAGTCCACGTGGTGAAGAGCGTGGCCGTTGACTTGGGTGTCGAGAGCTGAAGGTTCCTATCTGCCAACAATTTTGTCAGGGTTGGCAGATAGCTGTTAAGCTGTTCCTCCAGGGCATCGATATCCCTGCCTGTGCACAAAATTGTGCAGTCATCGGCGTAGGATATCAATTTCAGTCCTGGAGGCGGGGTCGGGATTTTTGAGATATATGTGTTGAACAAGATGGGTGAAAGGACACCCCCTTGTGGAACACCTTGTTTATTTCTCCGAAGTCCCGACCTGGAACCTCTAAACTCTACATATGACTGTCTCCCAGCCATGTAATTCGCCAACCATCGTTTGTGGACATTAGAGAGAGTAGAGTCATACAGGTCTTGCAGAAGCTGCGTGTGGCAGACCGTGTCGAAGGCCTTAGACAGATCGAGAGCGACCACAATGGTCCTCTCGTGTGGGCGTTTACTGTTAAGGCTTCCGGCTATGGCTGTCGTGATTTCGCACAACGCAGTTGTTGTGCTGTGACCAGAACGAAAGCCATGTTGGTGGTCCGCCATGGGGAGATTCTCCCTAAGAGAAGGGAGAAGGACAGATTCCAGGACCTTAACCACTGGTGACAGTAGTGTTATAGGCCTGTAGGAGCTCCCCAAGTTAATGGGCTTCCGAGGTTTGGGAAGGGTAATAATCTTCCCGAGCTTCCACATGTCTTCAATCTCCAAGGAGTTAACACAAAGGCTAAATGTTTTTGCCATGTATGTCAACCCTTTCTCCCCCACGTGTTTAATCATGATCATAGCGAGACCATCTGGACCTATTGCCGTGGAGGCTTTCGCTTCTTTGATAGCTTTAGAGACATCCTCCGGAGTGATCTCTACATCCTCTATGTGAAGTAGAGATCTGATCCTCCTTCGGATGACTCTCTGGTCCCTGCTGGGTCTAGCTGGATGCTCTACAAACTGTCGGTTTAAGGCAGCACAGCCCTTCTGGGAGTCAAGCGGCGTGCCACTCTCAAAAGTGAGAGTGGGCCTTCCGCTTCTACGGGGATTCGAAAGGTTCTTCGACCAAAGACGCTTAGAACCTTTATCCGACTCTTCAAGGTGCCATAACCACAGGTCTTTACAGTGAGCAGAGACTAGAGCCTCAATCTCGGCGTTCAGTTGCCTTAAACGAGGGTCCGCTGCATTTTTCCTCCGGATGGCATCTCGCCTATCTGCTAGGCGACATGCCTCCGGTGGAAAATTTGGGCGCATTTTCGCTATGCGTCCAGCCGGGATGCAGGGGTTTTTCGCATCGACCAAGATCTTTCGTATATTACGTTCTCCCTCTGATGACGTTGAGGGAGGAGTCAGATGACTAAATTGTGTCCGTCATCTCCTCAAATCTGGCCCAATCCGATTTCCGAAAGTTTACAAAAGTACGTTCTTCAGCAGATATGAAGTCCGGACTTTTTGCAATCTTGACGGTAATTGGGATGTGGTCAGAGTTTAGGGCGATGTCGGCATGCCAGGTGGTGAATGCCACAAGGTCAGGGCTGGCTATCGAAAGATCTGGTGAGCTGCGACAGTTTGCGGTGATGCGAGTAGGGTGTCTCTCGTTGACAACACAGTAATTTGTGTTGTCAATTTCATCAGCAAAGAGGTTACCCCTCACATCATTTTCCAGCTCAGAATGCCAGCTATCATGATGAGCGTTTAGGTCACCGAGTATGACTCTATTATCGCCTTCCATTAAAAATTCAATGGAAGGACGATATCCCGAACGGCAGGCCGCTGTTTGAGGGATGTAGACGTTCACAATTTCGATCTCATCCTCTCCTGATCGAACGGCTATCCCCTGGATGGACAGCGGTCGGAAGTTAACAGAGTCATGAACAAGAAAAGCAAGGCCTCCGCCCTTATCCCTTTCGCGGTCCTGTCTTATGATACTATAGCTGGACGAGCAGGAGATTGGATTCCTGCTCGTCAGCTTAGTTTCTTGGAGGGCCGCGATCAGGATGCGTCTCTTGTCCATTTAATCCGTAACCTCCTTAAACTTCCTGCTCAGCCTGTTGCAATTCCACTGTAATATCTTGAAATCAAGACCTGGTTAGAGGTGGCTGCCTACTCTGACGACGTTGTGATCCTTATCAAATATAATTTTTTTTGCCAACGATTAGCGAACTCATGGAATCTCGACGTGGGCAAAAGACGACAGTCTAAGAGTTATTCCGGTTAAAAATTAACTCGTTTTGTTTACAAAAATAACTTCGAAAGACAGTGTTGATTTTAACAAATTTGATGGAGCCATCCTCGAGCTACTTAAGGAGGCGAACTTTAAAATTTGATGAAAATTTTTAAAGATTTTTGAAATTTTAGTTTTTGATTTTTTTTTTTTTTTGATAAATATGAGTTTCGTGAGTGTGAGTCAACGTGAGCGTGAGTAAAGCTTGCGTGAGTGCACGTGAGTATGATAAATTTAGTCACCTGATTGTGAGTGAGTGTGAGTAGCAAAAATATGCTAGTGAGTGAGTGTGCGTGATTCAAAAATTCCTGTCGTGAGCGTGAGTGAGTGTAAGTCAAAATTCACTCACGCTCCCGTCTCTTACCCCAACGTTAAAATCGGCTCTTTTATATATACTTTAAATTTCAGGCAAATCGATTCATTAGGGTTGGGATACTTCCATTTTATGAAAAATTTAACAACAAAAATCAAAATCTTCGATCGATCACTTTTTGCAAAAATCGCGCTTGAATTGCAATTTTTGAATTTTCCCGAAAGCTATGAGAGATATCAGAAAAACACAAATGACCAAAAATATTGCTCGGAAAAAGTGCATATTTAAAAATTTACCTTGCGGTATTTATTTTGAGTGGTACGAAGTTGCATACATTTTTAAACACGAATAACACAAAAACAAAAAAGATACAGCATTTTAGATGATAGTTTTGGACTATAAGGAGCATGTCACAGACTGAATTCCGTTCGGAAGTGGGATAGGTTAGGTTAGGTTAGGTTATGAAGGATGACACTGGTATAAACCAGCGCCCATAGAGGCCGTGATGTGGCCCATTATGATTCCTTTGAAACTTTGATCCTCTCTCTTCTTCTACAGTGTAGCCAAAAGTGGTTCTTTTTATGCGTCCCATTTAGATGCCTTTATAAATTCTAGTAAGGTCCAAGGATTCGTGCCTCGTAATTCGGATAAATTCTGAAAAATATAAGAACCAAAAATGTTTAATCTTCTAACTGATAGTGCAGGGCATTCGCATAATAAATGATAGGTATCTTCTACGGATTCTCTGCACCATCTACATGTATCATCATTTCTAATTCCAATTGTTACCATGTGTTTACCCAATGTGTTGTGACCAGTAATGAGGTTAATTGTAGCTCTAAGTTGCTTCCTGTCCATATCTAGAAGAATATTATAATGTTTTTTACCAAGCTTTCATCCCATAATAATTTTGTTTGTATACACCTGTCAGAGTTTGACCATTTATCCAACCAACTCGCCTTTGTGCCCAATCTTATTTTCTGACAAATAATAGACAGTGGAGGGAATACTTTAGATTCCGCTGTCTCCCGTACGAGTTCCGCTCCCCGTCGTGCAAGCTCATCGGCTTTCTCGTTTCCCAAAATATCTTTGTGTCCAGGTACCCAGCACAGAGTAATATTATGCTGCTCGCTGAGAACCTTAAGCTCCCTGTGGCAGCGGCTGACCACCTTAGATCTGATATTATCACTTTCTAAAGCCATTAAAGCAGCTTGGCTATCAATGAAGAACCCAATATTACACCTGTATATTGGTAACATCGAAATTTGCTCAGCTGCCTTGGCTATCGCAAATACTTCGGCTTGGAAGATACTACAATCGTTGTCTAGACGGAAAGACTCATTCAGGTTTAGTTCCATGCAGTGAAAGCCACCACCGGTGCCCTCCAACATTTTGGAACCATCCGTAAAAACGTTAATTTGCTGAAATTTTACTCTGTTGTTAAGCCAATCATCCAGTGAAGGAATCACAATTTTGAATCTTCCATCAGTTATTTATAAGGAATATCATAATCAGTCCTTATGCTCCGTTCAGAACTACCAATAATCTTCGTATGTCGAACCTGTCTGTTTTTCAGAGATCCCGTTTGGAATAGTCTATTTAGAGTAATCTTCGCATTCTCCTTGATGAAGAGGTCTAGCGGTGTCATATCCAGAAGCATTTCCAAAGCTTCAGTTGATGTCGTCCTCATAGCCCCTGTAAGACTCAACAACGCAATCCTATTTACCCGTTTGATTGAGTCAGCATGAGTCCTATATTCTATGACAGGCCACCAAACATGACCGCCATAAGACAGCACTGGCCGGACGACTGCGGTAAATTTCCAATGAAAGAGCTTGGTTTTCAGACCCCATTTCTTTCCGACTAATCTCTGACAAGAGTATAGTGCAGCGTAAGCCTTCCTTATCCGTTCTTTTAGATTTGCCGTCCAAGTAAGTTTTTGTCTAGTATTACCCCCAAGAATTTAGCCGAATCCGAAAGTTCCAAGCTTACGCCGTTCAGTTTCGGGAGGTTGAAACTAGGTATCAATCTTTTCCCTGTGAATAAAACCATTTCCGTTTTCCCTGGATTTATCTTCAATCCACACGACTCCGGCCAAAAAGAAAGCATTTTTAAAGAGCTTTACCTGAAGACATAATCAATAAATCATCTGCATATGCCACCACTGTTATGCCGTTTTTGTCCAGTTTCCGTAGAATATCATCAACAACAAGAAGCCACAATAGAGGAGATATAACACCCCCCTGCGAAGTGCCTCTAGTTGCTGTAGCCACCTTACAATAGACGTTTCAATTCCAGTTCTAATCAAAGCGGCAAGAATAGCCTCCGATTTGACATTGTTGAAGGCACCTTCGATAAGTGTGATAAGTGGTTTACTCTTAAAACGCAAGCGAATATTTTTTTTCGGAATGAAACCACTTTTATGATTTTATTTCGAAAAAAATAATATTCGTTTAACGAGCAAATCACTTTTTTTCAAATCCGAACGAATTGAATCTGTGACATGCCCCTAGAGGTCCGTTTCATATAAAATTCACCTCAAGTTTTTGGCATTGACGATACAATAAGTAACAGTGGAGCCACAACAACGCTAATAAATCGCATTTATTTAAATTTTAAACGCGAATATCTCGAAAACGAAAGAGTCTAGAGAAATATGGAGGTTGGATTTGGAACTACGGGGCTCATTTTATGTAGAATCATGACCAATTTTGTGGCTATTGCAAATGAACAAATTTCAGTGCCGCTTTAAAAACCATTAAATACCCGAGTTAAAAAGCTTTGAAATAATCACATATTTTTTAATAAAATTATATATTAATATATCCATCATTTGATCCCAAAAAATGGAGGATCCAAAATTATATGATTATATCTTATTAGATCAAATTTGATATAATTAGATATAATTAGAGCCCAAAAATGGAATCCCGAGTAAAAAAGATCTGATATAATCATATATGCTATTATATAATTATTTATATTTATATATGGTTATGTATGAACTTTGATATGGACATAAAAGTTTATATATAGCATTGTATTTTTCCTTATTTTTTAATATGATAACATACATATTCATATCTATTCATATACCGATCTATATGAAATTAGATATGACATATAAGGTCGGGCATTTTTAGATATGGCAGATAAAAAAATATACGATTTTATTTATATTTATATCCCGAAAAAAATTTTAAAAATTTTCTAAGTCTCGGACAATAAAAAAAAATAAAAAAATTTCAAGTCCTAAAAAATTTTATGAAAATTTTCCAAAGTCCCGGAAACAAAATTTTGTTGCCAATTTTTTTTTTGGAGTAAAAAAATCATTGAAAATGTTTTTAGGAGAAATTTTATGTTTTTTGAAAAATTGTTAAGTTTCGAAAAAATGTTTTTAAATTTTCTAAGACACAAACATTTTTTAGAATTTTCAAATCCCGTAAACATGATTTTATCCCAGCAAAACTTTGGTAATGGGTAGTGATCATATAACACATTACCAGGTAATGTATATACCTTATTTGTAGCATTATTTTAGGATGTCTTACCAAACATTTGTTGCACAACGTATTATTTTCAAGTGAAAAATAATGCATTACTAATAATTTGATACGTAATGCATGATTATTGGAAAAAATGTATTTCATATTTATTATTTCTAAACATTAAATCATGGATGACTTATATTTGGTAACATTATGTATTATTTGAAAGTTTGAAATAATGCATTATTTATAATTGAATGCATAATGCATTACAATAACATAAAAAATAATTATTTTATAAAAAAATGCATAAGTTAAAACTAGAGATGGGCTCACGACAGGAAATTTCTAACGACACACACTCACGAGAATATTTTATCTACTTACACTCACTTACAATCACGTAAGTAAATTTAATACAAAATTACTTTTTCACTACTCGTAACCAGGGTTGGCAACCGAAACGAATAACGATATCGGTAACGGTATTGGTATTATATATTTTTTATATAGGTAACGGTAAAGGTAACGGTATTTTCGATTATTTCGGTAACGGTGAACCGTTACCGAAGCATCAATACCGGTACGTACCGGTATTATAAAAAAATGTTAACAAGTCACAAATTTGTTAAAAATCAGAAAAAAAAATTAAAAAAATTGTTAAATTCTGTACCTTTTCTATACATAATTATATATGTACTAATATTAAATACTATGAATTAATTCAGAATTAAAATAAAACATTCACGCAATAATGTAATTCAACAAATACGAACTCATGTTCGTAGAGACATCTTTGTCCAATAAGCAAAAAAATCTGCATTTCACGCCACATGAGAAATCTGCATTTTGAGCCAGTTGAGAAATCTGCTGATTATAGTAGACGCGGTTTGCTAAATTTCTGTCGGGATAATCCAGGTAGAATCTGCTAAAAAAAAAACGCCAAGACAGCAGACAAATCTACTGATTTTTAAAGAGAAATCTGCTGATTTCAAATAAATAGTTCAGGATGTGATCAAAATTGTTTGTCCTGTTGTTAAAAAAAATCGGCAGGGATAAAAAAAAAATTGGCAAGGATGTTACAGGGGATGTTTTTTAACGAGGAGGGTGGGCGGTATCGGAGGGGCACCTTTCCTCTCGCCATAGATGTTGGGAAATTAATTTTATTTATATTTGCGCATAAATAATACAATTTTATCAATATTTAATTTAATTTTCTATAGCCAAGCCCCCAAAAGGCTCAGACCGAAAAAAATCGCATTTTCTAATCTTGGTCAATGAACTTCAAACGGCATAAAATTTTTTCATTTTCTAAACAAACCCAATAAGCACTTTTAAAATTCAAGTGCAAATCAAGTATAAATCAAGCGTAAATCAAGTCCTTAATTCTAGTCTATGCTTGAATTATACTTGAATTACACTTGAATTCAATAGTATTCTCCAGCAAAACGGATACTTGAATTCAAGCGCTGTTTTTACAATTGAAAACCAGTGAAAAGGCTGTAAAAACAGGGCTTGAATTCCAGTGTCCGTTTTGCTGGAGTATGCTATTGAATTCAAGTGTAATTCAAGTATAAATCAAGCAGGGGCTGGAATTTAGGGCTTGATTTACACTTGTTTTATACTTGATTTGCACTTGAATTTTAAAATTGCTTATTGGGAATAGACAAAAAATTAAAAAAAATATGTTTTCTGGGGTTTTGTTAGTTTTTCAAGGGGGAACTTTTTTCATCGGTTCCGATTTTCCCATTCCGGAACTTAACCAGACTATGACCATAAGACGTATTCGTACCAGAAGAGTAACACGTTTATTTTGGATGGTATCGTATCTTCTACAGGAAAGACGAACATCGCATACAATCGATCACTGATTAATAATATAAAATCTTTATGAGGTCCAAGACCTATATTCGAATTTTGTTAATTGCGAATGTAATCATTGGTTGGATTGGCAATGAACAAAAATTTGTTTTTTTATTTTAAGTATATTAAAAATATTTTAATATGTTTTTAATCCACAAAAAAATTAAAATAAGTAATATTAATGCAACCGAAACAAAACCGTTATAATACCGGTAAAAACCCGAATAAAGGTAACGGTTTTTTATCGGTAACGGTATTTAAAAATTTTTATTTCGGTATTGGTAACGGTAACGGTAGTCAATATTAAAGGGTTTTTAATCGGTAACGGTATTGAAAGGGTAACTGTAGCCAACACTGCTCGTAACACCTTATATATTATGTTCTGGTATGCTATATTATTTCATTTCTCGTAACCTATAAAATATCATATATTTTACACCTTACTCGTATTCTTCGTTATAAATTTTTGACTTATTTTATACCTTACTGGTATTCTTTGTGATAATGTGGATGGATTACTTTGAGTCTCATCGCCGGTTAAAATCATCAATGCTGCAATGTATAAAATAAGAGATCATATACCATATTTTATACCTTATTTGGTAATCTAAGTTTGCTGGGTAGAAAACGAAATTGAAAAATTTTAAGTAAAAAATTCCGAAGAATGCAATAAAAACTCTTCTAACTGATAATGTATCCAATCTGATAAAATAATTTCTAATATCACGTTTAAAATTCCCAAAAAATTTACCAGATTTCATCTAATTATATAAAAATTTATCTAATTTTAACAGATAAGATATGATTTAATACAATTAGATAGACCCATTTTTGGGATCAAACTTAATCAAATTTGATATTATTTTATCAAAAATAATAGAATTTGATATAATCGTATAATATTCGATCCGCCAATTTTCGGATCAAAATTAATATGGATTTGCATAAAACCATATCTGTTGTAACGACGTGTTTTCACTGGTTGCTGGGATAGAACTCGCGGCGGCCAGGGTTCGATACAAAATATTTATTTTTGAAGACCGAGAGAGGAGAGAGGCAATAAAACGGCACAAACATATTTTTCTCATAAAACATTACAATCTTTATTAAACGTAAAACATATGTCCGACTTATAAAACTACGGCACGACGAAAATGCAGCACGAGGTAAGCCTTATGAGAGATTATTGTTGTTGGTGGGGATCACTGACAGCTCCAGTGGACTGGCTAGGAAATTTGGTACAACCGCAAATCCTCACCGAAAGCTAGTACAACTAGACGATCTTGTCCACTGTGGTGATGGCCAATACTGGGTAGACGAGAAATTTGGTACAACCGCTAATCCCGTCTTCGAAAGCTAGTACAACTAGACGATCTTCCAGCACTGCCAGTGAACTTTATTTAGTTGCCAGATGTAAAACGTCTAACCCAACTAAATAAGGTCTTACCTCAATGCCGTCTGCGGACGAACTCCCTCATTCTTCAAACAACACTGCCTTTTATATGCTTGTGCGATCAACACGTACACACACACTAATACTAGTAAATCTATAAACAACACAACAAACATCTGTAGACTACAGTTGTACAAAACAAACAGTAGTATAATTTAGTACGAATGTTTATAAAAGACAGTGTTGTATTTTAGTGGAGGTTATCCGTTACTTAAATTTAAATTAAAAATACTAAATAAAATAATAATAATAATACACAGTATGATACATTACAATATTATATGGGGACAAAAACGAGTCCAGCGACTTTTGTCGTCACACTGTTCATATAAAATTAAATATTGCGTCATATAACTTTTTTTTACTCGGGATGGTAAATTTCTTCTAATTTTATATTGAAGATTATATTAGATATAATCAGATATAGTTATATATTATTATATCTTATCAGATTTAATTTTTTATAATATCAAATGAGATAATATTTCCACTTCCCTTTTTTGGGATCTAATTATATCTAATTATATCAAATTTTATCTAATAAGATATAGTTATACATTTTGGATCCTCCATCAAATCAAATGATCACATGATATACAGCGCCGTATTACTTTTTTTTAGTCGGGTACTAAATTTTTTGTAATTTTCACACGCAAATATCTCGAAAATTGAACGTGCTAGAAAAGTTCAAATGGATGATATGGATTTAGAATGTGCATTTACTATTAAGTTTCTTGGTGGCAACTTTCGAATAAGTTACAGTGGAACTACAGAAAGTACTAAATTAGCGGTTTTTGGAATCTTCAAATGCGAATATCTTAAAAACAGTGTAACTTAGAACAATTTTGAAACCAAATTTGGAATCAGGAGGTCGGAATCTATAAAGTCTATATATTGAAATTTAAATAAATTTAAAAAATCTATTTTAAATTTCAAATTTCTCATATAATTTTTGAAGTCGATTTTAAAAAACAAAAACAATTTATATGTAAATAGAATTTAAAGTCGATTTTAAATTTGTTTTACTTGTTTTTGGTATGGCTGTGTATTTTTAATTAAATTTCTATAAAGAAAATTTCCCTGTTTCAAAAAAAAAAAAAAAACATTTTCATAATAAATAATATTTATATTATCTTTTATGTATATCTCTTGAAATTACAATAAGTTCCAATGACTGCTCACATGAAGACATTGTCTTAACAATTTACAAACAAAAAACATACAAATTGTAACAATACACCTAGTAAAATATAACAACAAACATAATGTATGAAGACATATACAATCAGACTAACAGACATACAAACAACTTATAACAAAACTCACAAATTAGCAACATATCACAATCATACAAACATATCATAACATATAAAAAAAAATTATAAATAAAATACATAGAAACTCGCACATACTGACTGACACTTATTGTTTGGAGAGTTATACATAAACTATGTAAGTAAAGTAGATGGGCGAGTTTTATTTAATTTAGATTTTTGGTTTTCTTTAATTCCACCACTTAAAATTTGTGATGATCCCATATCGATTTTAAGACGATCTCTCGATCTTTGTCCGTCTGTCTGCAGAAACACACTTACATTCGAAAGACAACTCTTAGTTGGCATTTATATGTATTTGTATTTTTCCCAAACGGCGGAAGCTAGAGACTTGAAATTTGGACTGTAGGTTCAATAAGGCTGGATTTTCACCAAAGTTGATTCTAAGGGGGTAAAAAGGCTTAAAAAGTGTACTTTTGGTACTTTTTTATCTCCTGAAATAATGGTTCTAGAAACTTGAAGTTTGTAATGTAGGTTCACATCATATAGATAGCTCCACCAAGGCTGAGTTTTTCCAATATTGATTCTTAGGGAGCAAAAGGGTAAAAACGTTGTAATTTTGTTACTTTTTTTTATTCCCTGTTTTAGTAAGTGATTTCTTAACCCAAATCTCTTATAATTTATAAATTACCAATAGTACAGTAGTTTTTTAGTATCTTCAAAGTAATAAAATTAGTAATTTAAAAGTAATATACAATTGATAATATCTGAAATACAATTGATAATTTCTGAGATACATTTGATAAGTTCTGAAATACAGTTGATAACTTCTGAAATACAATTAATAATTTCTAAAATACAATTAATAATATCTGAAATTCAATTGATAATTCTGAAATACAATTGATAATTTCTGAAATACATTTGATGAGTTCTGAAATACAATTGTAACTTCTGAAATACAATTAATAATTTCTGAAATACAATTGATAACTTCTGAAATACAATTGATAATTTCTAAAATACAATTGATAATTTGTGAAATACAATTGGAAATGTATTTGAACTAAAACCCCACTTTCTTTTTGAGGATCCTTCGGTAAAAAAAAAACATTCTGTAAAAGTTAAAAAAATGTACTTTTTGTACGTTTTGCATTTCCTTAAATAACGTTTGTAGAAACTTGAAATTTGAAATGTAGGATCTTTCGGTGAAAAAACATTGCGGAAAAGTACTTTTCGTAAATTCCGATACATAGGGGGTAAAAGGGGTAAAAAATTTACCTTTGTACTTTTTATTTTACTGAAATAACGATTCTAGTCGCTTGATATTTGGAATGTAGAATTCTTTAGTAATAAGATTATTCTGGAAAAAGCACTTTTTGAAAATTTCTTTTCTAAGGGTAGTAAAAGGGTAAAAAAGTGCACTTTTGGTACTTTCTATATTTTTTGATATAATGATCCTAGACACTTGAATTTTAGAATGTGAATCCTTCGGAAGAAGTACTTTTTCCAGAATAATTTTATTACTAAATAATTCTACATTCCAAATATCAAGCGACTAGAATCGTTATTTCAGTAAAATAAAAAGTACCAAGGTCAATTTTTTACCCCATTTACCCCCCATGAAACGGAATTCACAATCCAAAGAATTTATTTCGGTAAAAGTACTTTTTGGAAATTCCGTTTCTTAGGGGTAAAAATTTTACTTTTAGTACTTTTTATATTTCCTGAAAAAATGGTTGTAGAAACTTGGAAAATAGATCCACTAGAATCAACATTTATCAATGTTGATTCTATGTGGTAAAAAAGATAACAAGGGTACTATCGGTAATTTTTTTTTTTAATTTCTTGAAATAATGGTTTTAGAAACTCGAAATTTGTTATGTTGGATCGTTTAGTGAAAAAAATATTCAAAAAGTACTTTTTGAAAATTCCTCTTCTTAACACTTGATATTTGGAATGTAAGATCCTTCAGTGAAAAAATATTCTGGAATAAGTATTTTTGAAAATTTCATTTCTATGGATCTTAATGGGGTAAAAAAGTGTACTTTTGGTACTTTTTATATTTTTTGATACTTATAATGATAGTAGACAATTAAAATTTGAATTTAGGTTTCTTCGGTGAAAAAAAACATTATGGAAATGGTACTCTTTGCAAATTTCGTTTCATAGGGGATATAAGGGATAAAAAAGTGTCCTTTTGATACTTCTTATACATCCGTAAATAATGGCCCCAGAAACTTAAAATTTAGAGATACTGAAAAAAAAATAAAATAAAAATGAAAAAAAAAAAAATGTTTGGTACTTTTTATATTTCCTGAAATAATGGTACAAGAAACCTGAAATTTTTAATGTCGGTTCACTCCCGGAAAATAGATCTCCTAAATCTGTGTTTTAGTCAATATTGATTCTAAAGGGGTACTTTTGGTACTTTTTTTATTTCGTGAAATAATGGTCGCAAAATTATTTTTTCTTGAAAATTCCGTTGGTGCTTTTTATGTTGTCTGAATAATAATGGTATAAAAGCTTTAAATTTGGAAATTAGGATTCTAGAAAAGTACTTTTTGGAAATTTAGTTTCTAACGGAATAAAAGTGATAAAAAAGTGTACTTTTGGTATTTTTCTATATTTTTGAAATAATGCTTCTACACCCAAAAAGAAAACGTGGGTATTCAATACTAAAAATTTAACTAAATTTTAGTCCAAAAGGACCTTGTGCAGAAATTGGTAACCAATACTAAAATTTTTAACTAATATTATTCAAAACCAGTAAAAATTACTAATTTTAGTACTTTGAAGATACTAAAATTAGTAACTTATTAGTAGATTTTGGTACAATATCAGTTACTAAACCTTTTACTGTAGAATTATTTTGAGTGTAGAAACTTGAAATTTGGAATTTAGGATTCTTTGAAAAAACCTTGTAGAAAAAGTACTTTTGGAAAAAAATGTGCTTTTGGTACTTTTTATTTTTTCCGATACTAGGATACTTGAAATTTTGAATGTAGAGGTGTTCGGGGAAAAAAGTGTACTTTTTTGAAAATCCATTTCTAAATTCGTGAAAAATGTGTACTTTTTGTAAATCCTGAATTAATGGTCCTTGAAACTTGAAATTTTGAATGTATGATTCTTTGGTGAAAAAACATTCTGGAATTATATCTAAGATAAAAACTTAAGATTTTTTTTATTTCTTTAATGCATGTAATATGGAAAGGAATGAAAATTACATGGCACAAAATGAGATGAAACTGGGAACGAAATGGAATAGAATGGGGAACAAAATGAAATGGAGCAGTGAAGATATGTATTGATCAGTTTTTCAAATTTTCGCAATCAATAATTTTTTTACTCAATTCTTTTTATCTATTTTTTTTCACTCAAACTTATTTTTTTTTTTTTAATTTTGATTTTTCACTGATTTTTTTTCACTCGAAATGTGTTCCACTCAACTTCATATGATATCCCGTTATTAGGGCTAGGAAACTTTCAAGAAAATATTTCACCGGGACGTGCCATCGAAGTTATTTAAATTTTATTGTTTAAATTATTCTAAACAGTTTCTATGAAAGACTTAAACGTCCACAATTAAGTAAAACAAAAACTTTTTACGGAAACATTTTTGAAATCGGGACTCCAATCGAGATTCATTTATAATATGGTATTTAATATTACCGGTTATGAAGTTCCGGCGGGCGTGCTATTAATAAACATATTGCAAAAATATTTTTTTTTTTGCAAAAAAAAAGTGCAATTTTGAGCAACAAAACCGTTGCGATTGCAAAATAATAATAAGCAGAAATAATGTATGTCTACAGTTAATTTTTCATATCTCTCATCGTTTTCGAGATAAGCTTGAAATGTTAATTGTATGACTTTTGGACGCGATTTTTTTAAAAAGGGCTTCAAAATCAAGAAATAAATTTACATTGCTCGCAACTTGAGGATAAAGTCGGTACGGACTGAGCGTGAGTCACAAACTCTGAATTATTTTTTGTAGTGACACTCTCAGACTAGAAGGAATTTCGTGATTTCGTAATATAAGACTAAAAGTAGGGTCACATTAACTCAGCCAACTATCCTGGAAAATCTTTGTTCAACTTTAGTACAATTGGATAATTTTTAAACTACTTTATGACCATAGGTTTTATTATTATAGTAAATACAATACAATTGGAAATTTAACACCTTCTTTCAAAAGCTGGCTATTTGTGTACATTTTTTTTCATATTTTGATTTTACAGTTGAGACATAACAGCGCCTTTAGTTAAGTTAACTTATGTTTCATTAAAAATTTCATTCATACTTTAGTTTGTTATTTTTTATTATTATTTATTTAATTTATTTTTATGTTTATTCGTGAGGTTTCTATGATAAAACTTAAATAAAATTATAACTCTTTTTTTTTTTTGTTTTTTTGGTGTGTTATATTTCATGTCTCTCTAACAAATGAACATTTTATGTTATTGCAGCACTCAAAATACAAACATTTGGTTGTGTTGGACGTATTTTTTTTTAATTTTTTTCTCTAAAGTGTAATGAAGAATTTGTAATTCATTTCATGCCAATCACTCAATCAAAACGTCACTTTTTTTAGTGTTGAAAAAATTGTGAATACAATTTTAGGCACTGAAAGAAAAAAACAAAAATTGGATTATAAGGAAAAAAAACAGTGACACAATTAATAAATATGAAAATTGTAACCCATTTTAATTAAATTTAATTTCTTTGCTAAAAACTGAAAAACTTCAAAAAATATTTTTTTTTTAATTTTGTGCTTTTTTACTATATTATTTTTTTGAGTGTATTTTTTTGTATATAAAAAGAACTAGAAAAAATAAAGACTACAGGTGGAAATTGAAATAGAAACGTCAGAATTTCTGCTCTAATTATAAAGTGGTATGTTAGTGTAAAGTAAGTTTTGTATATTTGTCTGATGTATAAATAGTGTTTTTTTTGCAGTTTTTTTTTTTGTTTTATTATTTTCTCAAATATTGTAATAAAAAACTATTTTTTTTTTGTTTATTATTTTTTCTACAAGATATAAACATTGCTGAGGTGTAATATTAGTATTTGTATTTTTACTATTATGGTGTAAGATGACTTGATGGTTTAATGAACTCATGTTAGTAAAGTTAGTGCTAAGAATTATAAATGTGACCAGCTGTATTTGAAGACGAAGGAAGAATATATCAGAATTTAACGATTTGTTTTAAAAAAAATAACTCAGAATTTTAAAGTATGTAGAATCATTATTTCAGTAGATGTATCACCGTCTGACAGCTTATAAACTTTTGAATGTAGAAAGCAATTGGAGTGAAACTGTATTTACAGTTTTAAATTTCTTGATCCTGTTTCTTTTTAAAGGAACTTAAAAGTTTTAAAGGATAACATTTAGTAAAACATTTTTTTTTTAATATCTGGTCTTGTCTTATAATTTTACGTTTTATGGCAAATGAAAGATAAAAATCTGTGCTAATTTTTGAGTTCTTTTTGAGATTTGAGTTCCCATTTCTGGAATTCTCCCCTACTAAAACCTGCATATTTATACCCTCCACTCTAGTGAAAAAGGCAGTACCGTTTTTATCGCTAGGGTATACGTGACACGAACCCAAAAAAATTATCTCACATTGGCACGAAATGCCAAAAATTTCTCTAATCTATATATATAAAGTAGTTACGTGACTGACTGATGACTGACTGACATACTAATCACGCATCATCCCACAGCCCAAACCACTGAAGCTAGACTCTTGAAATTTGGATTGTAGTTTCACCTCCCGGAATACATATCCACTAAGGCTGGGTTTTTGGAAATGTTGATTTTAAGAGGTAAAAACGAAGGGTTGAAAAAGGAGAAAAAGTGAGTACTTGGGTACTTTATATTTTTTCTGAAAAAAAAAAAATTCAATTAATTTGAAATTTGAAATGCAGGATCCTCTAACGGTAAAACATCCCAAAAAAAATGACTTTCGGGAAATTCGGATTCCTAAGGGTAAAAAGGGGTAAAAGATGGTACTTTGGTACTTTTTATATTTTTCGAAATTAAGGTCCTACAAAAATATTAAAATTTTCGATGGTGGTTCCAATAACGGAAAAATTCAGAAAACGCACTTTTTCGAAGTTCCGATTCGAAGGAGGGTAAAAAAGCGAGTACTTTGGTACTTTTTATTTTTTCTGAAAAAAAAAATCCTATTAATTCGAAAATTAGAATGTAGAGAGGATCCTCTAACGGAAAAACATTCCCAAAAAAAGTACTTTCTGGAAATTCGGGGTAAAGAAGGGTAAAAAATTCTAGGGGTAAAGAAGGGTAAAAAATTGAACTTTGGTACTGTTTATGTTTTTTGAAATTAAAGTCCTTCAAAAAATTAAAATTTGCAGTGTTGTTTCCAACAACGAAAAAAAATCTGAAAAACTACTTTTTCGAAATACCGATTCTAAGGGGGCAAAAAGCGAGCACTTTTTATTTTTTCTGAAAAAAATCTTATTAATTTAAAAATTGAAATGTAGGATCCTCTAACATAAAAACATTCCCAAAAAAATACTTTCTGGAAATTCGGGCTCCTAAGGGTAAAAAGTTGTAAAAAATGTACTTTGGTGCTTTCTAAATTTTTTGAAATTAAGGTGCTACAAAAAAGTATTAAAATATTAGTTCCAACAACGGGAAAAATTCTGAAAAAGGTAAAAAAGTGTATTTTGGCACTTATTATAATTCCTAAAATAATGGTCCTGGAAACTTTAAATTTGGAATGCAGGGTCATTTGGCGAAAAAAGATTTCTAAAGAAGGCAAAGAATTTTTTGTTTTTTAGCGCATATTCGGAACGGAATGAAAGCCGCATAGGACCAAATCAAATAAAACAGGGAACGAAATGGGGATTTGAAATTTAGAATGTAGGTGCGTCTCCCGAGATATAGATCCTTCAAGGCTGTGTTTTTGTAAAGGTAAAAAAGGTATTTTGCTACTTTTTATAATTCCACAAACCACTGAAGCTAGAGACTTGAAATTTGGAATATAGATGTACCTCCCGGAAAATATGTCCACTAAGGCTTGGGTTTTGGAAATGTTGATTCTAAGGGGGTAAAATTTGCAAAAACAGATACGTTAGTACTTTTTATAGTTCCACAAACCAATGAAGCTAGAGATTTGAAAATTGAAATGTAGCTGCATCTCCCGGAATATAGATCCTCTAAGGCTGGGTTTTTGGAAATAATGATTCTTTGGGGGTAAAACGGGTAAAAAAGGTACTTTGGTACTTTTTAAATAATGTTTTTTAGCTTGAAATTTGGAATGTAGCATCCCATGATAAATAAAGGTCATAAAAACTTAAACTAGGAATGTAGGATTCAACAACAGAAAAAAATCTGTAAAAAGTACTTTTTTCGAATTTTCGATTCTAAGGGAGTAAAAACGAGCACTTTGGTACTTAGCATATTATCTGAAATAATGGTACTGGAAGCTTGAAGTTTAGAATGTAGGATCGTCTAGCGAAAAAAATCATTCCCAAAAGATTTTTTTTTAAACTCTATTCCTAAGGAGTTAAAGAGTACTTTTTATATTTTCTGAAACAAAATAAGGAGCAAAATGATTCTTTTTAATTTAATGAGCATATCCCTAGACTCAAAATAATTCTACAGTAAAAGGTTAAGTAAGTAATTTTAGTACCTTCAAAGTAGAGTTTGCAAATAATCGAGATATTTCATAATCGCGATTACGATTAAAAAAATTGCCGTTAATCGCGATTATCGATTAATCGATTTTTTTTAAATAATTTGAATTGCAAAGCTTTATTGCAAAACTCTTTTAAAATTTACATTTCAGAACGTACGAATTTATAATAATTAATATTTTTAAGAAATAAAATTATAAACTTTCGAATTTTCCCAGCAAAAATAAATCGAGATTTTTACAACACAGCTTCTTTTTATAGCATATCACAGAGCACCCAAAGAGCGCTCTTCATACTGCAGTAGAAGTAAGGAATAGAGATGTGCATGGGTCACGTGATTGACGCATAATCACGTGATTCACGTGATTAGCTAAAAAAATATATATATTTTTGCAAAAAAGTAATGAGTTATTGAAAGTCCTGAAAATAAATATTTATTTGCAATTTAGGCTGTAAAATTAAGTCTAATTCGCATAAAACAAATATAACAAATATTTGTGATTGCGTGATTCACGTGAATTACGTGAATCATGCGTGAATCACGTAAGTGAGCAGAATCACGTGACCCATGCCCATCTCTAGTAAGAAAGGAACATTATAAATTTTTGATAAGATTTTTTTTTTAACTTATAAAATTCTTTTTTGATAAAACTTCACACATATTTTCCATTTTAACATCTTTAATACTTTTTGAATGATAAATTATAAATTTTTGGAGAAAAATACAAGATTTCCTTGCATCTTTATTGTTCTTATATCAACTCTACTGCATCTTAATAGCGATTTATCTGAATTACTAAGAAGTGCTCTGAACTGTGACATCGCCCACGGAAATCATGCCTAAATTCGAGTGGTTTGGACTTTTTCCAAAAGCTGCTTCCAGTTCAGCAACATTTTTGTTTTGGGACGTGTCGGAATACCAGACGATGGCAAGTAAAAACCTGATTTTGGAAAAATTTATTAAACAATTTTACAACAGCATCTTCAGTCGGCAAATAGCCATCAAAGTTTGAAAAAATTACGTTCTTCGACAAAATCATACAACGTTAGAATTTTTTTACCAAGTCCGACCAAAGCCTTTTGAATATATTTCTACAACAAAATTGAGGGGTTACTAAGATCAGAATTTAAATTTTACTTTAAATTTGAACATTTACGAGAAAAAAATAGGAAAGAAGAATGGCAAACAAATTAAATGAATCTTGGACCAAGATTTTATATATTAAATTCGTTATAAAAAAGTGAATTTCATAGATAATGATTAATCGTAATCGAATGATTTTTTGTCGATTACGATTACGATTAATTGGTCCGATTAATCGCGATTACGATTACGATTTTAATCGTTTTGCAAACTCTACTTCAAAGTACTAAAATTAGTAATTTTTACTGGTTTTCAATAATTTTAGTAAAAAATTTTAGTATTGGTTACCAATTTCCGCACTAGGTCCTTTTGGACGAAAATTTTGTTAAATTTTTAGTATTGAATACCCACGTTTTTTTTTTGGGTGTTAAAACTCTTTTGTTATTTAACGGATACTATTCGAAAAGGAATGAACACCACATTGAACGAAATTGGATTGAGTAGCGAACCAAATGGAATAGAACAGGGAACGAAATGGAATGAAACTGAGAACGAATTCAAATGAAAATGTTTTAAATTTTTTTTTTACTAAATTTTTTTTGTACTTATTAATTAATTTTTCAGTAATTTTTTTTATACATTCATACATATTTGTTCATATTTTTACAAAATTTTTTCATTAAATTTTTGACTCAAAGTTTTGTTTACTTAATTTCCTTTTTTTTTGCTTAAAGTTGACGTAGTATTTATTATACCAACTGGTGAATTTGTTTTTTTATTGTAAGTGTTGTGATCATCATAAGTACAGTTTTTGTATCGGATTAAGACATATCGTCACCTTAGAATTGGTTTGCTCTATAGGATGGTAAAAACTCCATCCTATGGAGCAAACCAATTCTCAGGTGACGATATATAAAGATTACATAGCGAAAAATTTCAAAAATGTGTCAGATATTGTGCTCGATTCTGGAATATGATTTCACCATTCACCTAATTGTTAAAAAATTTGATATTCTTTCGAATTTAGAAGTTATTACATTTGTTTTTGTAATTATTAAAGATATTAACTAGATTTTTAATTTTTACAAGAAAAAAATTTTAAAATCTTAAAATTCGAATGAATATCAAATTTTTTACAATTAGGTGAATGGTGAAATCGTATTCCAGAATCGAGCACATTATCATTATGAATCTGTATTTACGGGCAACGAAATACCCTGCGCACGCTAGTGCTAAATATAGAGCTAATTTTTCATGATCATATTTATGTTCTTTACTTCTTATTTAGTTCATTAAACATTTTTAGATCAAGATTATTTTAATTTGATAACAATTTTAGGCTGGTGTCTTATTTTTAATATGACGAGAAAAAACAAAAGAATGTTAGAATTACTGTACCCATGTTCTTAAAATCAAAAAGGTTTGTGACTTACAAGGGAAGTATCTCAACCCTTATGAACCGATTTGCCTGAAACTTGAAATATATATAAATGAGACGATTTTAAGGGTGGGGTGTCTCGGCTTATCGGCCATATCAGTGTTTAAAAATTTCGTTGTCCCCTTATGAAACAATGAGGACCTTCGGGAAAATTTCGATAACTCCCGAACTAACAGGAATATCGTCTAGAGCAAAAATACATGTCGACTTAAATTTGATAAAGAATATTTTATATTAACATGGATATCGTAGGTCTATGTCTTCATATATATACCCCCCAAAAATTACACATTTTCATGAGAAAAATATTTAACGACGCCGAATTTTTACAAGGTTATGCCACCGTTGGATAGGCATTAAAAAAACCTTTCTTCTCATATGGAAACATCATATAGTTTCTTAGCAAGAAATGGCCGAAAAATTCAAAAAACGATTTTTTCGCCAATTTTTGAAACATTTTTTGAGCCCATAAATTCCCGATACGGCCGATAAGCCGAGACACCCCAACCTTAAAATGGTCTCATTTATATATATTTTAAGTTTCAGACAAATCGGTTCATAAGGGTTGAGATACTTCCCTTGTTAGATTTGTAACTTGTATAATAATTCCTCTGTTGGTGAATAAAGCATAACATACTATATAAAAAAAAAAAATATTTTTCATTTTTTGTTCGTTAAAATGTTTTTTTTTATATAATTTTGTTATAAAATTTTTTTTATCAATTTTTTATTTTTGTTATCAAAAATATTTTTTTACATAACTTTTTTTTTTATCAAAAGTTTTTTTTTTTTTTTTTATCAAAAATATTTTTTTTTTATTTTTATAAATGAGAACTGATTTTTTTTTTGTTAAATTTCCAATCTTTATTTATATGTTAATTTAAAAAAAAAAAATCAAAAGTGGTAAAAAATTGACGAAAATGCACTCAAAAAATGAATTTCCATTTAAAATGCATTTTTTAATGACACAATTTTTTTTTAAATAAAAATCCGATATTTACTTAAGAAGTTATAGCTCTTTAAACACACACCTCTTCCAGCAAGTTTAGGTTGTGTTGAAATGGTGGAAAAATCGGCTAATGGCATTTCACTCCTTTTTTATTTTTAAAAATAAATAACTTTAAAAATCTATAACACAAAAATCCTAGCTGATCCTGTTTTCGAGTTATAGCTAAAAAATTACACTGTTTGACAACAAAAACCTCAAAGTGAAATATCCAACTGATTCTCATGAATTCCAATCTGTCATCCAATTTTTTCTAGCACGTACCGTTTTTATGATATTCGTTGTTAAAAAGTAAAAAAACCAATAACTTTGCACTTTTGATGGTCCACTGTTACAGATTCTTTCAAAAATATGACTTGATTTCTTATAAAATGGATCTCCTGATTCCTTAACTGCAATCCAAGTTTTTCTAGCAGGTTTTTGAGATATTCGCGTTTGAAAATTTTTCCACACGAAAATCTCGAACGCGAATATCTCAAAAACGGAGAATGCTTGAAAAATTTGGATTGCAGTTTTGGAATCAGAAGGTCCAATTTATATGAAATCAAGTCATATTTGTTACATAACAGTGGATCCGAAACGTGCGAAATTAACGGTTTTTTTTTACTTTTTAACAGCGAATATCTCGAAAAAGGTACGTGCTAGAAAAAATTGGATGGCAGATTTGGATTCAGGAGAGCAAAACCTACTAGAATCAGTTGATATTTTACTGGGAGGTTTTTGTTGTCTAATAGTGTAATTATTTAGCAATAACTCGAAAACAGGATCAGTTAGGATTTTCGTGTTACACGATTTTTAAAGTTCAAAATTAAGAGGAGTGAAATGCCACCATCCGAATTTGTCACCATTTTAACACAACCAAAACTTTCTTGAAAAGGGGTGTGTAAACTTAACCACTTTTTAAATATTTTGTGATTTTTAAAAAATGATAATCGCGAATAAAATCTCGAATTTTTGGAATTTAATAAAACTGTAAATGGGAATGTCTAAATGGCTTTATAGAGCATCTGTGTTCATAATATAAAAAAATCCGAAGATTTTCTTTTGCTTTCCCGAGTAAAAAAAAAACTTTTTAGATCTAATTTGATCTCAAAATTGGCTGTATCAAGTTGGATCAGATATTGATCTAATTGTATTATTTTAGATACACAAATATAAAAAATGATACAATTAGATCCGAATTTTGGTCACATCCAATTAAATCCAGTTGATCTTATTTTGTATAAATTAATATAGATATATATAATTACATAAAGTCAGATATATTTATGTATAACCTCAGATAAGAAAATGGAGCCGCAGTAAATCTTAGATAAAATTAGATATGAACATATAAAAAGTCATATATAATTTAATATGCTTATATCAAATTATATATCATTATATCAAAACTTTTTTACTAGGGTTGTCATAATTAGTAAACAAAATATTTAACAAAAAAATATTTTATTTTTTGCTTAAATATTACCTTATGATTATTGGAATTTTAAAATTATTATTAAGTCTCCCGAGTAAAAAAGAAATGATATAGTCATATACAATATTGTATAGGAATATAGATTTGTATATGTTTATATCTGACACAATATGTTTCTAGATAAAATTATGTATAGGAAAAAATATTTCAATAATTTCCAATATAGTCTCAGATAATGTTATATATTATTATATGTGGTCACATATATTATTATATATGCCGTATATAAATATACAAGATTGGCCAAATTAAATACAACTCCACATATAAATATATATGTTACCATGTCAAATAATATATTATTATATTACAGCAAAAAAGCAAAAATGTTCTAAGTTAATTTTGATATTATTTTATGTAATTTTATACAAAAAAAAATCAAAATTGTTGAAAAGAAAAACAAATAATAAAAATTTTAACAAAAATTAATTTATATTTTTACCAAATTAAAATTATAAAAAAAAACAAAACTTGGAAGATTGTTGCTAATTCTAATTTTAATATAACCCAAAAAGAAAAAACCCTAAATGAATTTAATAACAACATAAAAATATTTGTTTTAAGTTTTAAAATTTTTGGTCCAAATTTTTTTTAAAAAATTTATATGAAATATGAGATTATATAATTTTTAATATAATTTGATAAAATTTTACAAATCCACATTAGACCAAAATTCGGATCTAATTAAATCTAACAATATCATATGTGATATTATTAGACAATTTTAGATAATTTCTGATACAGCCAATTTTGAGATCAGATTAGATCAATTACGAGCTGCTACCATATTAACTAAGATATAATTACATAAAGAACCAGATTAATTTTTTTACTCGGGCTGTTTTAGAAAAATAAAAGATGATACATTGCAAAATTTCGTTCGAACAAGATTTAACCTCAGGTGTGAATTAGGTATAAAGCTTATTCGTCGCCTGCCTATTACATTTTTTAGAGCAAAAAATCTAAAAAAATAAAATTTTCTGAATTTTAAAAAATTATTTAAATACAACTAAAGCGATTTTTTGAAATCCACCATGACAGAGCGATGAGGAGTTTTATAAGCTATTCAAAAGAATATCAACTAAAATCGGTTAAGAATTGCGACCTGTAGGCAAAATCGTTTAAAAAAAGTAAGTTTTTCCCGACTGTGTGTCGGTATGTATTGCCGACACAACAAAAATTTTAAAAGCATTTTTGTAGCTCTTAGCACGTAGAAAATGACTTAACTCTTACAGGATATTGAGAAAGTAACAAAGTACACATTTTTACCGAATGAGATTCAAAGATTTCGTTCCGCAGGATGGTCCTAGATTACCATAGAATCAAATTTTTCAAGAACTTTTTTTTTCAGAATATTTTGTTTTTTCATCTTCCACATTTAAAATCGGAATTTTCAAAATTCTCGTCCAAGTGAGTGATTCTGTCGGGATTCTAGGTTAAACGGATATTATGACAAATCTGCCAGTCAGTGTCAACTAGGGATGCCAAACGGGAAATCCCGAATCCCGAAATCCCGGGATTTTTCGGGATTGACAAATCCCGAATCCCGGGATTTATTTTTTTCAATCCCGGGATTTTTCGGGATTTTCCGGGATTGAGAAATCCCGAAAAATCCCGGGATTTCGGGATTTTTTTTGTCAAATATTGTAATCAAAATTGACTATTTCTTCAGTGTTTGTTGTCCGATGGTAACAAAATTGATATCGTTTGAAAGGTGTTTGAAATATCTCTCAAATGAGGCATGTTGGGCTTAAATTCTCTTACTCTTTTGGAGTACAATTTAATTTTCAGGTCGTATTACTTAATATACAGAAGGGTGAAGCATATCTTCAGTATTGTTCCTGCAGGGAAATGTCTTTAGGTTCCTTTTTTACTTCAAAATCGGAAAATTTCGAACAAAGTAAAACATTTTTTTACTTTGTTTGAAACTTTCACATTTTCTTGTCTAAAAAGGAGCCCTACAGGTCCAATATTTTTTTGTATAAATATTGACCCTAAAAGGCAACTATTCCGACCACGACGATTTTAAAATTCGAAAAAAAAAATTGTGTCAACCTAATATGCAGTTAGCTGCCGATTTATGTAAATACCAACATTTTTAAGAAACAGTTAAATTTTGCTCAGATTTTAATTTATAAGGGATCATTAAGTAATTCATCTGTAAAGTTAATTTTTAACGGTTTTAGTGCGTAAATGAGTTAAAGCGGATGAGGGGAAAAATTCCCCCTTGAAGCACCAAAACAGCATCTGAAAACCCAAATTTGTTTACCAATTTGTACTTTTGTTAAGCAAATGACACATTTTTAAGTTTCACCTAGCCAAAAAAATTATTTTTTTTTCGTCCCGCCCCTTTTTGTGGGCGTGAATTTAAAAAATAATATAAATAATGATAAAATTCTGTTACTTGGGCGTAATAAATGTATTTGCAGCGTTTGAAAGGCTACGTTAGCTACCCGTTTTTTTGCTTTTGCTTTTCATATCACTTCAAACAATTTCAATATTATAAGTTATAGCTTTTGTTTATTTTTCTTTTTTGTGTTTGCTTAAACTACAACAACATGAAAAAAATAAAAACTCCAAACAGAGCAGTAGCGGAAAACAAATTTTATTGTTGTAGCCTACAAATATACTACAGTAGTATATTTGTAGGCTACAAATATACTACAGTAGTATATTTGTAGGCTACAGTATTACTACAGTATAACTACAGTAGTATTACTACAGTAGTATTACTACAGTAGTATTACTACAGTAGTATTACTACAGTATCACATTGTAAACAAATGTTGCAATATAAAAACGTGATCATATTAAAAATTTCGTTAAGATGGTGTAAAATGAATACAACATCGAAAAAAGAATAATAATAATTTTTAATAAAATTCTTTTAATTTTGGTCAAAAAAATATAGAAAAATTTGGAATTTTGTCGAATTTTTCGATATTTTCGAATATGTACGCGATTTTAATATTATCGGTCTAGACGCTCAGAAGTTATGAAAAAAACCGTGACATTAACATTGGGTTAGAGATGGGCGCTGGTCACGTGATTTGCGTGATTCACGTGAATCACGCGTGAGTGATTTTCATTTAAATCACGTGATTGTGAGTGAGTGTGAGCTGAAAAAAAAATCTGAGTGAGTGAGTCATTTTTTTTTGCGTGAGTTTGCGTGATAAGATTTTTAGATTAGCCCATTTTTTTTATTTTTTGTAAAAAAATTTTTTTGAAGTTTTTTTTTTTGGTAAGAGAATTTTATTGCGTGAGTAGATTTTGCGTGACTCACGCGTGAGCGTGATTGAATCTGGCGTGAGTAAGATTTTTATTACTCACGTGAATAGTGAGTGAGCATGAATAAAAATAAAATTGCGTGAGTGATTCGATTATTTTTGCGTGAGCTTGAGTGAGTGTGAGTCAAAATACACTCACGCACCCATCTCTACATTGGGTTTTTCGAAAATTCACGTTGTGAAAAATACACAAAACATGGTTTTAACTAGAGATGGGCGCGTAAGTGATTTTTGACTCACACTCACTCACGCCCACGACAGGAATTTTTGAATCACGCACACTCACTCACGAGAAAATTTTTTCTACTCACACTCACAATCACGTGAGTAAATTTAATACAAATCACACTCACTCAAGCTTCACTCACACTCTCGTTGACTCACACTCACGAAACTCTTATTCATACAAAAAAAAATTAAAAACTAAAATTTGAAAAATCTTTTAAAATTTTCAACAAAATTTAAAGTTCAGCGTAACTTAAAAAATCGACTCACGCACACTCACGCAAAAATCTTACTCACGCAGACTCCACTCACACGCGCGTGAGTAAAATTGAATTTAGTCACACTCAAGCGTGGTCACGCGTGAATCACGTTCTAATCTGCTCATGTGCCCATCTCTACTTTTAATGACAAGGGAACACCACAACAATGTTTGCCAAAGTTTTTTTTTGAGAAGTTGAATTATAATTTTACATTAAAACAATCCAACCCTATTCTTTATACACATTAAAATAAAACAGTTATGTTAAACAAGATAAGTGTGTGTGTGTGTTTATAGTTTTATTAAATTTTTTCTTTGTAGGCTACAAAAACAATATTTGTAGGCTACCAAAAATAATTTGTAGGCTACAGGTAGGCTACCAAAAATAATTTGTAGGCTACTTGTAGGCTACACAATTCTAATGTTTTTGTTTTTTTTGCTACTTATTCATTTTTAAAAACAATCGTAAGCTCTCGCTACAAAAACAGAAATGTGCAAGTATTAGTAGCTATAGCAATTGAATGATTTACATATTGTTTGTTTTTAAAACTACACATATCGTCAATTTTGGTTGTTTAAGCTACTTTCTTCGTAGTAATTTAAACGCTGTGTATTTGTAAACATTTATCGCAAAAGGGAAGAAAACCGTTAAAATGCGATTCGCCTACCAATAAGACAATTAATACAAATTTTGTATTGGCAGAGGACGTTGGGGACACCTTTCCCTCGCGAGGAATTGTAACATATTTATTTACACAATTTTATCATTATTTAAACAAATATTTTATATCCACGTCTACAAAATAGGCCGTCCGAAAAAAAATTATTTTCTAATCTTTTGAATTCGACTGCATCGCGTCTTTCACAGACGCACATCGTTCGAGTCTATTCAAATCGGCCATAGCTGTTCCTAAATTTTCGGGTTTTCTGTGCTAAATATGTAAAACTTTACGAAAAATATTCAATGGTTATGAATTAATTGAATATTTAATTATAAAAAAAATATTAAAAATATAACGTAAAAAAACTTAATTTTAATAAATCCCGAAAAATCCCGAAATCCCGAAAAATCCCGGGATCCCGAAAAATCCCGAAATCCCGATAAATCCCGGGATCCCGGGATTAGGATTTTAAAATCCCGAATCCCGGGATTTGCAAATGTCAATCCCGTTTGGCATCCCTAGTGTCAACATATTTTTATATGAAAAGATTCTCAGAATCTTTAGATAAAATAGTAATAATAGAAGTTTTCTGAATCTGAAAACTTTTCTATACGAAAAACGTTTAAGAATCTGATTCTTAATTATCTGATTCTCATTACAAAAAAAAATATTTTTTTTAAATAAAAAATGTCTTAGAATTTGAGAATTTTTATCCTCCAGAAAAAAGTGTACCCCAATCTGTGAAAAGTTTTCAGACGAACTCGATAACATTTGTATACAAAACATGTCACAAGTTGGTCACATTTAACATTTTTAGTGTTCGAGTTAAAACAATAATTGGGTGTAATTTTTAATAACAAAAATTACTATTGACTGGCTTTTCATGATGAAGAAATATTTGTTTGTGTATTTTTTTTAAAGTAATTGATGTTGTATTAAGTTTATTTTTATAAAAATTTCATAATGAAAATTAAATAATAAGTTTTTGATAAGAAAAACTGCAAAATTTTATTAGAAAAAGCAATTAAAAATTTGTGGAAAATTATAAATCATGTTTAAGAATCATTTATGAGTCATAAAGCAATGCTCAGAAAAATAAAAAATATTTGAACCATAGATATTTTTTCTGAAAAAAACCTGCGGAAATATCTAATGAACCTTTCACTGAACGTGTCAGTTTTACAGGGCTATGTCTTAGAAGGGGGTTAATTGACCCATTGTGGCATGACCTAGAACCAGGGTTGGCTACCGTTACCCTTTCAATACCGTTACCGATTAAAAACCCTTTAATATTGACTACCGTTACCGTTACCACTACCGAAATAAAAGATTTTAAATACCGTTACCGATAAAAAACCATTACCTTTATTCGGATTTTTACCGGTATTATATCGGTTTTGTTTCGGTTGTGTTAATATTACATATTTAAAATTTTTTGCAGATAAAAAACAAAGTAAAATATTTTTAATGTATGTAAAATAAAAAAAAAAACAAATTTTTGTTCATTGTAAATCGGAATGTTATTTGTGCAAAAACAATGAAAAATCTGTCAAACCAATGTTCACATTCGCAATTTACTAAATTATGTGGAAATCGGTCCAACCAATGATCACATTTGCAATTTACCTAAAAATTTCTGACGAGAAAAGTGAATGCCACGTAATGTAAGAATTTTTCAGGGGGAATATAAAAAAAGAGTCAAACCTGAATCGCTCATGTGTTGCTGGGGTTGTTTTCAACTATTTTGTAATTTTACAAAAAAAAAAATTGTATTTTTTTTTAATTTTTGTCTAATTTAAACGATTAAAACTAAAAATTTCTCAAATGTGAAAAAAATCAGCTGACTATTTTAATAATTTTACAGAAATTGACCCGTTTGTAAGAAAATTTCCTTAAAAAAAATTATTAAATTTATTAAAAAAATTTAAAGTTTATTAAAAAACTTCGCTTCTTTTATAACACTTAACAAAAAAAATATTTTTTACTTAAATAAAAAACAATTTCGATGTTCAGGCTGTTTATCTTAAATCAGCAGATTTATCTACGGTCTTGACAGTTTTTTCTGCAAACTACCTGGTTTATCCGGACAGAAATTTAGCAAACCGCGTCAGCAAAAATCAGCAGATTTCTTAAATGGGTCAAAATGCAGATATTTCTGCTGATTGGACAGACATCTTATAAACACGTAAAAATTCAATAATTTATTTGTTGAATTACAATATTGCGTGAATGTTTTAATTAGATTATGAGGGAATTAATAGTCTATATAATTATTAGAGTTCGTTTCGTGACTATGTCACTTCATCTGTTTATCGGATATCATAATTTTTTTAAAGGATTTAGGGGAGCTAAAAAGAATGCCGGTATTTTTTTGGAAAAATTTTCACTCCTTGGGGTGGTTCAAAGCATCTGAAAACGCGGATTTTGAGCTGATTTTTTTGCAGAGAAAAAACGGCTGAATATATAGCAAATCTGATTGCATCAGTCGATTCTACACCAAAAATTAAAATAATAGCAGTTTTTTGAACTCTTAAAAAAGTTCCAATAACCCACAACAGGGGGCGTAAAAATCGATTTTTTAAAAAAAAAAAATTTAATTATTTTTTAATCATGCACGATGAAGAGGCAGATTTTGCTAAGAAATTTGTTACCAAAAGCACCTTTCTATCACAACCCATTAAAAAGTTATAAGGCTTCAAAGTTTTTTTTCTAATGGCAAAATTATAAAACACTGACCGAAATTTGAAAATTTTTTGGATGGGTCCGCGGTCTGGACACTCGTTTTCGATTTTCATCTCAATGCTGACTCCAAATCTGGTTTCCAAAATGTTCCGTAACGTCAGGTTTTTTAGATAATTGAGGTCAAAGTTCACAAAAAACGCATTTTTTGTGCATTATTAAGAGCATTTTTTTGTGATATTTTAGGATGATATTCTGGGATCATAAAATTCGTTTTCGATTAACATTTCGATGCTGATTCTGAATCTAAATTTAAAATTTTTCTATCACGTCATGTTTTCGAGAAAATTGAGGTCAAAGTTCTCAAAAAACGTGTTTTTGTCTATTTTTGAAAATTGATAACTTTTTAACGGGTTGTGATAGAACGGAAAATTTGGTACCATTTTGTCAAGCTGAAAATGCCCTTTAATTGTGCATATTTAAAAAATTAATTTAAAAAGAAAATGGATAAACCTTATATTTCCGCCCTCTGTGGTGGGTTTTTGGAACTTTTTTTAAGAGTTCGAAAAATGAGCATTGTATTATTTTTTGCTGTAGAATCGACTGATGAAATCAGATTTGCGATATATTCAGCCGTTTTAGCTCTGCTGAAAAATCAGCTCAAAATTCGCGTTTTCAGATGCGTTGAACCACCCCAAGGAGCTAATTTTTTTCCAAAAAAATACCGCCATTTTTTTTAGTTCCCCTAAATCCTTCAAAAAAATTATGATATCCGCAGATCAAATTTTCAAAATTAACTCTAATAATTATATATTAAAAATACACTAAATTTATCAGTTTTTTTTTAATTTTCTTAAAATTTTTGATTTTTTACGTGTTTTTAACAAATTTGTGACTTTTTAACATGTTTGGTAATTTTTTTTCATAATACCGGTACGTACCGGTATCGTTGTTTCGGTAACGGTTAACCGTTACCTAAATAATCCAAAATACCGTTACCTTTACCGTTACCGATATAAAAAAAATGTAATACCAATACCGTTACCAATACCGTTATTCGTTTCGGTTGCCAACCCTGCCTAGAACTGACCTAGAACTTGTTCTAAATATATTACAAGGGTTTAGTTAATCGCCATATAAAAGTAACAGGTCCTGGGATCAGTCAGGAAAACATTTTGCCAAAGGGTTCTTAGACTTTTTTGGTTGACTTTTCCAATTTTATACGTACACTGGGTATTCCTTTTTGATAATGCTTCAATATTTCTACAATTTAAACCATTTTTTTTTTTTTTTTAAGTTAATACACAAATTTTTTCAGGTTTGTTGCTTAAGTCATCTGTTTTATTTTTGTGTGAACCAATCTTTTCCAGAGGATAAAATCCTCCTCCACAAAACATATGAAATTTTTAAAAATCTCAATTTGATTTAGTTTTTATAAGCACAGTACAGTAATTTTAAACGCTGTTAAAAAAGTTTTCCTTTTTGAAAAACAAAAGACTTAAGCAACAAACCTGAGTAAAAATAAAAAAATCATATTAATTCAAAAACGTGTTCATAATTTTTATAATTTTTTATTTTTTATATTTTTTATTATTTTCTTAATTGTCTGCCTAACTTTACTCTTTAACATAAAATCGATCAAAAAATAACAATAAAAAAAAAACTAAAAATATAAAACAACAAAATAATATTTTAATGAACTCATCATATCAAAATGTCAAAATCTTAAATGAAATCTGTCAAAACATTTAACATTAACGAAATGAAAAAAAAATGTTAAAAACGACAACTGTTTGTTAAACTATTTTTGAAATTGGTATTATACATTTAACAAAATGTCACGCACATGTCAATTACTTTTGCAAATGGTAAGATCAATTAAGTTGAAAGAAATGTTAATTGCTTTAAATATTTTATGTGGGTTGTTTCCAAATCAATAGAGGAAAAACCAATTTATGTTATTTATGTTAAGACAAATCAAAATCGTCAAAAATCAAATTAGAGCAAAAAGAAAGCAATTAAGATTAAACTTTTTTTATAAAAAGACGACATAAAGCCGGTAATGTTAATATGTTAAAGAAAAATATAAAAATCTTAATATTTTAAAAGCCTTTTATTAACAAATTGAAATGGTTGTCTTTATAAATATTTATATAAAAAAAACAATCAAACAAATTGTTTATATACAAAACACCTACTATGACAGCTTGGTTGTATAAATATTTTAGTAAAATATTAAAACACAATTAGAGCAAATTGTATTTTTATAAAAAAAAAAAAACTGACAAGGGAAGTCTCCCTGGTGTCACCCTCCGATCTTCACGAAATTTAATTTTTAGGGGGTCGATTTGGGAAAATTGGGGGAAAATTTACCTTTTTCAGTTTTCTACGATTTACGCCTATTTAAACAAAAATAATATAGGCAAGTATCAGATTAAAGGTATTAAAAATACCTATCTCGTGGTGCTAACAACGGGCCAAAGAAGTTAATATTTTTCGACTTATTAACAAAAATGTCCTACAATTTTAGTATTTTACTCAATATGACGAAAGTTGTGCATGTTTGGACACGTTCTCAGCACACGTAGATAGGTTTTCCAAAGACCTTTAATTTGGTATGTAACATGACTAGGTTTCTTTGCATAATATAGGAGATAAAAGAAAAATGGCCTTGTCTTCCCCCTCTTTTTTACCCCCTAAATTTTAATTTGGGCCGCTAAACATAAATACGTGTCCCTTTATTTTTCTGATCTACAAAATAACCAATTCCATAAAGATCCGTGGGTGACACTAGGGAGACTTCCCTTGTGAGTATTAAACACTAATACTCGTCTAATATCTATCCGTAATTTAAGGTGGAACATATTTTTGCATGAACAAGTATTAAGGGCTTTTCAGAATCGAAATGTAATAAAAATAGAACTAAATACAAAAAATTAACTTTAAAAATTCTACAAAAAAATCTAAAAACACACACTATAACCAGACGCGGATCAACGGGAGGAGAAAAGGAAATTCCCCCCCCCCCATCAACTTAATCGAAAAAAAAGAAAAAGGAAGAAAAGGAAAGGAGAGAAAAAAATCAAGCAAAATAGATGTGGAAATAATTTGAAAAATTTTTTGTATGAAAAAATTTCGAGAATCTTAAAATTTTTATGTGAACAAATTTTTATTTGAAAAAATTTTTATGTGAAAAAATTTGAAATTTTTTCTAAGGAAAAGAATTTTCTTTACGAAAAATATGGACTTTTTCTATAGAAATAATTAGCGAATTCTTTCATAGGAAAAATCAGAGAATTTTTCTATCGGAAACATTTTTTTATAGAAATTCTTCTATGTAAAAAGACAATAAATTTTAAAAATTTTCTAAAGGAAAAATGCCTAGAAATTTTGTAATTTTTTTATATCAAAAAGTTCTCGGAATATTAAAATTTTTCTTTAGGAATTTTTTATAAGAAAAATTTTAGAATTTTTCTATAAGAAAAGTTTGAGAATTTTTCTATAGGAATAATTTGCAAATTTTTCTTAGAATTTTCAAAAGGAAAAATCTTAGAATTTTTCTATGGGAAAAATTTGACTATTTTTTATAGAGAAATTATAAAAATTTTTCTGCAGGAAAAATCTAGAACTTTTTTATAGGAAAAATCTAAAAATTTTCTAAGAAAAAATCTGAGAATTTTTCTAAAGGAAAAATCTTATCATTTTTTATAGAGAAAATATGACAATATTTCTGCAGAAAAAATCTAAGAACTTTTGTATAGGAAAAATCTAAGAACTTTTTTATAGGAAAAATCTGAGAATTTTCTAAAGGAAAAATTTAATAATTATTTTTTCGAAAAAATCTGAGAAGAAGATGGGTAGAAAGGAAATAAAAAAAAAAACAATTATATGCGCAATTCTTTCTAGGAAAAAGGCCCAAATATTTTTAATTTAAGAATTTTTGAATCTTAGAATTTCCGAATCTTAGAATTTTTTTATTGAAAAAAGTATTGCAATCTCTAAATTTTTCTATAGGAAAAATAAGAAAAATTTCTTTAAAGAAAATTAGACAATTTTTCTATAGGAAATATAAGAAAATTTTCTTCTGGGAAAATTTTAGAACTTTTCTATAGAAAAAACGTCATAGAATCTTATACTCATTCTATTGGAAAAATTACACAGAACCTGTGACTTTTCTTTAGTAAGAATATGTCGAAATCTGAAATTTTTTTCTATTTTAAAGAAGTCTTAAAATCTAAACATTTCTTTAGGAAAAATGTCTCAGATTGTGAGATAATGTCTCAGAATCTAAGATTATTTTTATTTCAAATATGTCTCAGAATTGAAGTCTTTTGAATAGAAAAAGCTAAGATTTTATCTATACAAAAAATGTCATAGAATTCAAAAAAATTCGATAGTTAAAATGTCTCTAACCTTATGATTTCATAGGAAAAATTACTCAGACGCCTTTTCTATAGAAAATATGCCTAAGAATCTGTGATTTTAGTAAAAATACTCCAGAATATAAGAAAATGCCGTAGATTTTGAAATTTGTTCTATTTGAAAAATTTTTCGGAATCTTCTTCTTTAGGAAATTGTCTGAGACCCAGACTTTGAGATTTTTTTTCTATAGAAAAAAAAGATCATTCCTATAGGAAAAAGTTCTCAGAATCAAAGTTTTTTTATAGGAAACATTTTTTATATTTTCAGACTTTTTAATAGGAAATATGTCTCAGAAAATGTTTGAGAATATCAGGCATTTTCTTAGAAAAAGTATCCAAGAAAACTATACTTTTTCTATAGGAAAATGACTTTACACTCAAAAAAACTTTTTTTTTTGTTTGCTACCTCCTATTTGACAAAATCTCCTAGTAGTTTTACAAGCTTTTTACCAATAATTTTTTAATTTTACAAGGTAATAAAAATAAAATTGTAAATTTACCAATAAAAATGTAAATTTAAAAATTTTTTGGCACGATAAAATTTACAAAGAGGTTTCGTAATTTTACTAGATTTTTAGCTTAATCCTATTTTACGAGAATTTCTAGTAATTTTACAAGCTTTTTATTAATTATTTTGTAATTTTACAAGCTTCTTATCAATAAAATTGTAAATTTACAGTTTTTTGGCGCAATTAGAATTACAATGAATTCTCGTGAAATTACTAGATTTAATTGTAAAATTATCTTGGAAATTTATAAAATTACAAAAAAAAAATTGTAAAATTAAAAAAATGTAAATTTCGATTTGTTAAAAAATAAGGAAAACTGTCAATGGGATTACTTTTCCTAGTAATTTGACAACGTTTGTTTTTTTGTGTGTAAAGTCTTTAAAGTCTTTAATTTTTCTAATCTCATATACTTTTTATAGAATTGATCATCAAAACCTGAAAATTTTGGTGTAGAAAGAATGTTTCGTTTGTCATCTTACCTTTCTCTGTAGAAAATAGACGAGAAAAAAAAATATTTCAGAATCTTAAAGGTTTCTATTAGAATGTTTCTTTGCGAAGAATTTTTCTAAAGCAAGAATTTAAATAAATTTTAAAAGCTTATCATTAACAAAATGCCTCAAAATTTTTCTATAATGTCTCAGAATCATAAACTTTCACTTTAAGCAAATGACTAAAAAAAATTTTAAAATCAGAAAAGTTTTTTGGAATAAACATGTCTCAAATCTAATATATTTTCTATTGGAAAATTGTTTCAGAATCTGGGTCTTTTGCTGCCAGAAAAATCCTTTATAAACTGAGAATTTCTTAAGGAGACATTTACCTAAATGTCGAACATTTTCTAAAGTTCTAAAACCTTTTATATGGGAATAAATTTTTAAAATGTGGAAATGGTTCTATAGAGTAAACACAAAAAACAAACATTAAAAAAACACTAAAACAAACCTTAACTAATGATTCAAATCCGACCTGAGGTTCCCTGCAAAAATTTTTTGAGTTAAAAAATTACCCTCCCACTAAACCAAAAGCTTGCTCCGTGCCTGATGTAACAAATAAATTGAACCAATTTTTTTTTACGGTTTTACAAAAATTTCAAGTTTCTGGGACCATTATTAAAGAATTCCGTTTCTAAACGGGTAAAAATCTGTAATTTTGGTGTCTTTTATACCAAAATTACAGATTTTGTACCCGTTTAGAAACGGAATTTCCAATAAGTACTTTGCGCAGTGTTTTTTTTTTTCACCGAAGGATCCGACATTCCAAATTTCAAGTGTCTTGGTTCATTGTTTTCGGAAATATTAAAAGTACCAAAAGCTAATTTTTTTCAAAAGTACTTTTTACAGATTGGCTTTTTTGCCTAAGAATGCTACATTCCAAATTCCAAGTTTCTAGAACCATTATTTTTGGAAATATAAAAAAAAACAAAAGTACACTTTTTATGCCTTTTACCACCCTTAGAAACGGAATTTCAAGTTTCACAATTATTTTAGAAAACATAAAATGTACCAACGGAATCAAAAAGTATCTTTTCAGAAAGTTTTTTACCTAAGGATCTTACAATTCAAATTTCAAGTTTTTTTACCATTATTTGAGGATAAACAAGTAAGAGTGTTAAATTTTATACCCCTCAACAAAAAAAATAAAATATAAATTTCAGGGGAGTTTAATCTTTTTGGGGGGAGGGGGTCGGTAGTGGTAATTTGGGCGGGGGGTGATTGGGCAAATTTTCTCTCGAACTAAATGTTTTAAAATTCATTCTTATGCTTTTTGCACTTAAGAAATACAAGTTTATCATTAAAACAATTTTTTTTATCCACGCTGACAAAAGGGGGGCCGGACCGAAAAAAACGACATTTTCTAATCTTGTTTACAGGTTTTTGAACTTCTTGTAGCATACAAATGTTGCATTTGGTAAACAAAAACACAAAAAATCATATAAAAATGCCTGCGAATTTTGTACTCTTGTCCAAAACATTAAATCATGATAATGTTTTGCGGAAGATTTGGGTGTACTTGCCAATGCAAAGTTTTTTAAGAAAAAATAATGTTATATTACTTTGCTATTCTATACACAGCAAATTGAAATATCAGTCGAGGACCCCATTAAAAAACCAAAAGAGCTGAACATTTCGTAAGTGAGTGCAAAAGTGCAAAAGTGCTTTTACATTTTGGAGAGTATAAAAGATTCGGCACCAAAGAATATAACACTTTTACTTGCATTGTGTACATTTGATACACAAATGGAAAATTTTTATGCGAAAGGCTTAGACTTGATGAAAAAGTAGTTTTAGTAAAAAAAAAATTATTTTTGTTTACGAAAAACAAAATTATGTAAAAAAAAAATTAATGAACCCAAATTTTTTGGTGAAAAAAAAATTTTGATGCAAAAAAGTTGTTGATGAACTTTTTTGATGAAAAGAAAAATTTTTTGTTGTAAAAAAAAATTGATGAAAAAAAATATGAAAAAAAAAATTTTTTTGGTGAGAATAAAAATAATATAATGATAATAAAAAATTTGATAAAAAAAAATTTAATAAAAAAAATTGATAAAAAAAATATGATAAAAAAAAATTTAAAAAAAAAATTTTTGATGAAAAAAAAAAAAATTTGATGAAAAAAATTTTATGAAATAAAATTTTGATGAAAAAAAAAAAAAAATGAAAAAAAAAATTTGATAAGAAAAAAAAAATTGATAAAAAAAAAGTTTGATGACAAAAAAAAAATAAAAAAAATAAATTTGATGGAAAAAAATTGATGGAAAAAAAATTTATGAAAAAAAAAAATTTTTTTGATGAAAAAAACTAATAAAAAAAAAAAAAAATTGATGAAAACATAAAATTTGATGAAAAAAAAAATCGATAAAAAATGATGAAAAAAAAGTTTAAAAAAAAAAAGAAAATAAAATCTTTGAGCTCGAGGCCGTTTGATGAAAAGAAAAATTTTTTGTTGTAAAAAAAAAAATGATGAAAAAAATATGAAAAAAAAAATTTTTTTGGTGAGAAAAAAATTGATAATAAAAAATTTGATAAAAAAATTTAACAAAAAAAAATTATAAAAAAATATGATAAAAAAATGTTAAAAAAAAATGAAAAAAAAAATTTGATGAAAAAAATTTTATGAAAAAATTTTGATGAAAAAAAAATGATGAAAAAAAAATTTGATAAGAAAAAAAAATTTGATAAAAAAAACAGTTTGATGAAAAAAAAAAATGAAAAAAATAAATTTGATGAAAAAAAAAATTGATGGAAAAAAAATTTATGAAAAAAAAATTTTTTTTTGATGAAAAAAAAATTTTTTTTGATGAAAAAACTAATAAAAAAAAAAATAATTTGATGAAAAAATAAAATTTGATGAAAAAAAAATCGATAAAATAATGATGAAAAAAAAGTTTAAAAAAAAAATAAAATAAAATATTTGAGCTCGAGGCCTTTAGCTCAAATATTTTATTTTCTTAATTTAAAAATTAAAAGGTCGGATAAAATAATAAATTAAGTTTAAAAAAAAATAAAAAATTTATGAAAAAAAAATTTGATGAAAAAAAAAAAATTGATGAAAAAAAAAAAATATGATAAAAAAAAATGTTTGTTGAAAAGTAATTATTTTTATTCACCAGCTGGTGAAAAACAATTTTATTCACCACGGGGTGAATTATTATCCAAGTTACAAACCCAAGTTATTAAAATTTTTGGTTTTAAAAAAAAGAAAATAGTAATTCTTGTTTTCTTTTTCGTTAATTGTTAGCTTATATAGTAAAACTAAGGTGGCGTCCTGCAACTTTTTTAAAATTAGACATCAGCCTAAAAACATTATAATGTTAAAAAGGGTATTTTTCAGAGGTTGGTTTAGTTCTTCAAGGGGGAACTTCTTCCTCCCTGGTCCGATTTTGCTCATTTACAAACTTAACCAGCCTAGGCACATAGGACATATTCGTGCCAAATTTCGAGAGTCTAGCTCATTTGTTTTGGACTGCATCGTGTTAACTACAGACAGACAAACGGACAGACGGACGGGCGGGTATCGCCAGAATATGTACTTTTTTACCCTTTCAACAACCCTTAGAAACGGAATTTCCAAAATGTACTTTTTTCAGAATATTTTTTTCACCAAAGGATCCTGGGATCATTATATCTCGAAATATAAAACTTACCAAAAGTTTATTTTACCCCTTTAAGCCCCTTAGAAACAGAATTTTCAAAAAGTACCTTTTTCAGAATGCTTTTTGACCGAAGGATATGCATTGAAAATTTCTAGTCTCTATGACCATAATTTCAAAGAATAAAAAAAAAACAAAATGTACTTTTTTACCCTTTTTTTTTACTCACTTAGAATCACCATTGACAAAAACCCAGCCTTTCACAAACGCCATTGATACAAAAAAATTTGAAGTTACAGTGGGCTTAAATAGCAAATTAGAGCATAGTCTTTAAAACTTTTTAGTGAGTATGTCTACTGTTAGTCTATATTAATTTCTTTTTGTTTACTACAAATATAAATGCCACCCTTTTGTACTATTTAGTTTTTTTATTTGTTTATATTATAATACAGAAATATTTAATAGATTTTTTGTTAGCATAAAACTATATATGGTATAAATACCGTTGTATTCTTTTTGATAGAAATAATAATTGCTTGAAAATATGTGGGTACGTTCTATAAATGGACGACTTCTACTACCAACGTTTCTATATCACAGCCTCTAGTATACTTGCAAATAATAACTGAGCGAACTTTTTTATTAGTTTTTTTTTTTTTTTATTTTTAAATGACTGAGATAATATTCTATAATAGGTCACACCCATTGAGGATAATATTTAAGATTTGCATAAACTTAAGCATTGCATGTTTGATAAACAACATGTAATCTAATTTGTATTGTATTAAGAAAAAAAATAATATTAAAAATATTTGCTTTGAGAAAAAATTTTAAATTCAAAAGAACATAAGAAATTAATTAATTAAATGTATTTAAGTTATATAAGCACGTTATTATCTATGAATTACTTAAGTAAATAACATGAAGACAACATAAGAATATAATGAAATTGATTAATTTGTATGATTTCTTAAGTGGAACACGTGCCAAATCTAAAAATTTTGTTTATAAAGGTTATTTTTTTCTTAATAAACGGGTTAAGTTTTAAATTGATAGTAAAATTTGAATTTTGTAAAAGATTTTTAATAATTTTTTCAACGGTGTCGTGCCAATTATATAACACCGTCTGACAAAAATTAAAAATTCGTTGTACACGAACTGTATAATATACGTTTGAAAGTAGAGACTAAATGTAGTAAAACTGCATTAACAGTTTTTCATTTCGTGATCCTGTTTCCTTTTAAAATGACTTCAAAGTTTTAGAGCATTAAATTTTATTAAATATTTTTTAAATATTTGTACTTGTCCTAGAATGCCACTATTGATAGCAAATGAAAGAGGAGGATCTCCCCTAAATTTGCTATTTTATTATTTTTACATTTGAGGAAAAACTAGGTTAGTTACGTCCATTTAAAAATGTATCCTTCAATATCATTTAAAATTTTCAACAAAATATTTTAATAAAGTTTTCAAATGACTTATTTATATCCTTTTTATCCTGATATGACAAAATATATAAATGGAAAAATTAGGGGAGATCCTCCCTAATTTCTCTGCCGTCACCAGTGTCATCCTAGGACAATTAAAAATATTTTACATAATTAATCCTTTAAAACTTTCAAGTCTTTTTAAAAGGAAACAGGGCCGCGAAATAAAAAACTGTAAATGCAGTTTTACTCCATTTGATCTCTACTTCCAGACGTATATCATCCGGTTCATGTTTAATTTAAGCTGTCGGACGGTGTAATACTTATGTTTTTAAAAAAATTATAGCTGGCTTTATAATTTATAGTAGGAACGTTTAATTGAATGCTTTAAAAAAAGGTTTGTATCTTAAGTCTTTTGTTTAATTTTATTTGTTTAAAAAATTGTCGTTTATTACCTTCTCTAGTTTATGATATTTTGAATATAAAATGCCAATTTTAAAATTTAAATTTGATTGTCGATGATTAAGTGCGTGTTCGTTTTTGGAGAAAGTAAATCGAATAGTTGGTCTAGGGTCCTAAACAGAAAATTCCAAGGAATTATCTTAGGACCAATGCGATTTTTAATTTTTGAGTCACGTAACTAGTTTTAATTTTTTCTAGATATTTTTCAAATCGATTTTATTAAAAAATGAGGTCAGGAAACATAATTTTTTCATATTTTTTTTTCTGGTGCCTTTTTTTTACAAATATTCGCGGTCAAAATTATAAGTTCAAGGGTCACTAAGATGACCTTTAAAGTAAAAATTCAGAATTTCCCGTGTTACAACCTCATTAATTTGAAAAATATATAGCTGCCCAATCTCACATTTAGCGGGTCAAAGGGGAGGGGGAAAACGAGATTTTTTCGTTTTTTGAGTATTTTTCCCATTTCTTTAAGAGAAACTATATGAACATTTTATACAGGTCGAAAGGTTTTTTGAAGACATATCCAATGGTGTACCTGTCGTGTCCAAATTCGACTTCGTTAAGTTCGTTATTGTCAAAAATATATAATAGCTGGTGTAGTTTATATAGAGATGTATATACGTACGACCACCAAAATCATATAAAATAATCTCTATCAAAATTAAACTGACCCGTATTTTTTCGTTTTGCGAATTTCCTATTAGTTCGGCTTTTATATGGATTTTCCCGAAAGTCCTTAATTTTTCATAAGGTAGCAACCTATTTTTAAATTTGAGATTGGGCAGCTAAGAAAAAACAGGTAACTCTTATTTTTTTCCCCCTCATTCCCATATTAAAGTTTCAGACAATCGGTGGGTGCCGTGTGAAAGACCTTCCTTGTAAGATAAACTCATTTTTTATCCCATTTTTTCGAAAATCGAAGGAAATCCATTAGTGTTTTTTTTGTAAAGTTGAAATAATAAACTTAAAAGAAGTTTTAACATGATAATGTTTTTAGGCTGGTGTCTAATTTTAAAAAAGTAGCAGGACGCCACCTCAGTTTGACTATATAAGCTAACAATTAACGAAAAAGAAAACAAGAATTACTATTATTACTATTACTATTACTATTACTATTACTATTACTATTACTATTACTATTACTATTACTATTACTATTACTATTACTATTACTATTACTATTACTATTACTATTACTATTACTATTACTATTACTATTACTATTACTATTACTATTACTATTACTATTACTATTACTATTACTATTACTATTACTATTACTATTACTATTACTATTACTATTACTATTACTATTACTATTACTATTACTATTACTATTACTATTACTATTACTATTACTATTACTATTACTATTACTATTACTATTACTATTACTATTACTATTACTATTACTATTACTATTACTATTACTATTACTATTACTATTACTATTACTATTACTATTACTATTACTATTACTATTACTATTACTATTACTATTACTATTACTATTACTATTACTATTACTATTACTATTACTATTACTATTACTATTACTATTACTATTACTATTACTATTACTATTACTATTACTATTACTATTACTATTACTATTACTATTACTATTACTATTACTATTACTATTACTATTACTATTACTATTACTATTACTATTACTATTACTATTACTATTACTATTACTATTACTATTACTATTACTATTACTATTACTATTACTATTACTATTACTATTACTATTACTATTACTATTACTATTACTATTACTATTACTATTACTATTACTATTACTATTACTATTACTATTACTATTACTATTACTATTACTATTACTATTACTATTACTATTACTATTACTATTACTATTACTATTACTATTACTATTACTATTACTATTACTATTACTATTACTATTACTATTACTATTACTATTACTATTACTATTACTATTACTATTACTATTACTATTTTCTTAAAACCAAAAATTTTAATAACTTGGGTTTGTAACTTGGATAATAATTCACCTCCTGGTGACTAAACCCGATTTTCACCAGCTGGTGAATAAAAAGTAACATAATTATTTTTCAAAAATAAAAATTTATTTTTTCATCAAATATTTTTTTTTTATCAAATTTTTCTTTTTCATCAAATTTTTTTTTTTTTTTCATCAATTTTTTTTTTTTTTTTCATAAATTTTTTTTCCATAAAATTTTTTTTTTTCGTCAATTTTTATACCCTCCACTCTAGTGATAGAGGGTATATATAACTTTGTCATTCCGTTTGTCACACATCGAAATATTGGTCTAGGACCCCATAAAGTATATATATTCATGATCCTTGATCGATTTTAAGTCGATCTAGCGATGTCCGTCCGTCCGTCCGTCCGTCTGTCTGTCTGTCCGTTGAAAACACGCTAACTTTTGAAAGACTTTACGGAGGCTCCTGAAGTTTAACATATATGTTCTCCATTTACCGGGTCAGGTTGGTATTGCAATCCAGCGAAATCGGTCCAGTGGTTCAAAAGTTATGAGCAAAATAGTAAATTTCGGCAAGGGTATTTTTCGAATTTACAAGATTAAAACCACTATAACTTTCGAAAGACAATTCTGAGGGGGCTGAAGCTTAGCATATATATTTGCCGTTTCTCGAGGCTGTTTGGTTTTGAATTTCAGCAAAATCGGTTCAGTGGTTCAAAAGTTATAAGCAAAGCAGTGAATTTCAGATTTGTTTCACCTTAAACTGTTGAAAACTCGTTAAACAAGTTTTATAAGCATGGTGAAATACCAGTTTTGTAAAACTTGTTGTTTGTTTTCTTGTCGTGGGGTGCAGTTTAGTTGTTAGACAAGTAAATATTTGTTATTGTTTTGTTATTGTGAGTGTTACTGTATGTAGCGGGAAAAAATCAAATAAAGTATGTGTATGATTGAATGTTAATTTGTTTTTGGTTTTTAAAGAAGAAGATGGTAATATAAAAAGAAGAAAATATGTGAAATAGTTTTTTTTTTGTATTACATTATAGGTATAAAACAACAAAAATATTTTACAAAGTAATTTGTTACTCAAAGAAATTGTACACTAAAAAAGTATTTACACTCAAAAAAAAAAATGTTACACTCAAAAAAAAAATGTACACATTATTATTTTTTTTTGTTTAATGAAATGGCAGACTCAAAAAAATGTTGACAGTCAAAAAAATTTTACACTCAAAAAAATTTGATTGATTAAAAGAAAGTTTGACTCAAAATAATATATATGGGGCATTCCATGCCAAATCACTCACTTTTAGACCCGACCCCTTTCGATTTATTTTATTTTTGGATATGTTTTAGTACTTATTAAATGTAACTTGGACACCAATTTTCAGCCTTTTATTCCAAGATGGTGTTGAGTAATCAATTTTTCAAAATGGCGATTTTTTCCAAAAAATGGAAAAATTAAAATTTTCAATTAATTTTGACCAGTTAAAAATATAGATATCTTAAAAAAAGTTGGACAACGTTTTGTTGGTATTTAAATGTAGTTTTAGAAAAAAATATTAAAAAAATTATTCGAAGTAATTATCACTTATTTTTTAACGTTTAAAAATTAAAATCGACTTTTTGAAAAAGTCCGAAACCTTCGATTTTTTTTTTACAAACGTCTAAAAGTTCTTCTCTTAGTTACGCAACTTTTAAGCCATAATTCGAGATGTGATCGCAATTTGTTCTATTTTTTTTCAAATTTTGAAAATTGCACCTTTTATTTTTTGACTCTGATTTATTTTATATGGTGCTCCAAAAAAATTAAATTGGTAGATACTGACCCTAACTTACCCTAGATATATTCATTTCGAGGCAAAAATACGCCTCACAAAAATTAAGAACGATCAGACATGGATAAGGTGTTCCGCATGGGCCTTGAAGTTTAGAAAACGGATTACAAGGAAAAATATGATTTTTTTTCTGTTTTCTAAATTTTTTTGGTATTTTAAGTTAATTTTTAATTCAAGTGGTTACAGAATTATAATACGGAGCAAAATGCCTCTCTAATAAGGTACCAAAGACTGAAATCGGTTGAAAATCAGCCAAGTTATTACAACTTCCCCAGGCATCTAACGTATGGCAGAACACTTGATTAAGCAATATAATACGATTTTGGAAAATCATTGAAATTTTCTACTGTAATAACATTTTTTTATTCTTCAAGTTCAAATGTAATTAGATGACAAGTATTTTTCATATTGTGTTTTGCTAACATTTTTTAAATTAGTGCTAAAAATGCCTGCATTTTCAACACCCTTTTGAAATCTCTATTTTAAAAAAAAATTTCTTTTTTTTGTTTTAAAATTTGGAAAAACCAAAAAAATATTGCACTGAAACATGAATAATGAAAAAATGTTATTACAGTAGAAAATTTCAATAAATTTAAAAAAAGGGACTCGTATTTTTTAATCAAGTGGTGTGGCACACGCTAGATGCCTGGGGAAGTTGTAATAACTTGGCTGATTTTCAACCGATTTTAGTTTTTAGTACCTTTTTAGAAAGGCATTTTACTCCACATCATAATTCTGTAATCACTTGAATTAAAACTTAACTTAAAATACAAAAAAAATGCGAAAACAGGAAAAAAAATCATATTTTTCCTTGTAATCCGTTTTTTAAACTTCAAGGACCATGCTAAACGCCTTTCACATGTCCGATCGTCCTAAATTTTTGTGAGACGTATATTTACCTCCAAATGAATACATTTAGGGTAAGTTTGGGTCAGTATCTACCATTTTTTTTTTTTTTTTTGGAGCTCCATATAAAATAAATCAGAGTCAAAACATAAAAGGTGCAATTTTAAAAATTAAAACAAAAATAGAAAGAATTGTGATCACATCTCGAGTTATGACTTAAAAGTTGCGTAATTTAGAGTAGAATTTTTATAGTTTTTTACAAAAAAATCGAAGGTTTCGGACTTTTTCAAAAAGTCGATTTTAATTTTTAAACGTCAAAAAATAAGTGATAATTACTTCGAATAATTTTTTCATATTTTTTTTCTAAAACTACATTTAAATACCAACAAAACATTGTCCAACTTTTTTTAAAATATCTATATTTTTTAATGGTCAAAATTAATAAAAAATTTCAATTTTTTAATTTTTTGGAGAAAATCGCCATTTTGAAAAATTGATTACTCAACACCATCTTGGAATAAAAGGCTGAAAATTGGTGTCCAAGTTGCAATTAATAAGGACTAAAACATATCCAAAAATAAAATAAATCGAAAGGGGTCGGGTCTAAAAGTGAGTGATTTGGCTTGGAATGCCCCATATATTTCTAATAAAAAATTTGTAATGCAATTTTTGAAATTTTTTTTTAGAAAATTACTAACAGATAACATTGTGGAGGGTATTCATAGATTCGACCAAGTCGAATTTAATTTTTCTACTTGTTTTTTTATCAAACTTTTTTTTATCAAATTTTATTTTCATAAATTTTTTTTTCATCATATTTTTTTTTATCAAATTTTTTTTCCATCAAATTTTTTTTTGCATAAATTTTTTTTTTCATTAATTTTTTATCTTATCAAATTTTTTTTTTCATTAAAATTTTTTTTTATTTTTTTAACATGATAATGTTTTTATTAACCAGTCTAATTTTAAAAAAGTTGCAGGACGCCACCTCATTTTGACTATATAAGCTAACGATTAAACAAAAAAGCAAATAAGAATTACAGTTTTCATTTTATTACAACCTTAAACTTCGACAATAATTTAAAATTAATGAATGAATAAAAGCGGCACTAGGTGTCACTCGATTAACGCTGTATTGTCATACCAAATATCGCATTTCCAATTAGATTAGTTGCCATCGTCGCAAATTTTTTCCAATAAAATATTACCACTTGGCAACACTAACCAGTATATTTGAAAGTCGAATATCTACAAGCAAGAGAAAAATAACAAAATTTAAATCAATATAAATTTAAATCAATATTTAAATAAGCTAAGGTGGCCTAGCTGAGGTGAGTGAGACTGGAAAATGAAAGGTTCGGTGATCGACTCCCGTGATCTGTCAACTTATTTTTTTTATTTAGTTTTTTTAGCTTGTACATTTCTTTTTGTTAGGGAAAAATTTGTTTGCATTAATTCTTTGTTTTTTTGTTTAACTATAAATAATAAAAATATAAAAATGTTAATTATTCAGATTTTTCTAAATTTTCTAGTTGATTTTGTTTTTGAGTTTTGTGATTTTTTCTGAATATATCTGCATTTTTCTTACTTTTTTTTTGTATTTTCTTGATTTGTTCTTAGCTTTCTAAATTCTTTGTGAATATTGAATAAATTTGAGAAATTTTTTGGAGTTATTTTTTATACCCTCCACTTAATGTTAGTAAGCGAAGCCGCTAAATTAATTTATGGAGTTTGTAATCCCTAAGCCCGGCCGAACGACGGCTACAGAGAAAAACTTTTTTTTTAAACAATTTTTAATTAAAAATCCTGCTAACAAACAAATGGTGCATCTAGGCCTCTCTGAGTTCAGAGGTTCCTGGTATATGTGGGGTTTTAATTTAAAGATAGTCAAACAAAAAAAGTTTTTCTGCATAGCCAGCCTGCGGCCAGGCTTAGGGATTACAAATTGCATAAATTAATTTAGCGGCTTCGCTAAACAATTTCTTTTTTTGGGTAGCAGAATTTACGTGAAGATATATTTTTTCATTTTCAACTGATATGGCTTTATTTCCACTTTGGCTGCAAAATCAATATGGCTTTATTGCTCAATCCTGTTGGTAATAAGGCAATATGGCCTTATTTCCCATTGAATTGAGAAATAAGGCCACATGGCCTTATTGCCTATGGTTTTATATGTTATGTCGTTATTTTTGTTCCAAATTATTTTATGTGTTCAAGTTTAAGATTTAAGATTTACTCAGTTAAACTGGGTGATGTGTTCCACTAATGTTTTATTTATATACCTAATGGAAAACATACTACGGCCTGGAAAGATCACTGGATCGTTGCCAAAATACATTTAAATGTGTGAACGTAGGAACAGCAATCTATTGAAAAAAAGACCCTCTTGAGCACAAACAAAATCTAAGGAATATTTTGTTCACTCCGATTTTGTAACTCCAGTTTTATTTGAGAAATAATGTCCCAAATGGATTATTGGAAATAGGAAGAAATAAGTAAAACACAAGGAATTAGGAATAGGACAACAATCTTAGCTTTATTGAAGATTATTCTTACCAGTAGTACTGGAGTGGTTGAAGTATAAAGTACAAGAGACTATTCTATAAAACGGAAATTGCACGTATAGCAATATGGATCATTTTTAAGGCGAATTTAAAACACGGATAAACTAGGAAAGTTAAACACACAGTTGTTTTACTGATACTTTTACTAACAACGAGTTGTGAGTAAAACTAATTGAGGTATTTAGTTTACGTTATTACGGAATTCAATCAAAATACTATATGTCATTAGGTGGATGATTAAATTTTGGTGTCAACAAAATGAATGCCATTAATAATGTTTAATATCAATAATAAATAGATAGATTGCATTAATAAATAACATTAAAAAAAAGTTTAAAATCAACTAAATTTAACAAAAACTTTGTAAATTTTCACAGTTTTATCGATAAACTTTTGGCCACATACCAACATTTAACAGACAATTCTGAAAATTTACATTTTTTATCGAAATAATTTTACAGAGTTTTTACAAATATATGAAAATTAACAGAGTATTTCTCTGTAAAATTGTGGTCCTATTAAACTAATATTTTACTAGAAACTATGTTAATTTAACAGTTGTTTTTTTTTTGTCCAAACCATGTAATTTTATAGTAAAATAACAAAAAAATCTTGTTGAAAATGTATGGTATTTTCTGCTGGCTCAGCAGAGTATCTCTGTAGTTTAGCAGAGTGATTATTTTGAGTTTACGAGTACAAAGGACCGTATCGGTTTTTCTTTTTCTGAACTGAAATGGGTCCAGAAAATTTCTATTGGAAGTCAAAATGACTGCATAAAAATTTCGTAAAATCAATAATTTTCATCTGCTCCCGCATTGCAGTTGAAGTATTGCTTTTTTGAAAATCTTTCTTAATCCGCGATGTGGGTGCCCAATGTTTTTTTTTTTTTTTTAATTTATGAGACTTCGTGGGGGAGGCATTTGGAGTTCTAGCGGATGGTTTTTCACCAAAGCATAATTTTTTAAAGTGGCTTAACTCGGAGAAATTGCTGTTGAAGTTACGATTTCGGGATTTTTATTACTGAAAAATTCCCATAATTCGCAAAAAATATTTTTTTGCAATATTTTTGAATGCGATCTTGTCTAGACAGGAAATAGATAACACCAAAAAAAAAAAACTTGGATGCCTAGAAATAAGATGAAATATGTCCCAGCAGAAATTTTGCTGAACTGGCAGCAGCTTTTGGAAAGGAAACTCGAGTCAAGGAGCGCATCCAAACTTGCTGAATTCATGCATGATTCTCTAAGGCGATGTCACACTTTAGAGCGCTAGTCGGATACACCGAAAAAGCGCTCTTAAGATGCTCTGAATTCACATCTCTTTAGAGCGCTGAAAAATCGCTATAAAGATGCAGTGAATTCATGTATCTTTTTAGAGCTGATTTAATCAGAATAAAGATGAAGCACATTTGACTATTTCTGAAATACAAATTACAAAATCTGAAATACAATTGACTATTTCTGAATACAATTGGAAAATCTTAAATACAATTGACCAATTCTGAAAATCAGTTGGCTCCCTGCTATGATTGAACGTTTTTTGTAATATAATTTGTATTTTCTGAAACTAAAGTTGAAATGATGTACTATTTTTTTTTCTTTCAAAATGTGTTAAAGGTGTTATGATTGAAGCACTCTTTGCAGCGGTGATTAATGCGCAATAATGATGCAGTGGAATCATGTGTCTTTGTCCAAAACTCATGTTTTTTTATTCAAAAAGTGTTAAATATATTTAAAAGGAAAGCATGTTTGAAATTTTATCCAAAAATAATTTTATATTTTAAGTTTTATATAAAAAATCTTAACAAAAAATTTAAATTTTTTCCCCTTACTTTTACTGCATCCTCAAGAGCGCTCTTTGGATGCGCTTCGGTATGCTATAAAACGATGCTGTGTCGCTAAAATCTCGATTTATTTTTGCTGGGATATCAAAATTGCCTTTTTGGAGTTTATATTTCAACTGCGATGCGGAAGGGTAAGGAAATTTTTGATTTTCTCGAAAATTTTATGGAGTCATTTTTACACCCAATAAGGGGTGGGGGTTGGGGGTAGCCGACACTTCTTTCTTGCGATAAATGTTGGCAAATGAAAAAAGTATGATTTCAGCACTTAATTAATAAATTTTATAATATTAAAACCATTTTTTATATTTACTAACACAAAAGGGGGCGGCCCAAAAAAAAAATGGAGTTTGAACTTTGGAATACCTCTGATACAAAAATGGTTAAATTGCTGAACAAATACACAAAAAATATGTAAAAAATTACTTAAAATCGATTACATATCTTTTGAATGTAATTTTGTATTAAACCCGAAAATTTTTGCAATCTCGCAATTCCTGTGTTGGCACATAACGCCCACCGTTAATATAACTTTTGCAAACTTAAAAATTCATACTTTTGTTTTTAATAAACTTTATGACGGCCTTAATCATTTTATAGCACGTTTTTATATTCAGCTTTTATAGCTTCTTTTTCAAAAGTATGTTTCTTAAGTCTTTTGTTTTTGTTTTTATAACATAATTTCAAACTCAAAGTAAAACTTCCGCTTAAACTTCTTTCAAAGACAAATATTTTCTTGAAAAACAATTTAAAAATGCATTTAATTTTTTGTTTTGATAAGCACACAAAAAAGAAAACAATTTAATATTGTGAAATTTCATTTTTTACAACATTTAGCATCACTAAAAAAAAACAATAGTTAACTGTTATCTTACTAATATTAGAGAAGAAGACAAAAAAAATACAACCACTAAAATTTAGAGCTCTAAGCAATTTAAACACACAAAAAATGCAAAAATCTATTAAACCTTTAAATTTCACAGGAATAAACTACTTTAAATACATTAAAAAAAAAGAAATGAAAACTTTTGCAGCATTAAAAAAAAATCTTGGTTAAAAAATCTAAAGTGAAATTTAAACCATTTATATATTTGGCATTGTTTTGTTGAAAAAAAAATAAATTGTTAAAGAAAAAATTTTTCAACTTACCAAAACAATGAATTTGCAAATTTTTAAAATAATGCACAGTCAATTCTGGATAAGTGAAAATTAAGAGTAATATAATCATAGCTGTATTATTGATTTTTTTTATTTGGATTTTTTGGAAAAAAATAAAATACTTTGATATTTTAGTTTGCTATCAAAAAATAAAATGTTTTGTTATTTTATTTATTTTGGTTTGAATAAAATAAAATTTTATTTTATTCAAATTCATAAAAATGAAATAATATTTCTTTCCAAAAAAATCAAATAATTTTTTCTGATTGCTTATTCAAACAAACAAAATAGAATTTTTCAAAATAATCAACAAAAAATTGTGATTTTTTTTGGTTATTCACAAAAATTCAAATGAATAACGTATTATTTAAACAAAAAAAAGAAATATTCTTGAAAATTTTGTGTTTGAAAAATATTTTTTTTTTTATTTATTTTGAATTTTATTATACAGTAAAACACACAATTATTCTTACAAACCACTATTGTTTTACTTATTTAAGGTTTTCTTTACTAAAACAATAATTAGATTATTTTTAATTTTTTCCCAAATTGACTTTTACTGATTAAAAAATGTTCTTAAAACATTTTCTTATGGAAAATACTCTAGTTGATTAGACTTTTCGATATTTTTCTTAAACAATAAAAAGTCGTGAAAGGATGTATAATTACTTAAATACCCTTAATTGTAAAGGTTTATTTTGCAAAACATTGGGATTTTTAAGGGTTTTTGCTTTGGTGACATTTTTAAGAAAATATTCTTTAGTATTAACTGTGAAATGTTTCTACTACACAAAAATTATTTTAATCGAAAAAAATTTCATTCTTTATACAATTCAACGTTTTTGCAATAGAAAATGCATTATTCTATTTTTAAAATTTAAATGCTACTTTTGAGGTAAAACTGATGTTTTACTGATGATGTAATTTATTGTGATTCTCTAGCACATAACGATCTATCCGTCTATCCCTCATTTTACGGATTAACTGTTATATTTTTTAAGCGAGATACATTGAAGTCTACCAAAAGGGAAAAAATATTCTACGAATTAGTGCATGAAATTTCTCTGGGGAAGTATCATATTGAAAATAATTAAAATAATAAGTTACAATATATCAAAAATGTTCCAAATTTACTTTATAACTATATCACATAGGCCAGGTAAAATTTGTGACTTTGACCAACCAAGTAAAACACGGGTGGTTGGAAACAGTTTTTGCCTAAAAGTGCGAAAACTGTATTTTCTTTTTTGAATACGTATTTGGAATGTCTAAGAGTAATATAGGAACAAAAACCAAAACATCGATCGAGCACTTTTTTCAAAAATCGCGGTTGAATTGCAAAAGATTATTATATTCGAATTTTCTCGAAAACTAGAGATATCAAAAAAAAACAAATATTATTTGGAATTATGCATTTATGTAAAGTATTCAAAAAAATTTACATTGCAGTATTCAAACGGTCAAAAAATAAACATAATTATTTTCTTTTAAATTTAACCAAAATTCGTATGTATATATAAAAATATACAGTGGGCGACAATACATTGGAAACTTTTTTATAGTAGATGAAATTTGTTAAAGACAAAGTTAACAATACTAACCGTTATAATTATCAATCAAGTATTATAAAAAAACGTTATGTAGTTAATTTATCAAGCTTTAATTTAAGCTTAATTGCGTCCAGATTGGGAAAATAATGAATGTGTTACGAGGGTCGATGTGAAAAAGGAAAAAAATTATAGACATTTTTCAGAACATTTTTAAAAAATATTTCCGGGTGGATTTTTTCCAAGTTAAAACATTCGAAATTTTAAAAAAGGTCCACTAGTTTTTACCCAGTGATCAAATAATTTTTCGAGCAACCCAAACAAACAGTGGAATTTTTTAAGTACAGTAGCAAAAATCCACATTTTTTGACCTCCAATTCTTTTGACCACCAATTTTTTGTTAACAAAGAAAAATTAAAATTATCTTAATATATCCTTAGCATATACTTAAGTGTACTAAAATTAATAAACAATAATATCTTTTCTTTGTTTACAAAAAATTGGTGGTCAAAAGAACTGGAGGTCAAAAAATGTGGATTTTTGGTACTGTACTTAAAAAATTCCACTGTTTGTTTGGGTTGCTGGAAAAATTATTTGATCACTGGGTAAAAACTATTGGACCTTTTTTTAAATTTCTAATGTCTTAACTTGGAAAAAATCGATCCGGAAATATTTTTTAAAAATGTTCTGAAAAATGTCTATAATTTTTTTCCTTTTTCACATCGACCCTCGTAACACATTCATTATTTTCCCAATCTGGACGCAATTAAGCTTAAATTAAAGCTTGATAAATTACCTACATAACGTTTTTTATAATACTTGTTTGATAATTATAAAGGTTAGTATTGTTAACTTTGTCTTTAACAAATTTCATCTACTATAAAAAAGTTTCCAATGTATTGTCGCCCACTGTATGTATCTATATTAAAAATAATAAAAATATCTTTATTAAATATTAGATAACTGACTTTCAATTAAAACAAAGTGCATTTCTCATATCAGGTATTTAAAAAACAAACCACATTATTTTACGTGTCGTTTGTTATTGCCCGTTATTTAAAAATTTCTAAAATTAAAAATTTTTTTTTTTTAATTTTAATTTTAAATTCAAATTTATATATTTAAGCCTTTATTCATAATAAATATTAAACACTACAAAGAAATAAAAAAGTAATGATAAAATAAATATACGAAAGTTCATTTTGTTGAACATAGGGCGTCAACGAATTCAAATTTAGTTGCTTAAAATATAAGTAGCTTGTGGCACAGATGGTAGCGTGCTGGGCTATCAGCCCGAAATTATGAGTTCGATTCTCCTCAGGTTCGATGTTTTTTAAAATTATTTCTAAAAAATCAAAAATGAATGTACATTTCCGTAATTTTAACCGTTTTTATAGTAAAAATTTTTCAGTCAGTTTTTACGGATTTTTACAGTTATTTATATAAGTAGTCTTTTTTTTAAATAAAGTTTCATTAGTTTCAAACCTATTTTCTGTTGAATTTACTGACATAATATTTTGAGTGTATGTAATAAATAAACATTTCGGTATTTATCATTATTATCAGATGGTGACAGGACATAATCCCCACGGACATTACCCCCATAACGGAAATGGGGATTATGACCGAATTCATCACGGCCATAACCCCCATTATAATTGTGGGGACTATGACCCTTTCTAAAACGGTCATAATCCCAATGGGGATTATGTCCGTTCCCTGTTGGGATTACGACCGAAAATTATTCGGTCATAACCCCCATTCATATTATGGGGACTAAGTAAAAAGAAATTTCGGTCATAGTCCCCGTTTTTTGCGGAGAGGGTGGGTTTAATGCATGGAGTTTGTAATCCCTAAGCCCGGCCGAAGGCCGGCTACGCAGAAAAACTTTTAAGACAAAAAAAAAATACAATTTTGGGATTATGACCAACTAGTATAGTGGACATATTCCCTGTAATGGTGATTATGGCCATTTGTTATGTGGTCATTATCCCCATAAATCTGGGAATTATGTCCGTTTTTTATAGGGATTATGTCCAAATTATTTTCGGTCATAGTCCCCACTAACATTATGGGGATTATGACCGAAATGAATTTGGTCATAATCGCCATAACGGAAATGGGGATAATGTCCGTGGGGATTATGTCATGTCACCTTATCAGATATCATTCCATTTCGCAAATCGCATGTTTTTAAATTTGGTTATATGACCGCTAAATTTTATCATAAAATTTCGGTGACAGGACATAATCCCCACGGACATTACCCCCATAACGGAAATGGGGATTATGACCGAATTCATTTCAGTCATAATCCCCATAAAAGTTGTGGGGACTATGACCGTTTCCAAAACGGTCACAATCCCAATGGGGATTATGTCCGTTCCTTGTTGGGATTACGACCGAACTTTTTTCGGTCATAACCCCCATTCACATTATGGGGAGTAAGTCCAAAGCAATTTTGGTCATAATCCCCATTTTCTGCAGAGAGGGTGGGTTTAATGCATGGAGTTTGTAATCCCTAAGCCCGGCCGAAGGCCGGCTACGCAGAAATACTTTTAAGTAAAAAAAAAATCATTTAATTTTGGGGATTATGACCAACTAGTATAGAAGACATAATCCCCATAATGGGGATTACGGCCATATGTTACGTGGTCATTATCCCCATAAATCTGGGAATTATGTCCGTTTTTTATTGGGATTATAGAAATACTTTTAAGTAAAAAAAAAAAATCATTTAATTTTGGGGATTATGACCAACTAGTATAGAAGACATAATCCCCATAATGGGGATTACGGCCATATGTTACGTGGTCATTATCCCCATAAATCTGGGAATTATGTCCGTTTTTTATTGGGATTATGTCCAAATAATTTTCGGTCATAGTCCCCACTACCATTATGGGGATTGTGACCTAAATGAATTTGGTCATAATCCACATAACGGATATGGGGATTATGTCCGTGGGGATTATGTCATGTCACCTAAAATTTCATTTTCTAGTTCCCTGGATTCAACTGCAGGACGTTGAAGTTCTTCTGCCATAGAAATATTTCATTTGCTTCTGTTTTTTTTTCAAATTTTTAAATATGATCCGATTTGGCCCATTTTCGTACTTAACCAGCCTCAGACCATAAGATATATTCCTGCCAAATTTTCGAAGTCTAGCTCTTTTATTTTGGATTGTATCATGTCCTCCACAGACGAACGGACGGACATCTGCAGAATGTGTAACAATCGATCACTAATAAATAATATATATTTTATGGTTTGTTAGATAGATATTTCGATGCTTACACACGGAATGACAAAGTGAGTATACTCCTTAAACCAACCTATGAAAGTCGCCAATTTTTACAGATTTTTATACTTTTCTTAAAAAAAAGTTGTTAAGTAAATATTTGCATAAGTTTATAGCTCTGCACTTGGAATTTCCTAAATCACAACTTAACTTTTCTGAATTCACATGGACTTTTTATAAATTACAATTTATAAGAACCTGATATTAAAACAAAACTGTTTTGTAAGAATAATTTTTTGTTAAACTGTACAAAATAAATAAAATAGTTTTTTTTTCAAACACAAAATTTTCAAGAATATTTATTTTTTGTTGTTTGAATAATACGTTATTTATTTGAATTTTTGTAAATAACCAAAAAAAATCACAAATTTTTGTTGATTATTTTGAAAAATTATATTTTGTTTGTTTGAATAAAAAAAATCAGAAAAAATTATTCGATTTTTCGTTATTCAAATAAAATCAAAATAAATATTATTCATTTTCAAATATTTAAATAATCTGTTATTTGATTATTTTTTAAAAAATATTGTTATTTATTCATTTCGTTATTTCAATCATAGCATACAGCTATGAATATAATATAATTATAATTTTGATCCCATGATCGAGTAATTTTTATTTATTTTTCAATTACAATTACTAGATCTCGGTTAGGTTGGAATTACAAATCAATTTTAATAATTTCAACCTAACCAAGATCTACACCATTTTCAATTGTATTTCAGAAATAGTCAATTGTATTTCAGATTTTCCAATTGAATGTGTGTGTGGAAGAAGGTGCTAAAATCCAATTTTTGGAAATCGCGTTTTTTTGCGAAATCGTATCTTCCTTCAATAGTTCGATCTATTTGCAAACAAATTTGTTAAAAACTTGATCGTTTTCTGTCATAAAATTGACCTTAAAAGTTCAATTTTAACTATTTTTGGAAATATTTTATATTTTTCCCCCGAATACTAAAATGTATTTTGCAGTTAAGCTAAAGGTGGTATATCAAAATTCTTGCATGTGAGATGGTTAACGTGTAGAAAACATCCTAGGCTTTAACATGTGCCCCTTGGTTTGGCAAAAAACGCTTTCATATCTAATCTATCTATAGTTAAAGTGTGAATATGGAAAAAGGTGCTATATCCATACAAAAACACAATATTGTTTTACGAAATACTAAGGGCGGATTTAGATAATCTATACAATTTTTGAGTTAAAACTATAAAATTGAATGGTTAGTAACTTATATTATAAATTGTGCAAATTTGTTTTAACCCATTACGCGAAAATCTGTTCAAAATAAACCATAAACCACTTGTTTCTTGTTAAATTAACTACCTTTTATTATTCTTATATAAAAATGAGTATTGCTGGACCCCGTCTAAATTTTGCGGAATTCATCATGCCAAATTTTAATTTTTAAAAAATAACACAAAAAACATAAAACTACTTGGCAAATGTATTGAAATTCCTAGTAGAAATTGTAACATAGCACCTTATTCCACTAGAACAAAATTTCACATGCGATTTTTTGCTACTTCCGCTCATTCTATTTTTATGAAATTTTGCACATAGATGCAAATGGTCAATCTTTGTCGATCTGCAAAAAGAAAATTAAGAAATTAAATTTTTTTCGCGACTTATTTAGTTTTTTGCTTCTCCTATACAATTTGGTTTTTGGATTATAGCACCTTGTTCCACACCCACATTCAATTGTATTTCAGAAATAGGGTGATTCCATGTCAAACCGCACAGAATACTGTGATTTTCGGATTTGTCACCTCCGATTTTAATGAAATTCGCAAAAAATATTTCACATGCGTTGTTTTCATAAAATGATTACCTTACAGGCTCCAAAAATTTTTAGTTTTCGAAATATGGCGTCTTGAAAATTGGCAAAAACGTAAAATTTTCAATAAGGTGCACATACAAAGTCACCCATAACTTTAAAACTATAAAACCCACAATTACCAAATAGGTACCATTTGAAAGCTGAAAGGATTACCTTAAAAGTGACATGCACAATTTTTTCTTCTAATGAAAGGTCAAAGGTCATATTTCAATGTCTAATGTTCAAAGACCTATATCTCAAAATCCGATATTTTTTAAATTCTCAAAAAAATATATGATAACAATCAAGTCTTTCCCTACATTTGCATCAAAATTTCAGGGTGGACACTCATATGGTTCCAAAGTTACAGAAGAAAACGTGCTCGAAGGCAAGGTTTTTTCTACGAGTTCATATAAAAAATATTGCACAAACAAAACAATATACATAGTCGTAAACAAAGGTGCGGGCCTAGAACAAGGCTTAAAACTTTTTATATATTTTGAGTTATATTGTAGGGGTTTTCTTGTTCTTTTACAAGGAAAGTCCTCGAAAGTGAATATACCTGATTTCTTTAAAATTTATACACAAGCTAGAAAAAATAAATCTAAAATCAACTAGTCTGAGCTTGTCGGCCTAAATTCAGGTTAAACGGGGTTAAAAATTACCCATTTTCAGTTATTTTAAAGTTTAGGTACTTTATATTGATGCCATATAAAACAGATCGGTTTCATTCGAAACCTATATTCTTCCATAGTAGGGAAATAGGAATGGGGTGGGGGAACCGTATGTTCAAAGCGGAATAAAGCTCATAAAAAAGAATATAATCAAGCATAAAAATGGTTTAGAAATGGAAACACTAATGTTTCGAACTTCTTTGAATTTTTGCCTTATTTTATTTTGGACGCACTAATAAAGATTTTTTTTTTTTTTAATTCGGATGAAACCCGACCTGTAAGAAAAACTGCCAATAAAAAATGCATGTGATTGCTTAATTTAAATAGAAAATAGTACCAATAATGAATTTGTTTTACAAAAACTATAACAAAAACTATACATTTTTAACAAAAACAATTATACAACAAATAAAATGTCTCAAACAGACGCCAAATTTTTTTTTTTCAAATGAAACGGATCTGATATAAGTGGCATCAATGTACCTAAAAGTTAAAATTACTAAAAATCGGTCATTTTTGACTCCCGTTTAACCCTTTAAAACTAAATTAAGACCAATAAGCTCAGATAGGTCGATGTTAGATATTTGTTGTTTTTCATGGGCATAAATTTCAAAGAAATTACGTATGTTCACTTTGAAGATTTTCCTTGTAAGAAAACAAGAAAACCCTACGATAAAATTCAGTTTTGATAGTGAAATCAAATTCAGGAGGTCGAAATATTAATAAATAATGGGTTCAGTTTTTAGGTCCGTCCCATTGTTTGTTTACTGCTAGCAGCATGCTAGCATGCTATGCTGCTTCGTGTGTGTAAGCTTTTGCATATGAACTCGTAGAGAAAATCTTGACTTCAAGCACGTATTCCTCTGTAACTTTGGAACCATATGAGTGTCCACCCTGAAATTTTGATACAAATGTAGGGAAAGACTTGATTGTTATCATATATTTTTTTGAGAATTTTAAAAATATCGGATTTTGAGATATAGGTCTATGAACATTAGACCTTGAAATATGACCTTTGACCTTTCGTTACAAGAAAAAATTGTGCATGCCACTTATAAGGTAATCCTTTCAGCTTTCAAATGATACCTATTTGGTAATTGTGGGTTTTATAGTTTTAAAGTTATGGGTGACTTTGTATGTGCACCTTATTGAAAATTTGACGTTTTTGCCAATTTTCAAGACGCCATATTTCGAAAACCGAAAGGTTTTGGAGCCAGAAAGGTAATGATTTTAGGAACACTATCCATTTGCAATATATTTGTCAAATTTTATTTAGATCGAAGGTGACAAATCCGAATGCTGTGTGGTTTGAGGTGGATTTGCCCAATAGTCAATTGTATTTCAGATTTTCCATTTGTATTTCAGAAGTAGTCAATTGTATTTCAGATTTTCCAATTGTATTTCAGAAATAGTCAATTGTATTTCAGATTTTCCAATTGAATTTCAGAAATAGTCAATTGTATTTCAGATTTTACAATTGAATTTCAGAAATAGTCAAATGTATTTCAGATTTTTTCAACTGTATTTCAGAAATAGTCAATTGTATTTCAGAAATAGTCAATTATATTTCAGAAATAATTGTATTTCAGAAATTAATCAATTGTATTTCAGAAATAGTCAATTGTATTTCAGAAATAGTCAATTATATTTCAGAAATAGTCAATTGTATTTCAGAAATAGTCAATTCTATTTCAGAAATAGTCAATTGTATTTCAGAAATATTTCAATTGTATTTCAGAAATAGTCAATTGTATTTCAGAAATAGTCAATTGTATTTCAGAAATAGTTATTTGTATTTCAGAAATAGTCAATTGTATTTCAGATGTTATCAAATGTATTTCAGAAATAGTCAATTGTATTTCAGAAATTTCCAATTGTACTTCAGAATTAAAATGAGTTTACCCTACAATATATATGGAGTTAATATTAGTTGTACTTCATGAAAAATGTTTACTTACTTTTGTACTGTGCAATTTGCAAAATAAAAAACAAATGTATTTAGAAATTTTCTTATTTAAATAAATTATTAAAAATATTAAATAATATTTCTAAATTTGATAAAAATCTTTGCCTGGTTAATGAAAAATAATATTTATATTAACCCTCAAAAGGCAAAAATTATTTAAAACACAAAATAAAAGAAATAGCGCGGTTTTAGCATTTTATTAAGCTTTTTTTAATTATATCTGTACATATAACAATTTGTGTGAAATATTTAAAAAGTATATTTTTGTAGGGTACTAAATATTTTTCTGAAATACAATTGACTATTTCTGAAATACAATTGACTATTTCTGAAATACAATTAAAATATTTCTGAAATACAATTGACTATTTATGAAATACAATTGACTATTTCTGAAATACTATTGACTATTTCTGAAATACAATTGACTATTTCTGAAATACAATTGACTATTTCTGAAATACAATTGACTATTTCTGAAATACAACTGATTAATTTCTGAATTACAATTGACTATTTCTGAAATACAATTGGAAAAATCTGAAATACAATTGGCAATTTCTGAAATACATTTGGAAAAATCTGAAATACAATTGACTATTTCTGAAATACAATTGGAAAATCTGATATACAGTTGACTATTTCTGAAATTCAATTGGAAAATCTGAAATACACTTGACTATTTCTGAAATACAATTGGAAAATCTGAAATACAATTGACTATTTCTGAAATATAATTGGAAAATCTGAAATACAATTGACTATTTCTGAAAATAACTTGACTATTTCTGAAATACAATTGAAAATGGTGTAGTAACAACCCAGCAAAAATTGGCATTACTAGTAATGGGTTTTGTAATCCGAATCAGATGTTAATCAGTAGTTACTTATTGAATGAAACACTAATTATTTTAACAAGGGCGTGAGACAAAAATAAGTAGTGAAGAGTATGGAGATAAATAAGTAGTTACTGACTCGGATTACTAATAAGGAGTAAAAACCCGTTACCAATAAGAAGTAAGATAATTAGTTAATTAAAACATTTTAAATTTAACCTGTTTTTACTAAAACTTAAAAATTGCGTAATTTTTATTAAGTTTTTAAGTACTTTTTAAGTTAATTGAATTGTAAAGGTTAAAAACTGCAAGTTCAAGGAGATATTATTACTTAGAAGTGCTTTTATAACATATTACTGAAAAGTAGTTACTTTTGGGCTTAAAATAATGTTAATGGTAATGGGTACTCATTATAAATAATGTACTTGGTAATGATTACTTTTCACAACTCATTACCATGTTTTTTCTGTGAATGATCGTCGTCTTTTTGAAGATTAATTATGTAAATATTGAATGTAAAACCCCCTAAATCGCATGAATTACTGATCCTTGATCGATTCTAAGACCACATAGCGTGGACCGTCTGTGTATCTGTGGAAGACATGAGACAGTCCAAACCAAGAGAGTCATGGTTATAGGACCAATTATGATTACATCGTCCGACAGTCAATATTAAATATGAACCGGATGATTTTTGTACTCTTGCCCAAAACATTAAATCATGATAATGTTTTGCGGAAGATTTGGGTGTACTTGCCAAAGCAAAGTTTTAAAAAAAAAAATAATGTTATATTACTTTGCTATTCCTTGCAAAACGAATTGAAATATCAGTCGAGGACCCCATTAAAATACCAAAACAGCTGTACATTTCGTAAGTGAGTGCAAAAATAATTGCAAAAAAGTGTTTTCACAATTTGGAGAGAATAAATGATTCGGCAACAAAGAATATACCACTCTCACTTATTTTATGTACATTTGATAAACAAATGGAAAATTTTTATGCGAAAAGCTTAGACTTGGTGAAAAAGTAGTTTTTTTTCCACGAAAACCTAAATTATGTTAAAAAAAATTTAATGACCCAACTTTTTTGGTGAAAAAAAGATTTTGATGAAAAGAAAAAAATTTTTTGATGTAAAAAAAATTGATGAAAAAAAAAAATTTTAATAAAAAATTTGATGAAAAAAATGTGATAAAAAAAAATTTATGAATAAAAAATTTTAATGAAAAAAAAATTTGATGAAAACAAATAAATGAAAAAAAAAAATTGTTGAAAAAAAAAAATTGATGAAAAATAAAAAAATTTATGAAAAAAAATTTTGATGAAAAAAAAAAAAAATTTATAAAAAAACAAATTTGATGAAAAAAAAAATTGATGGAAAAAAAATTTGAAAAAAAAAAAAATTATGAAAAAAAAATTTGATGAAAAAAAAAATTGATGAAAAAAAATTTGATGAAAAAAAAATTTTTTTTGTTGAAAATTAATTATGTTACTTTTTATTCACCAGCTGGTGAAAAACGGTTTTATTCACTACGAGGTGAATTATTATCCAAGTTACAAACCCAAGTTATTAAAATTTTTGGTTTTAAGAAAATGAAAATGGTAATTCTTGTATTCTTTTCGTCCTGCTACTTTTTTAAAATTAGACACCAGCCGAAAAACATTATCATGTAAAAAGGAGGATCTCCACTAATTTTTCTCATTTTTTTGATTTGTCATACCAGGATAAAAGGATGTGAATAAAGTCATTTGAAAAATTTATCAACATATTTTGTTTAAAATTTTGAATGATATTGAAGGATAAATTTTTGAAAGGACGTAACTTATCTCCTTCTTCCTGATATGTAAAAATAATAAAATACGAAAATTATGGGAGATTCTCCACTTTCATTTGCTATCACTAGTGGCATCCTAGGACAAGTACAAATACTAACACGTAGAAAAGTTAAATTCGACTTTGCCGAATCTATGAATACCCTCCACAATGCTTTTTTTTAAAGGATAGTACATTTTTAAAGTGAAAAAATTAACAATTTTGATTAGAAATATTTTATTGAGTAAAAAACTCTTTTTTTGTCATTTAAAAAAAAAAAAAAATTACTAATTTTTTTTTTTGAGTGTAAAATTTGTTTCGAGTGTATTTTTTAGGTTACCAATGCTTTTAAAACTAAACAAGTTTAAAAAGCATTGCTTTAAACCTAAACAAGTTTGAAAAGCATTGCTAAGTTACCACCAATGCTTTTCAAACTTGTTCACCACGTGGCATTTAAAATGAACCCAGTCTGAAATTCCGGGTTTTGCTTATAACTTTTGAACCACTAAACCGATTGAGCTGAAATTCAATGGTAAAGAGACCTGGGGAACGGCAGAGATACTACATAGCAAGTTTCAGTAGTCTCCATATTGTCTTTCAAAAGTTATCGTGTTTTTTATCTCGCAAATTCGCGAAAAACCCTTGCCAAAATTTACTCTTTTGCTGATAACTTTTGAACCACTGGACCGATTTGGATGGCTTGCAATACCAATCTGACCCGGTAAATTACCAACATATATGCCAAACTTCAGTAGCCTCTGTAAAGTCTTTCAAAAGTTAGCGTGTTTTCAACGGACAGACAGACAGAAAGACGGGCGGACGGACATCGCTAGATCGACTTAAAATCGATCGAGGGTCATGAATATATATACTTTATGGGGTCCTAGACCAATATTTCGATGTGTTACAAACGGAATGACAAACTGATATAAACCCTCTATCACTAGAGTTGAGGGTATAAAAAAATATTTTATAAAATTTAATCTTCTAAAACTTTGAAGTCATTTTAAAAGGAAACAGGATCACTAAAAGAAAAACTGTAAATACAGTTTTACTACATTACGTCTTTAGATTCAAACGTACTTATATTATTCAGTTCGTGTTTTACGATTTTATCATTTTTGTCGGACAGTGTTATAGAACCATGATGAAATAATTAACCCTTGAATCAATAAACGTAACGAAAGAACATGTTTCGACTAAGCAAATTGCATTTATCGCCAGTTGACTATTCTCCTGCAATCTAGTACAAAACACAATTATGGCAAAGTTTATGATAACATTTTTATTTTAGTTTGCAATTTCTTTTAACAAAACCATAAACTTCCAACAATACAATAGGTTTATTTTTTTTATTTCTTCTCCAGTAGAAAAAAAGAAGATGTTCCCATAAAAACTAAACAACTTCCTCAACTATTAAATTTTAAAAAGAAGATAAAAAAAAAACAAAACAATCACACACAATACTCATTGTCAGAGATAAGAAAAGTGTTAAGAGCTGCTAATAATTAACAAACTTGTTAAGAAAATTGGTATGTGAGTTAAAGGGAAAACATTTTCCAAAAAAAAAAATGTTTTAATCATGACTTTGCTGTTAATGTGTTTATTAAATATAAAACAAGTTTTCAGTTTATTAAAGTCATAATAATCTTTTCAATTATTATAATTGTTAACTCATTGTTGTGAAAACATAAACAAGGGTAACAGATTCTATGTGGCACTTGAATCTGTCGCCAATAGATTTGAGGTGGTTTTCCCAACTAATCGATTTGAACTGTTCTAAAGCGATGTGAACTGCACTAAATAAAACCACATAAAAAAAGCTTTTAGAGAAAATTACCTGTTTCGTTATTTTTTTTAATTTTCCTAATTTTTTTTCAATTTGCTTAAATTTTTGTTTTTGTTCTGAACTTTCCTTATATTTTCAAAAAAGAAAAAAAACTTTACAACTTACCAGATTTTTTTTTTTTATTTCAAAATTTTTGAATTTTATTTTTGATCCGGTCTAAATTAAGATTTTTATTATTTTTATTTGTCTGATTTTTTTCTTTTATTTTTTCTTATTTTTATACCCTCCAACTACAGTATGGGGGTATACTCACTTTGTCATTCCGTGTGTAACGCATCGAAATATCGGTCTAGGACCCCATAAAGTATATATATTATTGATCAGTGATCGATTCTAAGACATTCTAGCGATGTCCGTCTGTCCGTCCGTCCGTCCGTCTGTCCGTCCGTCTGTGGAAGACACGATACAGTCCAAAATAAAAGTGATAGACTCCTGAAATTTGGCACATATATGTATGTCTTATGTTCATAGGCTGGTTAAGTTCGGAGATGGGCAAAATCGGACCAGGGTAGAAAAAGTTCCCCCTTGAAGAACCCAGCAAAACTTTGGTAATGGGTAGTGATTATATAACACACTACCAGGTAATGTATATACCTTATTTGTAGCATTATTTTAGGATGTCTTACCAAAAATTTGTTCCACAACGTATTATTTTAAAGTGAAAAATAATGCATTACTAATAATTTGCTACGTAATGCATGATTATTGGAAAAAATGTATTACATATTTATTATTTCTAAACATTAAATCATGGATGACTTATATTTGGTTACATTATGTATTATTTGAAAGTTAGAAATAATGCATTATTTATAATTAAATGCATAATGCATTACAATAACATAAAAAATAATTATTTTATAAAAAAATGCATAAGTTTAAACTAGAGATGGCCTCACGACAAGAAATTTCTAACGACACACACTCACGAGCATATTTTATCTACTCACAATCACGTGAGTAAATTTAATACAAAATTACTTTTTCACTACTCGTAACACCTTATATATTACGTTCTGGTATGCTATATTATATACCTTACTCGTAACCTATAAAATATCATATATTTTACACCTTACTCGTATTCTTCGTTATAAATTTATGACTTATTTTATACCTTACTGGTATTCTTTGTGATAATGTGGATGCATTACTTTGAGTCTCATCGCCTGTTAAAATCATCAATGCTGCAATGTATAAAATATGAGATCCTATACCTTATTTTATACCTTATTTGGTAATCTAAGTTTTGCTGGGAACTAAACAAACCTCTAAAAAATACCATATTTTTACATGATTTTTTGTGTTTTTGTTTAACAAATCCAACATTTTTATGCTACAAGAAGTTCAAGGTCGTGCATTTGGACCCACAGAATTAGAAAAAATCGTTTTACGGTCCGCCCCCCCCCCTTTTTTTGGGCGTGGAATAATTTTTTTTTTTTATATAATGATAAATTTGTATTTCTTTAGTGCAAAAAGCATAAGATTTATTTTTTTTAACACTTATTCGAGAGGAATTGTGCCCCCCAATTACCACTACCGACCCCCCCAAAAAAAAAAAGACGCCCCTGCAATTTTTTTTTATTATTTATTTGCATGTTGGAGGGTATAAAAGATTCGGCACAGCCGAATTTAACACTCTTACTTGTTTTTTCTTAATTTTCTCTAAAAATTTCTTATTTTCTTAAATTTATCTATTTTTTTGTTTTATTTCCTAATTCTTTACAAAATTTTCCTTAAAGTTCTTTGAAAATTCGTGACTTTCGTTTGGTTTATGTCCATTAGAGTGTCCCTTATTTTGGAAATGTTAGAAATCTTGAGACGGTACCCGCTCATTTTTTTCCTTTTGACTTAAAAATAACTCAGGAAAAATTTTACGCCCCTAGGACCACGCCTTCCCTACGCGACGGGGCCTTAAAAAGCGGGGCCTAAAAAATCATTTTTCCATACAAACCAAAAAATTTTTTTTTGATTTTTAATTTTTTTGTTGTTAATTATTATATTACTTGCTTAGCTTATTTACGACAAAAAATTTGATTTTGGTGGGATAAGTCTTTCAGCGCTAAAAAAATTTTCGCAAAAAAAAATTTTGAGCCGCCGGGGTCCTACAGTAAAAAATTTTTAAAAAATATTTTTTTTTAGTTTTGACCAGCAACGGTTTTAGCTGCTATGTTGCTTTAAATGATATATATTCATAAAAAAATATTTTTTGTATCTGTGACATCTTTATCGTGTTCTAAAAAAGGGTACAAAATGCATTGTTGATTTTTTTTCGATACACGATAAAGATGTCACAAATATGAATAATATTTTTTTTGGAATATATATCATTAAAAACAACATAACAACTAAAACCGTTGCTTTTCAAAACTAAAAAAAAATATTTTTTAAAAATTTTTTACCGTAGGATCCCTACGGCTAAAAATTTTTTTTTCGAAAAAGATAAAGATGTCACAGGTATGAATATTTTTTTTTTTGGAATATATATCATTAAAAGCAACATAACAACTAAAACCGTTGCTGGTCAAAACTAAAAAAAAAATATTTTTTAAAAATTTTTTACTGCAGGACCCCGGCGGCTCAAATTTTTTTTTTGCGAAAAATTTTTTAGCGCTGAAAGACTTATCCCACCAAAATCAAATTTTTTGTCGTGAATAAGCAAACCAAGTAATAAAATAAATAATAACAAAAAAATTAAAAATCAAAAAAAAAAATTTTTGGTTTGTATGGAAAAATGATTTTTTAGGCCCCGCTCTTTAAGGCCCCGTCGCGTAGGGAAGGCGTGGTCCTAGGGGCGTAAAATTTTTCCTGAGTTATTTTTAAGTCAAAAGGAAAAAAATGAGCGGGTACCGTCTCAAGATTTCCAACATTTCCAAAATAAGGGACACTCTAATGTCCATATTAATTATTTTTGAAAGAGAAATCTGAAACAAATTAATTGACAATAACAAAAAAACAATTGTATAAGCCTACAGTTTTTGGAGAAAGGCACCCTTCCTTCGTCCGCACTCTTCTGTTTGTGCCACTCAGATTAAAATTTTAACGAACATTGAAGGCGAGAGAAAATAAGACTTATTTTTTTCATATTACACAGATGTTATCGCTTGACTGAACTTTACCTTATTTAAACATTTTTCCAAAGTAGTTCTGTTCTTTCTCATTGCAGCCAACACTTAGCAGGACTTTTTAAAAATTTTGGCAATGTTTAAAAATCCTAGCAAAAGCTCAGATACTATATCGTACGTTTATCATAAATTTAAAAGGATACCTATTATAACACCGTAAGACAGCAAATATTAAACATGAACCGGATGATATAAGTCTGACGGTAGTGATCAAATGGAGTAAAATTGCATTTACAGTTTTTCATTTCATGATTCTGTTTCCTTTTAAAAGGACTTCAAAGTTTTAAAGGACACATTTTTGAAATATTTGTACTTGTCCTAGGATGACTCTGGCGATGGTAAATAAAAGAGGAGGATCTCCCCCAATTGTTTCATTCTTTTATTTTGCCATATCAGGATAAAAAGAGGTGAATAAAGTCATTTGAAAACTTTTTCAAAATATATTGTTGAACATTTTAAATCATATTTAAGGATAAATTTTTGAAAGGACATAACTTACCTCCTGATGTGTAAAAATAATAAAATAGCAAAATTAGGGAAGATCCTTCTCTTTCATTTGGTATTACTACACCATTTCCAATTGTATTTTAAAACTTTCCAAATGTATTTTAAAATTGTCCAAATGTATTTTAAAATTGTCCAAATGAATTTTAAAATTGTCCAAATGTATTTTCAAATTGTCCAAATGTATTTTAAAATTGTCCAAATGAATTTTAAAGGTGTCCAAATGCATTTTAAAATTGTCCAAATGTATTTTAAAAGTGTCCAAATATATTTTAAAATTGTCCAAGTGTATTTTAAAATTGTCGAAATGTATTTTAGAATTGTCCAAAAATAGTTAAAAATTGTCCAAATGTATTTTAAAATTGTCCAAATGTATTTTAAAATTGTCCAAATGTATTTTAAAATTGTCCAAATGTAGTTTAAAAATTTCCAAATGTATTTTAAAATTGTCCATATGTATTTTAAAATTTTCCAAATGTAGTTTAAAATTTTCCAAATGTATTTTAAAAATTTCCAAATGTATTTTAAAATTGTGCAAATGTAATATAAAATTGTCCAAATGTATTTTCAAATTTGTCCAAATGTATTTTAAAATTGTCCAAATGTAGTTTAAAATTGTCCAAATTTATTTTAAAATTGTCCAAATGTAGTTTTAAATTTTCCAAATGTAGTTTAAAATTTTCCAAATGTATTTTAAAATTGTCCATATGTATTTTACAATTGTCCAAATTTAATTTAAAATTTTCCAAATGTATTTTATAATTGTTCAAATGTATTTTAAAATTTTCCAAATGTATTGTAAAATTTTCAAAATGTATTTTAAAAAGTGAAACAAATCTAAAAAATTTTCTGAACCTACAAATTTTAAATATATTAAGTTTGTCTAAGCACAGGGCAATTTTAATAATGTATGTACATTTGGGCGTCCCGTCAAATTTAAATTTTTTAATTTCATGTCAAGCGATAGCCACGTTAGAGCTGATTGTGGGAAACTTTATGAAAAAATTTCGCAAGGTCATCTTCAGTCGGCAACCAGCGGTCAAAGTTGGAAAAAATTACGTATTTCGACCAAAATTCATGTCCAAATTTTTTGACCAAATCCGTCTCAAAAATTCTGAAATTTTGCGTATTTTATTGTAAAAATATTTTAAAAAATATGCTGATTTTTAAACATTACATGTAAGTGCTTTGGTAAGTACATTTGAAAAATATTGTTTCCAATTTTTATTTGTAAATGATGGTATACCCAAAGATTACAAATAATAAAAATACAGAAATGGTAACAGTTCGTAAAGTTCGAATAGGTTGTTTGTAAATATCGAATGAGTTTTTCGAACATTTTTTTATTTTTTTTTTGTAAAAAAGGACTTTAGTATTTTGGAAGGCTTACTGTCCAGAACTTAAACTAATTTGCAAAAAAAAGTACGTAGTAGGATGGGATGAGATTATTCACGTGTGTTCCCACTTCCGTGGGCTTTGTATACCTACACATTAACGTGTCCAGATTTCTTAATTTTAACGACTGACCACTACTTATACTTCTATGCACATAGTGACTTTGCTCAGTCTCATAACTCCAATAAAATTTTCATTATGAACCCAACAAACCAAAAGATATTGCTTGTATATCATAATAATATAATATCAATGATAAGTTTGCCCGAAAATAATATTATACATGATACAAATATAATACGGATAGCTGCTGAGAAGGTACCTATCGTTATAATATCGATATTCAAATAAAAAATTACAATATAATGATATCGAAAATTTTAAGCAGCGCAACAATAATTTCGATAAATTCCTGGAATTTTATCGTTATTTTATCATTATTCCATTAAAATATGATATCTTTTCGATATCAATATAAACCAAAAATATAATATTTTTTATGATACCTAAATGATATTAAAATTAATAAACGGTTTTTTTTTTTAATTTTTTGCTTTTAATGCATTTTTTGACTTAAAATAATTTACATCAATAACAAATAACAATTAATTTAAATTAAAAAAAGTACATAAATGAAGAACAATAAAACAGCATGGAAATATTGACTTGTTCCTTTCACACGTTCATCGGCTATGGATTTTCGCAAACTATTTCCAGCTTCTGAAAAAATAAAAAGTTTAAAATTAAATTTTACTGACGAAAACTAATTTTTTTTCCTAAAGAAAAAGTCTCATACTCTAAGACATTTTTACTATAAAAAATGTTTCATATTCTGAGATATTTTTCCTATAGAAAAAGTATCAGATTCTGAGACATTTTTCCAATAGAAAGTCTCAGATTCTGAGACATTTTTCCTAAAGAAAGTCTCAGATTCTAAGACATTTTGCCTATAGAAAAGGTCTGAGATTCTGAGACATTTTTCCTATAGAAAAAGTCTCAGATTCTGAGACATTTTTCCTATAGAAAAAGTCTCAGATTCTGAGACATTTTTCCTATAGAAAAAGTCTCAGATTCTGAGACATTTTTCCTATAGAAAAAGTCTCAGATTCTGAGACATTTTTCCTATAGAAAAAGTCTCAGATTCTGAGACATTTTTCCTATAGAAAAAGTCTCAGATTCTGAGACATTTTTCCTATAGAAAAAGTCTCAGATTCTGAGACATTTTTCCTATAGAAAAAGTCTCAGATTCTGAGACATTTTTCCTATAGAAAAAGTCTCAGATTCTGAGACATTTTTCCTATAGAAAAAGTATCAGATTCTAAGACATTTTTCCTATAGAAAAAGTCTCAGATTCTAAGACATTTTTCCTATAGAAAAAGTCTCAGATTCTAAGACATTTTTCCTATAGAAAAAGTCTCAGATTCTAAGACATTTTTCCTATAGAAAAAGTCTCAGATTCTGAGACATTTTTCCTATAGAAAAAGTCTCAGATTCTGAGATATTTTTCCTATAGAAAAAGTCTCAGGTTCTGAGACATTTTTTCTATAGAAAAAGTATCAGATTCTGAGAAATTTTTCCTATAGAAAAAGTCTCAGATTCGGAGACATTTTTTCTATAGAAAAAGTCTCAGATTCTGAGACATTTATCCTATAGAAAAAGTCTCAGATTCTGAGATATTTTTCCTATAGAAAAAGTCTCAGATTCTGAGACACTTTTCCTATAGAAAAAGTCTCAGATTCTGAGACACTTTTCCTATAGAAAAAGTCTCAGATTCTGAGACACTTTTCCTATAGAAAAAGTCTCAGATTCTGAGACACTTTTCCTATAGAAAAAGTCTCAGATTCTGAGACACTTTTCCTATAGAAAAAGTCTCAGATTCTGAGACACTTTTCCTATAGAAAAAGTCTCAGATTCTGAGACACTTTTCCTATAGAAAAAGTCTCAGATTCTGAGACACTTTTCCTATAAAAAAGGCTCAGATTCTGAGACATTTTTCCTATAGAAAAAGTCTCAGATTCTGAGACATTTTTCCTATAGAAAAAGTCTCAGATTCTGAGACATTTTTCCTATAGAAAAAGTCTCAGATTCTGAGACATTTTTCCTATAGAATAAGTCTCAGATTCTGAGACATTTTTCATATAGAAAAAGTCACAGATTCTGAGCCATTTTTCCTATAGAAAAAGTCTCAGATTCTGAAACATTTTTCCTATAGAAAAAGTCTAACGGCCGTATTCAAAATGAAATTCTAGACACTGTCTAGATACTGTTTAAGGATTTCTTATTCAAAACACATTTTCTTAAACTATGAACATACGCTGAACATCTCTTGCCTAACTGGCGCCATATTAATTTTGTAAAATGTCAACAACAAATTTAATGCAAAAGAGTTAAAGTTATTTTAAGACTCTCGCTATTATTAAAAACATTATTAAAAGCCATTTAAAGTATAAAATTAAGATATTTTTTGTGGTTTTTTTATAAATTTTTTTGTTTTTTCTTATGTGATTTACTAAAACAGGGATGGTCAACTTCTTGTTAAGCAGACTTAACTAAAATCATTTTGAATAGACTCTTGAACAACCAGTGAACAAGCCTTAAAAACATTTTAGTTACGAACTCGATGTTCAGGGTGAATAAACCGTGTCTAAAAATTCATTTTGAATACGGCTGTAAGATTCTAAGACATTTTTCCTATAGAAAAAGTCTCAGATTCTGCGACATTTTTCCTTTAGAAAAAGTCTCAGATTCTGAGACACTTTTCCTATAGAAAAAGTCTCAGATTCTGAGACATTTTTCCTATAGAAAAAGTCTCAGATTCTGAGACATTTTTCCTATAGAAAAAGTCTCAGATTCTGAGACATTTGTTCTATAGAAAAAGTCTCAGATTCTGAGACATTTGTTCTATAGAAAAAGTCTCAGATTCTGAGACATTTTTCCTATAGAAAAAGTATCAATTCTGAAATATTTTTCCTACAGAAAAAATCTTAAATTCTGATACATTTTTCCTTTAAAAATTCTCAGATCCTGTGAGATTTTTTCTAAAATATGTTAATTGGGGACTTACTCTGTGGAAGTCAAGCCTTTTTTACTGTTAATAAAGCTCCAGCTAAGAATCCATATCCACAAAATATCCAAATTCGTGATGAAACCTAAAAACACACCATGAAATATTAACAGAATACAATTATTAATATAGTTATGTAAGCATACATACCTTGGGTTTAATTATTGCATTGTGGGAATGATGAGAATTGCTAGTACAAGGAGCAATTTTGCCAATATTGTCTCCAATAGAATACATTTTTAAAGAAAATAAAAATATTTTTTGACTGCTTTCACAAATAAATAAAATTAAAATTTCCAGCCAAACTATCAAAACAAACATAAATGATTTTATTTAGATATTTTCATGATACAATTTTTTTATCATTATAATGATAATTTATAACTTACAATTTTTTTAAAAAATTATATTAGTTATGATAGAGTATTATTTTTTGGTTTGTTGGGAAAGAGAAAACAATTTTTTTTGTAAACAATTTTTTAAAATACATTTGGAAAATTTTAAAATACAATTGGAAAATTTTAAAATACATTTGGACAATTTTATATTACATTTGGACAATTTTAAAATACATTTGGACAATTTTAAAATACATATGGACAATTTTAAAATACATTTGGAAAAATTAAACTACATTTGGAAAATTTTAAAATACATTTGGACAATTTTAAAAAACATTTGGACAATTTTAAAATACATTTGGACAATTTTAAACTACATTTGGACAATTTTAAAATACATTTGGACAAATTTGAAAATACATTTGGACAATTTTAAATTACATTTGGACAATTTTAAAATACATTTGGAAACTTTTAAAATACATTTGGAAAATTTTAAACTACATTTGGAAATTTTTAAAATACATATGGAAAATTTTAAAATATATTTGGAAAATTTTAAACTACATTTGGACAATTTTAAAATACATGTGGACAATTTTAAAATACTTTTGGAAAAATTTAAAACACATTTCGACAATTTTAAACTACATTTGGACAATTTTAAAATATATTTGGACAATTTTAAATTACATTTGGACAATTTTAAAATATATATGGACAATTTTAAAATACATTTGGACAATTTTAAAATGCATTTGGACACTTTTAAAATTCATTTGGACAATTTTAAAATACATTTGGACAATTTGAAAATACATTTGGACAATTTTAAAATTCATTTGGACAATTTTAAAATACATTTGGACAATTTTAAAATACATTTGGACAATTTTAAAATACATTTGGAAAGTTTTAAAATACAATTGGAAATGGTGTAGTGGCATCCTAGGACAAGTACAAATATTAAAAAAAATATTTTATAAAATTTAATCCTCTAAAACTTATATGTCCTTTTAAAAGAAAACAGGATCACGAAAAGAAATACTGTAAATGCAGTTTTACTTAATGTGGTCGCTAGTTTCAAGCGTGTACTATCCAGTTCGTGTTTAGCGAATTTTTTTTATTTTTGTCGGACGATGTATTATGCAAAGAAACCTAGTCATGTTTTATACCAAACCGGTGTTCCCGGGGTCTCCGCAATTATAACTTAATATGAAAAAAATAGTTAGTAAACTAAATTCTGTTAGTTTGTCACATTCTGCTGCAAACGCCATCAAGAATTGCCAAAAAATCTGCTAAAAATGTTAGTTCGACGAATTTAAATTAGTTTTCGAAAAAAAGTCGAATTAGCAGTTAAAATTATAAAATTTTCTAAGTTATATATTTAAGTATAGTTCAATTGTATTGATGTTTGGGCCAAACTTTAACAGGCAAACCTTTACAAATACTGTTTTCGTGAATCAGTGCAATAAAACCTTTCGTCAAAAATTACGAAAAAAATATTGATTTAAATTAATGTATAACCTAACTTATATTTAGATCGTTTCTCACGAAATAAAGACGATGTATCCCTTTATGGAGATAAATCTGCTGAAAAGTTTGTGTAGTGAACAAACATAAAATGAGCTTTATTATAAACTAGCTGAAGCGCCCGGCGTTGCCCAGGTCGACTTCGATATGAGTATCTGGATAGCTTCTTCCCAGCGCCACCTATCGGGTCCGTAATAATACATAATTTTCTCATGACAAAATTATCGCAACCTAAAATGTAAACGCCCTAACTAACAAAAAATTCAAAATCGGTATTTTGATAGATTCTGGTGTATTTTATTAACATACACGTCCCAACAAAATTTTTTTTTTTGTTGGGACTTTTTTGGGATTTTTTTTTACTAACTTTGTGATTAATTTTGATACATACACGTACGTCCTCACAAAATTTTAATCCAATTCAATCAAAGTTATTAACAAATTAAAAATTTTACTACTGTTTTTTGCTTCTCCTGGAAAATTAATAAAATGTTAGTTTGGGCCCCTTGCATTTTAGGTGACGATATATACATTCAAGTGTCGTAAAATTTCACTGAAATGAAGAATTTTGTTCAGAAAACTTATCAAATTTATCCGGAAACTTATTTTTGCTTAATAAATATATTGTGCGTATTTAAGCAAAATCGTACCATAAATACGAAAAATTTAAATATTGCGAAATTAAACTTAAGAGACTCCAGACTAAACTAATATATTGGCCAAGTTTGGTATCAATCGGTCGAGCGGTTCTTGAGTTTTAGTAACATGTATCCGACACAAACATTTTTTATATAAAGATAATTCCCGCCTCGGTTATTACTACCTGTGGTAAAAATTTCATTAAAATCGGTTCAGCCGTTTATGCGTGATTACAGAACATGCAGAAATAACGTTCAATAAAATGAAAATTGGCGTGGCCTTTTACACTCCGTTGTCCGATTGCTCTCTTTTATAACCTATAGTTCCCGCCTCAGTTATTACTATCTGTGATAAAGATTTTTTTTAAATCTTTTCAGCCCTTTATGCGTGATTGAGGAACACGCGAAAATACCGTTCAATAAAATAAATAGGGGCGTGGCATTTTACGCCCCATTGTCTGATTGCTTTATTTTATGGCCTATAGTTCTCGACTCGGTTGGTAGGATCTGTGGTGAAAATTTCATGGAAATCGGTAGAGCCGGTTAAGAGTGATTGCAGAAAAGGCAGAAATAACGTATAATAAAATAAAAAAGGGCGTGGCATTTTACGCCCCTTTGTCCGATCATCATCTTTAATTGCCAAAAATTTACGCCTCGGTTAGTACTATCTGTTGTAAAAATTTCATTAAAATCGGTTCAGCCGTTTAAGTGTGATAACGGAAATGGCAGAAATGGCTATCAATGCAATAAAAAGGGGCGTGTCATTTTACGCCCCCTTTTCGATCGCCCTCTATTGTGGGTCATAGTTTCCGCCTCGGTTAGTACTATCTGTGTTAAAAATTTCATTAAAATCGGTTTAGCCGTTTTCGCATTATTACGGAAAGGCAGAATAACGTCTCATAAAATAAAAAGGGGCGTGGCATTTTACGCCCCTTTGTCCGATCGCTTTTTCTTATGGCGCATAGTTCCCGCCTTGGTTAGTACTATCTGTGGTGAAAATTTCATGAAAATCGCTTCAGCCGTTCGCCACTGATTGCGGAACAGACAGACAGACAAACCAACACTCAGATTTATAATATTAATAGGGATAACTGAATTTTTTGATTTTTATGTTATTGTCCAAAATTCGTTATAGGAGTAAGTTACGGTAATGAAACTTTTACTGAGGCATTCCTTGTAAAAATTTGAATATTCGTGAGTAATTTCAGAGAAATCGGTAAAAAAAACTACATTCAAGTTTGTATTGGAATAACACAGAAAAAAATAAAAAAAAAAATATTTAATTAAAAAATTCGTAGATTTAATTAAAAAATTAATTAAATCCGGACCAATCACTAAAATGCGCAAATAAATTAAAAATATTTGTATGTCGTTAATTAAAAATAAATGGATATTTATTTAATTAAAAACTTAATACTATAAATTAAAAAATTTAATTAAAATTTAAAAAAAAAAAAATAATTAAAATTTTAATTGTATAAATTAAAAAAATTAATTAAAAATATTATATTAAAAAAAAAATAATTTGTAAAAACATTCTTTTTGAACAAAATAGTTTAAAAAAAAATATTTCTTCAAACTTTACCAAATTTATTTATGCCGTAAAGACATAGTCAGTGAGATGATTTTATAAAGTTGATTATAAACCTTACATATACATACACATAAAACTATAAACAAAATGAGAATTCAAAAACCTATGTGAAAAATTAAAAAAACTTTCAACAAACTTTTTATACTTATGTATTTTTTTTTGTATGTAATACAATGCAAGAGAAAAACACACACTCGCACACACACGGAAAACAAAACAAAAAAAATAAGTAAAGCTAGAAATTTAATTAAACATTTAATTATATAAATTAAATACTTAATTAATATTAAATTTGAAAACAATTAAAATATTAATTAAAATAAAGTTAAAAATTTAATTAAACAATTAATTATATTAATTAAAAGTTTAATTAATATTAAATTAAAAAACAATTAAAATTTTAATTAAAATAAAATATACGATATTATTTTCTGTGAAAAACAAAAAAAAAGTTTGAAAATTTTTAAATTTTACGTTTTTGTCATGAGTGGGCGTACAAGAGAGCGCGGTCGATGAAACCAACACCACGATCTAAGTTATTAGCACCACGAGATAGGTCTTCTCAATATCTTTAATCTGATACCAAACATGCCTATATTAATTTTGACTAAATAGGCATAAATCGTAAAAAACTTAAAATGGTCAACTTCCCCACCCATACAAATGGACCGCCCTAAAAACGAGTTTGGGCCGCTAAAAAAATACGTGTCGCATTTATTTTCGTACTGAACAACATATCCAAATTTCATGAAAATTGGAGGGTGACAACTTCCTTAAGAATTTTTTATTGTTCCCCAGGCTGATAACACTGTGCAACAAGAAAAATGAGCCTCAATGGCTTCAACGCCATATGAAAGTAGACCATCAAATGGACAAAATCACCAAAGGGTTTTGCAAAGTCAGTTCGGATTTCTTTTTTATAGCCCACTGAAGTTTTTATTTTTTTATCAAAGGCGTTTGGAAAACGTCAAAAATACTATAATAAGAACACATCTGAGCTTCAAAATATGATTTGATGTCTTCAGTGAAATTTTATGGCGGTTCTTTTCTTAGAACATTTTAACCCTCTAACTGCCATTTTAAGGGGTCATTTTAGTCCTTTTTCAAAAACTAAACACAGAAGTCTAATAAAACGTCCATTTAGAGGGTTAAAATGTTCTACAAATATTTTCCCCATAAAATTTCACTAGGGGTTGTCAAATGTTCAAAGTTTGTGCGACATGTGCAAAGTGCCTAAAAAGGGTCAAGTATAAATAATCAATGTTAGTTATTTTTTTTTACCAAAGCAGTGTTAAAAAATATCGACAAAAAAGTGCAAATATACTTTTGAGCTTAAAATGATGTTCTGATGTGTTTTCTAAAATTTTATGATGATTCTTTTCTTTGACCAAATTAACCCTCTAGCTCCCGTTTTAAAGGGTCATTTTTGTCAAAAAAGTCTATCAAAAAGGCAGTTAGAGGGTTAAACTGTTTTACAAATATTTTCTGCATCAAATTTTACTAGGGCACGTCTAATACAGAAAGTTCGCCCGGCATATAGAAAATGCTTAAAAATTTTAAAGTATTCAAATTTTTTTTTATATATTTTTTGGGCCGAAATATAAAAAAAAACAAGTTACAAAGTTAAATTCGACTTTGTCGAATGTATTAATACCCTCCACTATGTAAAAAATTTATTTGCAAAAAAAAAACAAAAAAAAATTTAAAAAAAATCCACGAAAAAAATTTTTTGATAAAAAAAAATTCGATGAAAATTTTTTTTTTTTAAATATGTTTATACTTGTTTAAATGCCATTCGGTGATCAATTCTGTTCACATGTGTCAACCAGCATCCGAATTAAAACATTTTGTGTTTTTAGGTTATGTTGAATGTACCACAATTTTCGAGGTATTTTTATAATTTCGTTCATAACTTTTGAACCGCTGAACCAATTTCGCTCAAATGCAATACCAAACTACTTAGGGCAAGAACAAGTAAATATGCTTAGTCTTAGTTATATCTCTTTAATACATTGGCCGTGATCACCATTTCCACAGACGGACAGGCATCGCTAGAATGTCTTAAAATCGTTCACTGATCAATAATATATATTTCGTGTCAACTGACACAACTTTTGATGCCGATCTACTATACTAATGGATAGCAGTGCAGACACAATTTTTCAACGAGATCTGTCAAGGACTCTCTGAGTTAGAGGGGGTCGAAATTTGACATTTTGGCCAAAGAGGTGTTTATTCTCATCCATGTAACTTCTTACCAATTGTTTTTAGCAAAATGTGTCCCAAACAGTTTAGATAGCTATTTCTTCAATCTTGCGAAAAAAATTATATAAAAATAACAAAAAATAGTTTGATTTTTTTTTAAATCTAAAACTTGTTTGATTTTTTTGTCAAATCGGGCCCTTTTTGACTCAAAAGAAAGCTTAGGTGTTTTCCCCACCTAATTCTTCTTCGCCTCAAATATATTTTTGCTCCACCAACAAATTTCCGCTAGAACGGCATCACGCGACTTCTTCCCAAGATATCTGATATGGCCGAATGAAATCATAACACAAAATGATTTCATTCGGCTGCTGGTTGACACATGTGAACAGAATTGATCACCGAATGGTATTTAAACAAGTACAAAAATATTTTTTTACAAAAAAAAAAATATTTTCGTCGAATTTTTTTCAAAAAAATTTTTTTTCGATTTTTTTTAATGTTGGTTTTGTTTTTTAGCAAATAAACATTTTTACTTGTTTTTTTTTTTATTTCTGCCCAAAAAAAAAAAAATTTGAATACTTTAAAATTTTTAAGCATTTTCTATATGCTGGACGAACTTTCTGTCTTAGACGTGCCCTAGTAAAATTTGATGCAGAAAATATTTGTAAAACATTTTAACCCTCTAACTGCCTTTTTTATAGACTTTTTTGTATTTATTTTAAAAAAGGACAAAAATTACCCTTTAAAACGGGAGCTAGAGGGTTAAATTGGTCAGAGAAAAGAATCATCATAAAATTTTATAATACACATCAGAACATCATTTTTAGCTCAAAAGTATATTTGCACTGTTTTTTGTCGATATTTTTTAACACTGCATTGGTAAAAAAAAATAACAAACATTGATTATTTATACTTGACCCTTTTTAAGCACTTTGCGCATGTCGCACAAACTTTGACCATTTGACAACCCCTAGTGAAATTTTATGAGGAAAATATTTGTAGAACACTTTAACCCTCTAAATGGACGTTTTATTAGACTTCTGTGTTTAGTTTTTGAAAAAGGACTAAAATGACCCCTTAAAATGGCAGTTAGAGGGTTAAAATATTCTAAGAAAAGAACCGCCATAAAATTTCACTGAAGACATCAAATCATATTTTGAAGCTCAGATGTGTTCTTATTATAGTATTTTTGACGTTTTCCAAACGCCTTTGATAAAAAAAATAAAAACTTCAGTGGGCTATAAAAAAGAAATCCGAACTGACTTTGCAAAACCCTTTGGTGATTTTGTCCACTTGATGGTCTACTTTTATATGGCGTTGAAGGCATTGAGGCTCAATGCGATGACCCAAAATTTGTTGCACAGTGTAATCACTGAAAAATATTAATTTTAAAACATTTTGCAAAAAAAAAAATATATAAAAATAATTTTTATAAATAATTTCTTTAATATTTTTATTTATATAGTAGATAATAAAAACCAATTAATATGTTTTTGTAAAGTTCCGGCTTAGTTATATAACACCATGACTACGAGTGATGTTGTATACATATATTTCTCCAGTTTAGTGTTTAAATAATAAATTGAGGCTTTATTTTTAAGGCTACCGACAACAGGCAACACAAAAACCATCCTAATTACAAGTATTTTTTAATATTTTTTTTTAACTATTTTATTATTTCTCATTTAGCCATGAGATATTTTGTTACATACCTGATTTCCTGCTAAACAATGACATTAATAAGCTTTAGGGTTTTCATTTTTATAATTCTTTTATTTTATTATTTAATTTTGTTGTTTTTTTTATTTTAGCATAGTAATTTTGTATCAAGTAATCTGATAAAAATTAAGGATTGGTGTGATTGGTTGGCTATTAAAATAGACTTTTTGCGTTATGATATACACGAGACTAATAGACTATATTTTTTGGAATATAAAAAAAAATAGTACACTCAAAAAAATAACTCTGTTAAATTACAGAAAAACTCTGCTAATTTAACAGAGTACACCATACTTTTCCAGCTAACAAAATTTCTTGGTAATTTTATTAAAAAACTCTGTAAAATGATTTTGACAGAAAAAAACTGTTAATTTACAGAGTTTATAGTAAAATATTGGTTAAATATGAAAGCTTTTTTACAGAGAAAACTCTGTAATTTTACTAAAAAACTCTGTAAAATGATTTGTACAAAAAAAACTGTTAATTTACAGAATTTCTAGTAAAATAAACTATGTAAATTTACATATATTTGTAAAATACACTTGATGCAAAAAAAATTACAGAAAAAAATCTGTAAATTTACAGAGTTTAGTTAAATGCATGTTATTTTGTAAAATTTTTATAAGATTTCTGAAAAAAAAAATTTTGATAACTTTTTTTGCTACTTTTTCAACTTTTTCTCAAAAAAAAATGTACAGATAAAATTTTGATGTTTGGAAACAAAAACTACCCAAACAGAAAACTTTTTTGGTTATAAAAAAATACGAAGTCTTTGGCTTAGATCTGTATTTTAGCAGAAAACTTTGTTAATTATCTGTAAAATTAAGATTACAAAGTAAAAAGTAATATAACAGAGGAAACTTTGTCTTTATGTCACAACAAAATACAAAGTATTTTCTTTAAATCGGTATTTTGACAGAAAACTCTGTCAAATATCTGAATGTGGGTGTGGAACAAGGTGCTATAATCCAAAAACCAAATTGTTCATGAGAAACAAAAAACTAAATAAGTCGCGAAAAAAATTATTTTTTTTAAATTTCTTTTTGCAGCTCGACGAAGATGGACCATATGCATCTATGTACAAAATTTCATTAAAAACAAATGAGCGGAAGTAGCAAAAAAATGCATGTGAAATTTTGTTCTAGTGGAATAAGGTGCTATGTTACAATTTCTACACTCAAAAAAAAAAAAAAACTGTAATGTTAGCAAAAAAAGCATGTAAACCTACAAGAAAATTTGCGGATTTTGAACCCACAATTTTTTTGCTTAAGTTAGCAAAAATGTTTTGCCAATAATTAGTTAACTAAATATTTTTTTTTTTTTAACTTAGTTTATACACATCTGAGGACCCCATTGGGTTCGGACCCGATAGGTCCAGACCCCGATGGGCCTAGACCTAGTTGGGTTCCTTAAAAATCGTCATAGTTTTTGATCCAAAATTTGTGTCCGTTTCGCTCTACCTTGCTTAGTTTTTGAGATACGTGATTATAAGGGACCACTGGGGTTTTGAGAATTAAAAAACTCGATAACTTTAAAAATATTACTCGGAGAGCTTTTGACTATTTTGCGGTCTTGTTCTACGTGTTGAGAGCTGCAAAAACGCTTTTGGACTTTTTGTTGTGTCGGCAATATTTACCGAGATATGAGCATTTTAAAATTTTCGGGAACGCTAACTTTTTTGGATCCAAACTAGTAATGGGTTTTGTAATTCGAAACAGATGTTAATAAGTAGTTACTTATTGAATGAAACACTAATTATTTTAACAAGGGCGTGAGACAAAAATAACTAGTGAAGAGTATGGAGATAAATAAGTAGTTACTTACTCGGATTACTAATAAGGAGTAAAAACCCATTACCAATAAGAAGTAAAATAATTAGTTAATTAAAACATTTTAAATTTAACTTGTTTTTACTAAAACTTAAAAATTGCGTAATTTTTATTAAGTTTTTAAGTACTTTTTAAGTTAATTGAATTGTAAAGGTTAAAAACTGCAAGTTCAAGGAGATATTATTACTTAGAAGTGCTTTTATAACATATTACTGAAAAATAGTTACTTTTGGGCTTAAAATAATGTTAATGGTAATGGGTACTCATTATAAATAATGTACTTGGTAATGATTACTTTTCACAACTCATTACCATGTTTTTGCTGGGAAGTTAGGGCCTATTAGGGTCCACACATGTGATGAGGACCGGCGATACTATGAAGATTCTAAGAACCAAAAATGGCCTCCATTTTGCTCTATCTGGCGTAGTTTCCGAGATAGCGCCATTTTATTTTGCTAATATTAGCAAAAAATCTTGTAAAAATGTAGTCAACTCAATTTCAAATTTAGCAAAAGAAATTAGTTCAAAGTTTGTTTAAAATTGCTAATGTGCTAAATGAAGTTTACAAGAATTTTTTGCTAACATGCTAATCTCAACTAAATATTTGCTAAAAGTTAGCTAACTAGCGTTAGCAAAAAAAATTAGTAAATCTACTAACGTATTTTTTTGAGTGTACTATGAATTTCAATACATTTGCCAAGTAGTCTTAAGTTTTTTGTGTTATTTTTAAAAAAATAAAATTTAGCGTGATGAATTCTGCAAAATTTAGACGGGGTCCAGGAGTAATATTTTTTATATAAAAATAATAAAAAGCAGTTAATTAAACAAACAAAAAATAACTGTTATACGGTTTATTTTAAACAAATTTCCCCATAATGGGTTAAAAAATTTGCACAATTTAAGATATAAGTTACTAACCATTCAATTTTAAAGTTTGAACTTAAAATTTTGATAGATTATCAAAATCCACCCTTAGTATTACGTAAAAAAATATTATGTTTTTATATGGATATAGCACCTTTTTCCAGTTTACACTTTAACTATCGATAGATCAGATAATATAGCGTTTTTTGCAAAACCAATGGGCACATGTTAAAGCCTAGGATGTTTTCTACATGTCAACCATCTCACAAGTAAGAATTTAAATATATGACCTTTAGTTAAACTGCAAAACACATGTTAGTATAAGGCAAAAAGTAAAAAATATTCCCAAAAATAGTTAAAATTGAACTTTTAAGGTCACTTTTATGACAGGAAACGATCGAGTTTTTAACAAATTGGTTTAGAAATAGGTCGAAATATTGTAGGAAGGCACGATTTTGAAAAAAAAACGCGATTTCTAAAAATTGGATTTTAGCACCTTGTTCCACACATACATTCATCTGTTGAATTGAGATTACAGTCATTTTACAGAGTATTTTACAGAGTTATTATTTTGAGTGTATTAATAGAGGAGGATTTTTGTCTACTAAATAAAACTAGTTCGTTGGCATCTTTCTTACAATTTACTCACAAATAGTTTTTGTTTTCGTTTTTTGGAAACGCTCCTTTTAACGCCAAAAGCTAAAATACAACAAAAATATAAATTTAAGAAATCTTTTGAAATACACTTAGAGAAATGTTTTTAAATTTTGTAAAAAAATTTTTTATAGGGCTTTCGTCCTACAAAAAAAAAAATTGTTGAATTTCAGTTTCAGTTTTTCCGAAAAATGTTTATTAAAATATTTGTTAAAGAAAACTTTTCTTCTCTCTGTGTAAATTGTTGCATTGATATGATTTTTACATATCTTATTTGGTGAAATTACTGATATTTGATGCTATTAACACAAATCTTTTAAAGAAATTTAAGACTTTTTTTTATTATTTCATCCGTTGTCTTCTTTTTTACAAAATACCCGCGTTTTTTGTTACATTCCAATTGTCTTGAAACTCTCATCATTGTTGACAAGCAGCCAGTTGAAGAGTTGCAAGTACGTATGCACGAGTAAGTATGAGGCAGTCAGGTCGGCTGGCAGGTATTCATTGCTTAAATTTAATATGGCTTTAGTGTTTGCCAACAGACAGACATACTATTTTCTTGTTTTATTACAAAGACTTTTAAGATAAATGTATGTTATCTATTCATTTGCAAAAATAAAAAAAATATAAAAAAAAAACGTATTACATTTGCATGTCCGGTAAGCACGCGCCATAATTTATAATAAATAGTTTAACGGCTATAATAAAAATATAAAATATAATAGATGAACGCAAATTCTTAGCATTTTATTTGCAAAAAAAAAAAATAGCAGCTAGTTGGTAAAAATAAATATACACTAATATTTCTTTAATTGGCTATTGTGGTACAACCATTATTAAGTAATTCTATGACCGGCTGCAAGAGAGATTATTCTTAATTGGGACCTCTAGCAAGAAAGTAACCGTAAAAAAATAGCACAATATCTAAGGAAAGTATAATGGTGTAAAAGTTATAAAAAGTCTAAATTTCAGTTAATGGGGAAACCCCAAGGGCCCATAAAGTATATATATTACGAGCATGTTCGTTTTCACCGAAGGATCCTACATTCCCAATTTCAAGCTGTACAATTTTTTCAGAAACTGTCAAAAATATCAAAAGTACACTTCTGTTGCAAAAAGGAAAAGCAGCATAAGTGTTTTTCAATATTTTTTTTCGATAGCACTTTTAATACAAAATTACTGTTAATTGATTTTTTCTATAGATTAGATTTTTTCTACACACCAAAAACAACTTTGTCAAATTACTAGGAAAAGTCTTGTAATCCCATTTTACCAATATTTGACAGTTTTCTTTGTTTTTTAACCACCCGAGTAAAAAAAATGATATGACGCAATATATAATTTTATATGAGTTCGTGTCTATTTTGATATAATATTATACGAAAAATGGTTTCATAAGATTTGATCGAACATTATCTAATAATATCACTTTATATTACTTTATATCGACTTTGATACGAGTTTTGTTCTAATCCAATGATATAAAATTATATCCAACTAGCTTGCCATCCCGGTACTTCGTTACCGGTGGTATTGAATACCGGATAATAGAAAGGTCAGGATTACTCTATCGATTTCAAAAAAATTCCCCTACATAGACTTTGTTTTGTTTACTTGTGGACGTTTAAGTCTTTCATAAAATAATATTTCAATGAATAATTTAAACAATAAAATTTGAATAGCTGGTACGTTATCATGTTCGTTCCGGTGAATATAGATATTGACAATTTTCGAGCCCTTATATCGGGTTTTTGGATTTTGAGTGAGTAAATATTTCAGTAAAAAAGAAATTGGAATAAAAATAAGTTTGAGTGAAAAAACATATAGAGAGAAAAAATATGGAGTAAAAAAAGTTAAATACGAAAATATTGAGTAAAAAGTATCATTCCATATTGTTCCCTGCTCCATCCCATTTCGTTCCCCGTTCTACTCCATTTTATTTCCAATTCCATCTCCTTTAGTTCCATGTAAGTTTCATTTCTCTCCGTATAATATGCGTTAAAGACAAAAAGTTCTATTGTCTTTATCTTATAGATATTAAAAGTACAATTTTACACCACTGTTACCAGGTACCCCTTTTTACCCTAAAATTTTAATTTCTCTTTGGTGTTTTTTCTGAGGATTTAAATTAAATTCCAAAAACAGTTTTTTTTTGTGGTATGTGATCCTATATTTAAAATATATAAAGAATAACCAAATTTGCACTTTTTTCCCCCTTTACGATCGGTCGCGACCCTTAGAAACAGAATTTCCAAAAATAACTTCCTCCAGCATTCAAAATTTCGGTGCCTAGGATCATTACTTCATAAAATATATAAAGTATCAAAAAACACTTTTTCACACCTCTAGAAACGTATTTTTTAAAAAGTACTTTAGCAGAATGTTTTTTTCACCGAAGGGCCCTACATTCCAAAATTCAAGCTTCTAAGGTCATTATTATAGGAACAGAAAAAAAAGTACCAAAAATAGACTTTCTTACCCCCGTTAGAATCGGAATTTACAAAAAGTACCTCCTCCGTAATGTTTTTTGCTTCATCGAAAAATCCTTCATTCCATATTTAAATTTTCTAGGATCATTGTTTTAGCAAATATTAAAATTACAAAAAGGATTTTACATTCCCTATTTTAAGTTTCTAAAACTATTACGTCAGAAAATATCAAAAGTACCGAAAATACACTTTTTAGAAATTTTACCTCAAACCGTATTTTTGCCAGAATGTTTTTTTACCGAATTCTACTACATTACAAATTTTATGATTCTAGGACCATTTTTTCAGGAAATATAAAAAGTTTCTATGATTACTATTTCAGGAAATAAAAAAGTAACAAAGTAAACTTTCGGTACTTTTTAAAAGAGGTTCTTTATATTAAAGGTTCTTTTTATTAAAGGTTCTCTTTAAAAAAAGTTCCTTTTATAAAAGGTACTTTTTTTAAAAGGTACTTTTTATAAAAGGTACTTTTTATAATAGGTACTTTTTATAATAGGTACTTTTTATAAAAGGTACTTTTTATAAAAGGTACTTTTTATAAAATGTACTTTTTATAAAAGGTACTTTTTATAAAAGGTACTTTTTATAAAAGGTACTTTTTATAAAAGGTACTTTTTATAAAAGGTACTTTTTATAAAAGGTACTTTTTATAAAAGGTACTTTTTATAAAAGGTACTTTTTAAAAAGGTACTTTTTAAAAAGGTACTTTTTATAAAAGGTACTTTTTATAAAAGGTACTTTTTATAAAAGGTACTTTTTATAAAAGGTACTTTTTATAAAAGGTACTTTTTATAAAAGGTACTTTTTATAAAAGGTACTTTTTATAAAAGGTACTTTTTTTAAAAGGTACTTTGTATAAAAGGTACTTTTTATAAAAGGTACTTTTTATAAAAGGTACTTTTTATAAAAGGTACTTTTTATAAAAGGTACTTTTTATAAAAGGTACTTTTTATAAAAGGTACTTTTTATAAAAGGTACTTTTTATACAAGGTACTTTTTATAAAAGGTACTTTTTATAAAAGGTACTTTTTATAAAAGGTACTTTTTATTAAAGGTACTTTTTATAAAAGGTACTTTTTATAAAAGGTACTTTTTATAAAAGGTACTTTTTATAAAAGGTACTTTTTATAAAAGGATCTTTTTATAAAAGGTATTTTTTATAATAGGTACTTTTTATAATAGGTACTTTTTTAAAAGGTACATAACTTTCAGAATGTACTTGTTCCAGAATGTTTTATTTCACAAAAGGATCCTACATTCCAAATTTCAAGTTTGAATGACCATTACTTCAGTAAATAACAAAAAGTACCAAAAGTACACTTTTTTACCCATTTTACCCCCGTGGAATCAACATTGGCAAAAACCCAGCCTTACTGAATCTCTTTTCCGGAAGGTGAACCGACATTGCAAATTTTAAGTTTCTAGTACCATTATTTAAGGAAATATAAAATGCGCCAAGAGTACAGATTTTTACCCTTCTTAACCCCTTAGCATCATCATTGGCAAAAATCCAGCCTTGCGGGATTTTTATTTCGGGAGCTGAACATACAGTCCAAATTTAAAGTCTATGTGACCATTTTTTAAGGAAATAGAAAAGGTACCAAAAGTACAGATTTTTACCCTTTTTACCCCTTAGAATCAACATTGGCAAAAATCCAGCCTTACTGGATCTATATTCCCGGATGTGAACATACAGTCCAAATTTCAAGTCTCTACGACCATTATTTGAGGATATATAAAAAGTACCAAAAGTACAGTATTTTACCCCTTTTAACCCCTTAGAATCAACACTGGCAAAAATCCAGCCTTACTGGATCTATATTCCAGGATGTGAACATACAGTCCAAATTTAAAGTCTCTACGACCATTATTTGAGGATATATAAAAAGTACCAAAAGTACAGTATTTTACCCTTTTTGCCCCCTTAGAATCAACACTGGCAAAAATCCAGCCTTACTGGATCTATATTTCAGGATGTGAACATACAGTCCAAATTTCAAGTCTCTATGACCATTATTTCAGGAGATATAAAAAGTACCAAAAGTACAGTTTTTTACCCTTTTTACCCCCTTAGAATCAACACTGACAAAAATCCAGCCTTAATGGATCTTTATTCCAGGATGTGAACATACAGTCCAAATTTCAAGTCTCTATGGCCATTATTTCAGGAGATATAAAAAGTACCAAAAGTACAGTTTTTTACCCTTTTTACCCCCTTAGAATCAATATTGGCAAAAATCCGGCCTTAGTGGATCTATATTCCGGGAGGTGAACCTACAGTCCAAATTTCAAGTCTATAGCTTCAGCGGTTTGGGCTGGGCGATGATGAATCAGTCAATAAGTCAGTCAGTCAGTCAGTCACATTACTCTTTTATATATATAGAAGAAGATAGATTATATTAAAATTTATACAATTTTATAAACCGGATGTTTTTTAATTTTTAATAAAAAGTTGAAAAAAAAAATCTTGTAAAATTACTAGGAATTTTTGTCAAATAGAAGGTAGCAAACAAAAAAAAAAGTTACAAGTTTTTCTTGTAATTTTACAAGGTTTTTTATGAGTGTACAATAGAGCGTCCCTTATTTTGGAAATGTTGAGACGGTACCCGCTAATTTTTTTCCTTTTGACTTAACAATAACTGAGAAAAAATTTACGCCCCTACGCCCACGCGTTCCCTACGCGACGGGGCCTTAAAGAGCGGAGCATAAAAAATCATTTTTCCATACAAACCAAAAAAAAAAAAAATTATTTTTTATTTTTTTGTTGTTAATTATTATATAACTTGGTTAGCTTATTCACGACAAAAAATTTGATTTTGGTGGGATAAGGCTTTCAGCCCTAAAAATTTTTTCGAAAAAAAAAATTAGAGCCGCAGGGGTCTTACGGCAGGTAGGACTGACATTGTTATATGGAAGTCTTAGAGAAGTCTTAACGACAAGATTAACATAACTCGACTTATGTACTTCTTCCTTTTTGCCACAGACTTTATTACACCGTTTTAAACGATATTTCCAAAAATAAGTTTTGTAAGAATGTTTATCTCACCATGGAATCCTGCATTAAAAATTTCTCGCTAAAAAACGGAATTTAAAATAATTACTTTTCCAGAATTTTTTCATCGAAGGATCCTGCATTCCAAATTTCAAGTTTCTGAAACAACTACGTCAGAAAATATTAAGAGTACCAAAAGTAAATTTTTTTACCTCTTTAAACCCTCTTAGCAACGGAATGTTTTTTTTTACCAAAGGATCCAACATTACAAATTTCCAGTTTGTGGAAAAAGTTTTTTAGGAAGTATAAAAGTTCAATTTTACTTCTTTAAACACTCTTTGGAACAGAATTTCAAAAAAAAAATTTTTCCACATTTTTTTACCGAAAGATTCTACATAACAAATATCAAGTTTATGGGACCATTTTTTCAAGAAATATAAAAAGTACCAAAAATACAATTTAATACCCGCTTCAAAATGGAATTTCGAAACAGAAACTCTTAAAACTATTAAAAGTACAATTTATTAACATGGCAGAAACGATATTTTCAAAAAGAAGTTTTTTAAGAATGGTTTTTTCACCAAAGGATTCTACATTAAAAATTTCAAGATTCTAAGACCATTATTTCAGGATATATAAAAGGTACGAAAAGTACACTATTTATTCACCCCTTTAGAAACAGAATTTCCAAAAAGGACTTTTTCCAGAATGTTTTTTTTTTTTTTTACCGGAGGTTCCTACATTCCAAATTTTCAAGTATTTAGTATCATTATTTCAGAATATATTAAAAGTACCAAAAGTCCACATTTTACAAAGTACATATTTTTTTAACAAAAGTACACTTTTTTAACCTTTTAAATCCCCATTAGAAAAGGAATTTCCAAAATTTTTTTAAAAATGGAATTTCCAAAAAGTTTTTTTCCAGAATGTTTTTTTCAACGAAGAATCCTGCATTCCAAATTTCAATGAATTCATGCCAGAATTGAGTTCTCTATTCTACTCTTGGTTTAGCCTGGTAGGTTGAATTCGTGCAGGCTTATGTCTGACGAGTTTATACCGAAGTAGAAACATCTTTTCTTAATTCTTTTATTTCTGTGGTTGATGAGGGATTATCAAAGTTTTTGTTTTGGCTGCTAAATTATTTACTTCATTTTGTAATATTTTTCTATTTTTTTTCCTTTCAATGAATATCGGGGGTTTTGAAGCTACCTAATATTTTTTTTTCATCGTAGCTGACTCCCTATCTAATAGCTTAACAAGATCTTCACCCCATTTTCCATGATCACGGTCGGTCAAAGAGGTAGCATGGTTACATGTTAGGTAGGACTTCGATAAAAGAGTCGTTACAAAGTTTAACACAAATCGTTTTCTTAAATATTTGACGAGTTATAGCGGATATACCCGATGTTCTAACGACTTAAAAACAAGTCAAGGGCAGAGCTCTAACATTGCTCTTCAAGATGCACGACTCATTTGATTGGTCGTTTTAACCGTTGGTGCACCAGTCGCCTTTTCATAATCTCTTTTTCTCTAAAAAAGTTTTTTTTTAGGCACTGAAGAATAAGACATCATTGAAAGACAGTTGGTGCTCAAAGGGATAAGGCGACTGACCAAATGAGTTTTAAATCTTAGGTTAGGTAAGGGTGGCGGTGTCCGATTTACACCACGCCACTGTGGGCCAGCATCCAAGAATTTTGGCCAAAACTAGAATACAGAGGATAGAAGTCTTTATAATATGCCAAAAGAGGTTTAGGCAGTGGCTAATCACAAATCTGGAATCAAAAATTTAAAATTCAAAATGGCGGATTCAAAATGGCGGCCATAAATTTTAAAATTTGAATATATAATACTTTAAATATTTGTTTATAAAGGATATGGCGACGCTGATTACGAATATGAAATCGAAAATTTAAAATTCAAAATGGCGAATTCAAAATGGCGGTAAAAAACTTTTAGATTTGTATACATCGAACTTTATTTATTGGTTTATGAAGGATATGGTGTCGCTAATTACGAATTTGAAATCAGAAAATAGAAATTCAAAATGGCGGATTCAAAATGGCGGCCAAAAGTTTTAAAATTTGTAAATATTAAACTTCAATTATTTGTTTATCAATGATATGGCGTCACTAATTACGAATATGAAATCGAAAATTTTAAATTCAAAATGGCGGGCTCAAAATGGTGGCTTTTAATTTAAAAACTTTTAAATATTGAACTTAAATTATTTGTTTCTACTTGATATGGCTTCGATGTTTGCGAATATAGAATTAGCAGCAAAGTGTTTTCGTGAGCACATTAATATAAACAAAATCCAAGTAAGTCGTAATTAACAAGAAAAGTTTTGTTATTGTAAATTACATCCAAACTATTTTATGGAAATGCACTTAAATGAAGAGGTGTTAACTTTATTTTTGTCTTCTTTTTTTCTCACACAGAAATAATGTAATCAAACTAAAGATGAAATATTGCACCAAAATATACCCAGTAAAATTTTGAATTCCAAAGAATCGGTTATGTGTTGCGAATCGAATATTTACCACTTTAACTGAACATGTCAACTTGTTGACGCTTTTAAACGAATAATTAATTTATCCTCAAACTCCGCATTTAAAAAACACGGATAAAAATGTAATTAAATTCTAATCCGGACCATTAAACTGCATTGAAATTTCAGCATAAATGTATCATTAAAAAGTAGAACTTGAGGACGCAGTTATATTGGATATATTCTATATGAATTCTACGATAATGTTGTTCCTAAAAAACCTCTCAAAAATGCTCATCAATTGCCACTATCAGCTAATTAAAGTGGTAACCCATAAATATCATCCGCTTAAATGCGTCACTGAATATGTGAGCATTAAAAATTTATAAAAGTCCAAATAAAAGCCAAACTTGCAAAAATATCGCCAAAAGCAAAATCAAGTTTCGGCTTAATCATAATAGACGTTATTATACACGAATTTGGGGTCTTATCTATGTATATAATATAACGTTTATATGTATATACACTAAGAAAATTATGTCATTAACTGTTTGTAGGTTATTTTAAAAATTAATCAGTAAAGTTATTTTAAAAGAAAAATCACTTATTTTATAAAGGATTTAATTTTTTTACTATTTCTGTAGTTTAAAAAATATAATTTACTGTCTTAAAAACGAATTTTCTGTTACATTCATTTTCGGCAGTAAAAAATTTATTCTATAGTTTTACTGTTTTTCAATACAAAATAAGTGAATATTCAGTAGTGTTTTAACGTTTTGGTTAGTCATTAAATTAACATTTAAAATTGACTGTAATGTGTTTTTATTTTAAATGAAAAAACAGTGGAATGGTTTTTAAAAAAAATTTCATTTGTTTTAAGTGAATATTCACTGGAATTTACCTACATAATTTTTTGAGTGTAGTATAGTTTACAGATTTTTGACAATTACAACTTAATAAAACCGAATTTCGCTAAGACCAATACACCATTTAATAGGCCTTTAAAAAACCTTTCTATCGGTATGAAATGTTCATATAGCTCCTTTGAAACAGATATAAAAAAAAATAATACCGTTTTCCCCCTCCCATTTCCCCTCTTTAACCGCCGAGATAGCACCTTAAAAAAACAGGTTAATCTTAGATTTCGACCTTCTATAACATACGTGAATTGCAGAACAATCGGAGTGCAAGTGATTTTATCTTCCGTGCTCGTGTAGAAGTGTAATCTGAACGCCATTTTTTAGTTAAAGGACAATATCTCGAAAGTTTATGAATGGTCGCAGACGGTCGCAAAATTCTAGTTAGGGGACATTTTAAGGAACACATTGGCATTAAAGGTTTTCCAAAATCGTTTGGAGCTTTTTGGAGATCGATGTTGAAAAATGGCGATTTTCAAAAAAATCGTTATTTTTTTGGGGAAACTTAAATTTTATACCTTCTTTAGATAATTATTGAAGTGTTTTAGATTTTGATATGTTAATAAGTACTTCTTTAGTGATTTCTGAATGATTTTCAGTCAAAAATTCTTTAATTTCCCAAGTATTTTTTAATATATTTAAAAAAAAAGTTGTCACAAAAATTCAAAATTTTGACTTTGACCTCTTGCCAAAGAAAATCAAATAGCCACAATATTACAATATTTTATTTACATAATATTGAACATTCCAAGATTTTGAATACATCAACAGAATTTGGATGCAGCGAAATGGACTTTTGGCCAAAAAACGGAGATTCTGGCCCACTGTGCACGCATAGACCTATTGGTCCATAGCGATACCACAAAACTTTTTCCGATAGCGGCGTAAGTTTAACATGTTCAAAGTCATTTCAAATATTTTTAATATTTTAAGATCCAGTCGCGTTATATCCTCCAAAGTACTGTAGACAGTGACCAGTTATTATTCCAGTAAGAGCTCGACATTTCCTATTCGTAAGTGAAGGGAATTTCTAGTGTTGTAGCGGTGGTAAAACTAGCAACGTTTTGAATATAAAAGATTAATGTTAAAACTTTACCCTTGATTTATTTTGAAGTCGCCACGTCGGGTTCATCCCTTATGATTTTCTAAAATTCGCAGAACGGCGTTTTTTTTTTTAAACTTTGATCTCAATTTTCTCAAAAATTTGATGTGATGGAAAAGTTTGGAGACCGGATTTTTGACCACAAAAATTATTGTGATCAAGTGCATTAGGAAGCGTCCCAGTCATATTTTTGATATTAAGTAGTGTTGTTAATGATTTATCAGGTTCTTTTTTTAGACAATACGAAAATTTTCTTATGGTAATGCTGCTACCACCATCTTGGAGGTCGAGATGTTTTATAATTATGCTTTTTGTGCATTTAATTTCACTAGGGGTCGTCATTTGGCATTCGAACCATTAAGGTTCATTTTTCGTGTTGCACAGTGTTATTAAAGCTATCGTGTAAGTCGAGGAATAGCTGTACACAGAAAAAAAAATTTAATAAATTTTTAATACTATTGAGTAAAAACTTACTCAATTTTGCACCAGTAAACGATTTAATAGTATTGAGTAAACTTTTAATAAAAATTTATTAAATGCTTACTAAAAAATTTTGGTAAGTTTTTAATTGACACAATTAAAACTTTACCCAAAATTTTTCGTTTTTTTAAGTAACTTTTTAATTGTGTGAAGTAAATATTTACTCAAAATGTATCAATTTTTTTTTTTTAAGTTTTAAAACGTTTCACATTTTTTTTCCAAAAAATGTTTTTTCAAACTTTACCAAATATATTTATGCCTTAAAGACATAGAAAAATTTCATAAAGACGATTTCAAACTTTCATATCGTCGCTGCGTCTAAAAATGGAGTCATGTGTTAAAATTTTATTTTTGAAGAGGCCCAAGAAACAGCCAAATTTGGTTCTTTCGCGGACCTTTTATGAACATAACTTCACATAAACATTAAACCAATATTATAAATTTCATGTTGAGTAAAAGTTGACTTCTAAAAAGTACTGCGAAAGGACCAAAAAAGGCTGTTTCTTGGGCTTCTTTGAAAAAATTTGAAAAACACATGACTTCATTTTTAGGCGCAGCGACGATATACATATACAAAAAACTATAAACTAAATGTGAATTCAAAACACCAAGAGAAAAAAAAAATATTAAATTTGTATTAAATTATTTACTCATTTTTTTTTTAGTTTTTGAGTAAATTTTTTAATTGCGTCAATTGAAAAATTACTCAATTTTTTTTTTTTTAATTTAAACAAGTGTTTACTCAAATTGTTTTTCTTAACATTATTTTCTGTGTAGGTATAAAATTTTTAAATTAAATATGCACTTGCAGGAAATTCTGAACTGTTTTATATTTATTATTTAATTTGCTTTTATGGCAAAATTCTAACTTACAGATCAAAAAAAGATCCGCTTTAGTTAAGAATAATTATAAACCACACCCTGCTTTTGTTGTATCTAATTATATTACGACCATTTTTTTATTTTAAAAACATAATTAAACAAACGTTAAAAAAATATTTTTTGCTTTTTAAGAATATAATTTAATTTCCGTTTTTACTTGCACTAACTTCAAGCTGTTTAAAATATTTATTACAAAAAATATATAAAAATTTTATCTTTTAACTACTAAACTTAATCATCATTAAAATAACACTTGTCTTATTTTTTAGTAATTAATTTGTATATGCTTTTTATCTATATATTTTTTTTTTTTGTATAAAAAAAAAATAATATCACCTTATCAACTGCAGGAGGTCCTTTATAAAAAAAGTTGTGTAATTGAATACATTTAGACAAGTATTTAATGAAAACACCATTCTCTTGATTAACACGGTTTTTTGAAAAAAATAGTTTTCGGGAACCACATCGAGGGCGAATATTCAAAAATTGCTATCTGCTTTGCTATAACTTTGCAGTTTGCAAGTTTTGATTATTCGCCCTCGCATGATCCGATTTTGAAATTTATGTGAACAAACTAAAACTCATATATGGTTTGAATTGAGAAAGGTGTGAAAGAAAAATTTATTTTTCTAAAAATTTAAGACATCCTAGTTCGTTTTTTACTAGTTTCATATAATCCAGTTATCATCATCATCAGAAAAACTTTTAATGTCAAATTTATTCAGTTAATAGTCAATTATATTCTATATGTGAAAATTATTAACAGATCGTAGCCGCCAAGGATTGAACCCATGAATCTGTAATGTTTTTGCTATTAACTGCCTCTTAGGTACGATCACTCTAGACCAATACGCTAAGTTGGCTGTTAAGCAAGTATCAACTAAATCATGGTTTTCAATTCTTGTGTGGTTGTTGCTGTTGTTTTTTCGTACAGAAGAAGGTGAAATTGCATTATGGTGAATAAATTCAATTTTTAAGTAATCATCATTCGTCCTCCTCATTTTTGCATTCGCACATTGTTGCCATGAATTCATCAAATAAAATAATTGCATAAAATTGCAAAAATATTTCTTTTGACGCCAACAGTGACATACAAAAATAATTTTCTTGATAATCGAGGCTCTAGTACTAAGTTTTCTTTACACTCTTCCTGGCTGAAGTTTTATTTATAATTTAAATACATATTTTTTCATACATGTATTTTAGTATCTGTCTTTGTAGCTTCTTAGGAAATATTTAAAATACATACGTATTAAATATAAAACAGTCTTTAAATAAATATACCATAAATTGTACGCTGTTGGAGTTCTATTACGTTACTTAATTTGCACATGTGCATACAACGAGTAATTATTTAGTAATACAATATAAATAATCTAAAACAAATATTTTTAAGACAACCTGATAGTTTTATTTTAAAATATGATTATGTGATTGTGATAAATCATTGGGTAATTTGAATAATGAAATTAAAATATTACACATACAATTTTTTTTTCAAATTTCTTTCCTATAAAAAAACAACCCAGTGAAAAATGTTCAAATGTGAATCATATATATTTCACATATGATTACATATATGAACATATATATTTAATATATGAGCATATACGAAATTTGGCGGTATATGGACAAACACATATGAAACATATATGAACACATATGCACATATGTGAACACATGCCATATATGTACACATGCCGCCAATTTTCGCATGTGTAACATATATTTACATATATGAACATACATGTCCATATTTGGCCCACATATGATTCATATATGAACATTTTTCACCGGGAACGTAGAAAATAAAAATTTAAACCGTACATTAGGCCGTATCATTTTTTACATTTATTTTTTGTTTGAGCTGAGAGCGGTCAAAAAGGTTCTATTGGGGTCGACTTCATAACATTTTCGTAAGAATCAAAAATTTCCTTACCCCAAAAAAAAATACATACACATACATACCTTATTTCAAGGCAACCAATTTTTTTTGTGTTTGTGTTATTTTTTTTGCCAAATATGGGACTTTTAAGTAATAAAAAACCCGAAATCGCAACTTCATTAGCGATTTCTCCGACTTAAGCCACTATAAAATTATACTTTGGTGGAAAACCTTCTGTTGGTATTCCAAATGCCTCCCATAAAATCATATACAATTAAAAAAAATCCTTGGGCACCCAAATCGCGGATTAAATAAAAATCACTAAAAAACTATACTATATATGGGGCATTCCATACAGGGCCGTATTAACCATGTCAGGGCCCCTAGGCAATGCATGTCTCAGAGCCCCTTTGGTCTTTTCATACTTCCTAAATCATATTTTTTCTACCGCAATGTAATTTTGTTCATAATTACACTCTAGTTAAAACCAGACCAATTTCCAACATATAGGGTAAATTTAAACATATTGTGAAATTCTATACGAATTTTACCCAACTTATACGTAGTAGTATATGATTGGAATTTTTTGAAATGCACCCAATTTATAGTAGGAAAATACGATACAAATAGGAAATTACCCACTGCCAATAGGGTAAGTTTCGACATATCATGTAGTTCTACATGAAATGAATTGAAATTTACCCAACTGATACGTAGTATTGTGTGATTATAAGTTTTTGAGATTTACCCACTTTATATTTGAGTTAAGGGTGGGTTGTACAAGCCTAAAATAAGTAAATTTTTTAGGCAAGTCCATGGCGCTCAGACTCAAAATAGTCCATTGTACCGTTACGTTATATTAGAAAACTGAAATATTTTTTTTTAATTATGGTTAGCCCGATCTAATTTTTAAAAGAGTACACTCAAAAAAAAAAGTTTGTAAAATTACAAGTAAAAGGTCTTGTAATTCTATTTTACCAATATTTTTGTCTTTTTACAAAAATAGTTGTGTATTTAATAAAACGAAAACTACAGTTTGCTTTGTAATTTTACTATTATATGTTGGTAAATTTATTTTACAAATTTTTGAGGTAAATTTAACAAAAAGTGAATTATTTTACAAATTAAAAAAAAATTACAAGGTGTTTAGTTTTTTTACACAAGAAAATTATAATTGTACAACAAAATTTTTCTTGATGTTATTTAGTCTTTCTACCAAAAAAAATGTTTTATTACAAGCATTTATTTTTTAAGATCGTTTACAAGGCTTTCAGTTTGAAATGTATGTATTAAAAAGTACAAAATTCCAATGTAATCTTACAAAACTTATGTTATTACTAGAATTAATGTTGTTTTACAAAAAAAAATTAAATTATTCAACAATAGGACACGCAAAAATTTTCTAAGTTCAGATTTTTTTTTGCGTTTTGGAATAAAAAATTTAGTTAAAAATCATTTTTTATAAATAAAAAATAAAATACCACAATTTTTATGTGTTTCTACTATATAATTGTTCTAGTTTTTTTTCTTTTTTTGTATTTTAACCATTTTTTTTGGTAATTTTATCATATTTTTTTGGTATTTTTTTTTTTAAATTTAGCACCTAAAATGTCAATAAAAAGCTGCCAATTATGAAAAATTAAGTTTTTCTTATTTTAACAGGTACTTGAACATCCAATCTACAATATCCAAAAAAAAATTTTCCGATTTTTTAAAAATACTTGTAAAAATAATTAAAAATTCAAAAAAAAAATTGTTATTTTTTGACTAATTTTTCCTGAAAATATAAAAAATTTCTTGTGTAGCCTCCTTCGCAATTCTCATATTTTCTACTTAAGAAAAACGAAATGTCGAAAAAAAAAAATAAAAAAGTGCAGTATTATATTTAAAAAGTTTGTTAAAAGTGTTCAAGTGAAAAAAAAATCATTTCAGGTTGTTGAAGTTCTACTCCAGCTGCCGAAGAAGGAAAAATAAGATGCACCAATAGAAAAAACCTTTAAATTTACAAAACAAATATGTAAATAAACCAAATTTTTTGTAAATTTACAAAACAAATATGAAAATTTAAAAAACAAAATTGTATACTTACAGAAAAAAGTTGAATTTTTCAAAAATTAAGTAGAAAATACGAAAACAATATTGTAAATTTACAAATTATTTGGTTAAACTACTGTTTTTACGGCAAAAAATAAGAAAAAATGGTATATTTACAATAAAAATTGTAAATTTACCACTTTTTATTGTAAATATACAAGTTTTTTGCCATAAAAAACAGTAGTTTAACCAAACAATTTGTAAATTTACAATTTTGTTGTTTGATTTTCTACTTTATTTTGTAAATTTACAACTTTTTTTGTAAAATTCCAAAAAAAATGTTCACCTCGAAGTTAATATTTTACAAAAAAAAAATTGTAAATTTACATTTTCTTTTGTTAAATCAATTTACAAATTATCCCCGTAACATTACGGGGATTCTTGCTAGTACATATTTTACAAAACCTGCCCCGTAAAATCACAGGGATTTTATGTCATTTTACAAACTTTTTTTTTTGAGTGTATAGACCATAGTCCCTTTAATCGATATTTACTAATCTCTTTGAGAAAATTATTTTAGAATCCGAAAATTTTTCTTTAAATAAAAACAATGGTACATTCCATCATTACACTCAAAAAAAAATCTAGTAAAACGCCTGGTAAAATGCCTTGTAATCCCGTTCTTCCAATATGTAACAATTTTCCTTGTTTTTAAACAAAAAATCTTGTACTTTGCTTAAACGAGAACTACAGTTTTATTGGTAATTTTACAAATTTATTTTCGTAATTGTAACATTTTGAAAGGTTATTTTCCAAAAAAAAAACTGTAATATTTTGAGGATGTTTATTCTGGCTCGAGGTCATTATTTTCTTTACTTATTAGCATAATTTTCAAGAAAATTATTTTTTGTTTTAAATTTATTTATGTTGGTCATTTTTGCAAGACTTAATCGACACGTGTTTCGGAATTTGTCAAGATTCCATTGTCAAGATAATTTAGCAAAAATAGTAACGATTTACTACAAAGTAGCAAACGAGTCTAATGACAAATCGTTTGTGCACAAACTAGCATATTAATACATATTCGCCTCTATTCGCAATGAGAATTAGAAAGACGAAGAAATTGTACCATACTAATAAGGCAACGATTGTCAATAACCAACAAAAATATTTAAAACAATTTTACATACGATAGTCCATTGGACTACAACAATATGTTTTTTGTGTTGTTGTTGTGAGAAAAAACTCCATATTAGGGTTATTCATCACATGGCGTGCCAACCATTATGTTCAAATTCTGATTAATTTTTATTAAAAAATAAAAATTGTTTATGTTTTATAAAACAATTTTTATTTTTTAATAAAAATTAATCAGAAAAAACTGTAATTTTACAACAAAGTTTTTATTACGAGGATTCTAGTTAATTTACAAAAAAAAAAAAACAGTTATTTTACAAAAATGATTTTATTACGAGGATTTATGTTGATTAATAAAATTTTTTTCTTGTAATTTTGCCATTTTTTTTTTTTTTTATTTTTCCGGTTTTAAAACAATATTTTTACCAATAAAATTGGCCATTTTACCAATTTTTGGTGCATTCAAAACTACGAGGAAATCCCCGTAATTGTACGAGAATTTTACCTACCTCCTATTTTATGAGAATAGCCTTGTAAAATCACGAGATTTTTTGGTAACTTTACAAGGTTTTTTTTTGAGTGTAGAACGGAATATTTAAAAGTCAATTTTGATATGGCTTAGACCGGTCTAATTTTGAAGGCGTAGTCCTTCAATCGATACTTATTTAATTACTATAGAAAAAAAAATAGAATCGGAGAATTTTTCTATAAAAAACAATGGTTAGGAATATGATAATTTCTCTTCAGGAAAAATTCTTCAGCTATAAATTTTGTTATTAAAAAAATATCCCACAATCCGTGATTTTTTCTAAAACAAATGTCTCAGAATCTTTTATAGAAAAACATCTGAGAGTTTTCTATACAAAAAAATGTCTTACAATCTATGAATTTTTATAGAAAAATAGTCTCCGCATTGTTCTATAGCAAAATCTTTTAGAATCAGAATTTTAGAATCTGTCAATTTTTCTTTAGAATAAAATTCTCATAATCTACGAATTTTCTATCGGAAAATGTCTCAGAATCTTGAGATTTTTCTAAAAATGTCTGCATTTTTCTATAGCAAAATATTTTAGAATCGGAATCTGCCCTTGAAATTTAGACTCTGACAATTTCCTTAGAAAAAAATTCTCAGAACTTTTAAATTTTCTATCAAAAAATGTCTCAGAATCTTAAAATTTTTGTCTCCAAGGGCGGATTACTCAATGAAAAGTTAGCTGCTAACTGCCGATTTAACGGAGCCTTATGTCAAAATTTGTATGAAAAAGTTAAATTTAACGGAGAGTTATTTTATAACGGAACATTGAGTAATCCAGCCTAAATTAGAAAAAAAAATCAAAACCTGAGTAAAAAGTACTACACTGATAGAAATTTGTACATGACAATAATGAAAATCTACATTAATGTTATGAAAAATGACGTTAAAAAGGAACCTATGTAGGGTTTCATTGAATTAATGAAATGGGTATCATAAAATGTAAATGCAAGAACATGTTTCATTAAATTAATGAAAATTGTTCATACAAAATATAAATTGTATTTTATGAAAATGTTTCATTACTTTAATGAAAAAAGTATTTAATTCTTATGAAATACTTTCATTGAATAAATCCTACTTTTCATTTTTAAAATGAAATATACTTATGTATGAAATTGTAAAGATCTTTTTATAGAATTAAAAATAATAAAAAATTGTTTTCATTTAGTTTTCTCGCACAAAAATTTTACTCCAACCTTAACTTGTAATACATAATTAAAACCACGAACTAATATAAAACATCAGAAAAATTTGTTAATTAATAATTTAGTTTTTATTTAAAATTTCGTAAAAAAATCTGAAAAAATCACAAAATAACCAAGTTAAAAAAACACTTCCACATATTTTTTATTTTATCTATAGATTTCACTCAGTTTTCTCACACAAAATTTTTCTATAACATTTACTTTTAATACATAAATAAACCCCCGAAATAATTTAAAACAACGTAAGTTTAATAAATACTTTTAATTAATCAACAATATTTCATTTTAAATTTCGTAAAAAAAATCTTAGAAAAAAATCACGCTCTGATCAGCTATTTGTTGCGCGCGTACACTAACAGACTAAACAGACGCTACACGACAAGTGTCAAAAAACAGAAAATTTTGTAAACAAAACTTAATGAAATTTTTTAATGAAACTACGAAATCTAATGAATCAAAATTAATGAATATCTTGCACAATATGTATGAAATTTCATTCAGCATATGAAAAATTTCATTGTTGCAATGCACCAACGTTAATGAATTCCATTCATTAGTGATATGAAGCGTTTTTCTATCAGTGTACTATTTATTTTATAGAAAAAATTTGAAATTGCAAGACATTTTTTCTATATAAAAATTCTCAAAATCTGAAATATTTCTAGAAATTTTTGTATCGAAAAAATTTTGGATTCTGAAAATAAAAAAACACCTCTGATATAAGAAAAAAAAAAACACTCAGATCGTGGACCCCTAGCCCATGTGGGGGCGGTTGGAGCAAATTTTAAAATATGTCGTTTTGTGTGGGAGCCCCCTTAGAAATTGGAGATAGGGTACTAGTTTGTTCCGAAGAAATTTTAAGACGTAAAAATTAATGGGGGTCGGTCTTGGAAATTACCCCTCTATAACGCACCATTGGAGCAGTAGAAAGGATTTTAAAAGTGGAAAATTACAATAAATTTTTTTGAAAAAAATTTAAAAAATAGTAATAATCGTTATCCCACGATCCAATTGGGCACAAAATTTGTGGAATCGATATAAGTTTTACACAAAAAAATTTCAAAAAACATCAAAGAGTACATACATTTTCAAAAATGAAATTTTAACTTTAAAACTTAAAAATCGCATACTAGAGAATTTTTATGAATTTTTTTGGATTTTTTTTTTAAAAAGTACGTAAAACAAACAAAAATTTTGAAGGAAAACATTTGCAGTTTGGACCATTATTGAAGAATTTATTAGTAAAAGAAGTTTGAGTAAAGGAACAAACTATCAATTTTTATAAATTCGATATCTTTTGAACGGGTCATCAAAAAAATCTGAAAATTTACCACGAAGGAGTTATCGAAGGGTACTTATAACTGTAAAAAAAATTGGGAAAAGCTAAACCAAAAATTTTTCAAAGTGTCCGATTGGTCATGGAATGCCCCATATACTTTATGTGGTCCTTGACCAATATTTTAATGCGTTACACACGGAATGTCAAGGTTGGATTGTAAAAAAATGCATTTTATACGCAAATGCATTTTTTGATTGCCATTTCGCAAACTTGTACTCCTTCTGATTTTTTTATAGTTTACACCATGCAGTCCAAAATAACAGAGCTAGACTACCGAAATTTGGTACGAATATGCCTTTTATTCCAAGTTAAGTTCGTAAATGAGCAAAATCGGACCAGGGGAAAAAAGTTCCCCTTGAAGAACTAAATCAACCTTTGAAAAACCCAAATTTTTTACACGATTTTTTGTATGTTTGTTTAGCAAATGCAACATTTTTACGCTAAAAGAAGTTCAAAGTCCTGTATTTGGACCCATAGAATTAGCAAATGTATTTTGTTTCGGTCCGGCCCCCCTTTTATGGGCGTGGAATAATTTTTTTTAAATAATAATAAACTTGTATTTCTTTAGTGCAAAAAGCATAAGAACGAATTTGTAAACACATGTTCGAGAGAAAATGTGCCCCCAAATTACCACTACCGACCCCCCCACCCAAAAAAAAAAATATAAAACGCCCCTGGAATTTTTGTTTTTATTTTTAAATGTTAGACATAACAGAGTCGGCACAGCGATCTTAACACTCTTAATTGTTTTTTTTTTTAATTTTTTTAGAAGAATTTTCAAATTCTGAAAAGAAATAATTACTATAAACGCTTGACTCTAATTCTTATTTTATCTAATTTGAATATTCGGGACCCCAGTTGGCAACGTCCTCGAGTCATCCTCAGTGACGGAGCGGTGACATGTCAGAGTCACTGCTGACATCCACAAGACATCTCTATATACTGGGTTGAGGACAGTTCCATACAAATTTTCAAAATGTCCTCACTCAAAGTCAGCAGTGGTCAGAGCTGACCTTCTGGGGACATGTCACCTAAGACTTCTTTGCTGAAATGTCTGACGTAAGTCATGCTAAAATAAATAAATTTTCGTATTTCCTTTTATCAATTTTTACTTTTATTAATTTTCCTTTATAAATTATCTTTCTCATATTTAGAAAAAACATTTCGCCTTTTTTAATCCCAAATGGATTTGAACCCGGAACCTCCAGTTTATTAGTCCCACAGTTTATTAGTCGATAATATTGCCATCCTTTTCTTGGAAATTGAAGAGTTGCCCAGATTTAAAATTCTAATTTAATATACTGCTATTCGGAAGACATTACCTTTTCGCCGTCTTAGAGGAATTGTCCACACTCTTAAAGCAAACATTCAGTACTGACAATGTTAGGACATGGCATCAAGGATTACCTATGATTTGTCAGAACCTTAAGACATTTCCTCAAGGAATCACTGTGGAAATTTCCTCAGTGTCAAATTTTCCAACTGGGACACTTTTTATTGAAAACTATAAGATTCTGAGACATTTTTTTACAAAGTTTTTTTTAAAATAGATCTCAATTTTTTTTTATAAATTACAGTTTTACTTTCTGAAAAATTTTTCCAAACAAAAATTTTTGCGATTCTAATATATTCTAAAAAAAAATGTCCAAAACAGTATTACTGACTTTAGGTAACTACCAACATTTTTAGATTTTGAAACGTGTTTTTCTATTCTTATGTAGTGTACAATTTTTTTTTTATATGAAACAAATTAAGTTCCTCTCACATTTTTCTAATTAATTTTTAATTGTCACAATTATTCACAAAGAAACTTCCCTTCATAACAAGAACTTCCAGATAGGCAGATATTTATTCGTAGAAAATTTTTAGATTTAGTTTCGTTTTTTCTTTAAAAATTTTTCAGATTTTTCCTTTAAAAATTTTTTCTGTGAAAAATTTTCGGATTTCGAGATTTTTTTTCTTTTGGAAATTTTTTTAGAAAATTGTGTTAATAAGTGGGTAAGGAATTTATCCGTTTGAGAAGATTTTAAGAAATTTGTCATCGATTTGTTAGAGCATATTTTAGCCTTAAGAGCATATTTTTTGCATATTTTAGGTTTAAGAACATATTTTTATAGAATTTTTTCACTTTTTAGAGCATTTTTTTTTAATTTTTAGAACATTTTTTTCATTTTTTTTTTGGAGTATTTTTTTCCAATTTTTTTATAACAGACTTATTTTTTAATTTTTGTGGAATTTTTTTTTTTTTAATTTTGTAAGTGTATTAAAATGTTTGTTTTGGTTTTGCTTTCTTGTCATTTTGAAATGTCTGGTAACTCTGTTAGAAAAAAAAATTACATTAAACAACAATTTCAAACTTTGTCCAAAATTAGGGGGTTCGGTCGATTGATTCCCTTTGGCCTGTTCTTGCTTCATATTGGTATATGAAACTACTATATACACTCAAAATAATAACTCTGTTAAATTACATAAAAACTCTGCTAATTTAACAGAGTACACCATACTTTTCCAGCTAGCAAAATTTCTTGGTAATTTTTCTAAAAAACTCTGTAAAATGATTTTGACAGAAAAAAACTGTTAATTTACAGAGTTTATAGTAACATATTGGTTAAATATGAAAGCTTTTTTACAGAGAAAACTCTGTAATTTTACTATAAAACTTTGTACAATGATTTGGACAAAAAAAAAACTGTTAATTTACAGAGTTTCTAGTAAAATATTGGTTAAGTAAACTACCATTTAGCAAAGAAAACTATGTAAATTTACATATATTTGTAAAATGCATTTGATGCAAAAAAAAAAAAAAATACAGAAAAAACTCTGTAAATTTACAGAGTTTAGTTAAATGCATGTTATTTTGTAAAATTTTTATAAGATTTCTGAAAAAAAATTCTTGATAACTTTTTTTTCTACTTTTTCAATTTCTTCTCAAAAAAAAAAAAAATATATATACAGATAAAATTTTGATGTTTGGTAACAAAAACTACTCAAAATAAAAAACTTTTTTGATTATAAAAAAATACGAAGTATTTTGCTTGGATCTGTTTTTTTAACCAGAAAACTCTGTTAATTATCTGTAAAATTAAGATTACGAAGTAAAAAGTAATATAACAGAGTAAACTTTGTTTTTTTGTCACAACAAAATACAAAGTATTTTCTTTAAATCTGTATTTTGACAGAAAACTCTGTCAAATATATGTTGAATTGAGATTACAGTCATTTTACAGAGTATTTTACAGAGTTATTCTTTTGAGTGTAGAAAATATTATGGCAAATATTTTAGTAAAACATTTTAACCCTCTAACTACCCCACATAACGGTATTTTTGGGGTCTTTTCTCTAACAAATTGTAAAAAACAACGCAAAAAAGGGGTCATAATTTTTTTAAGAGCATATTTTTATTATTTTTAGAGCATATTTTCCGTTTTTCAGGGCATTTTTTAAGCGCATAAAACGTGCTTCTTAGAGCATATTTTTGGTTTTCCTGTTAATCAATCATTTGCTGATTACTTGGAAGCACAAAAAAGTTCGTTTCTTAAGTCTTTTGTTCTCATAACATATTTTTTATTGTCCTGAAATAAAAACCTACACCTATTCAAACTTAAATTCAAACAGTTCCCGTTGTCAAAAGTAAAATTGAGACTCAGAAATGCTTGACAAAAGTTCAGAAAAGCTGAAATTCAGTTAACCCCAACTGAAATTTAGATTTACTTAACTTAAGTCTAGAAATTCCAAGTTGAAATTAGGAATTAAGGAAACTTTATAAAACTCAGACAAGCCCAGTTGAATTTTAAATAGAGTTAAAATTAATTGATGAAAGTGAAAAAAAATTCATAAGAGTTCATTTTTAATACAAAAAGCACACTTTAAATTCTTGAAAGCCAAATTTAACTCAAAAAAGGATTAATTGAAATCTTAATTCATAATCATAAATTCATAATTTAGAAAAGTCTTATTGGAGTGCGGAAGAACCCAATTGAAATTCAGAAATTTCTTATGAAGCTTTGATTTCTAATATTTTAAATTCCAATTGGAAAAGTTGTAGATTATATTTATTTATTACCTCGACTACAAAATAAATAAAATAATAAATCATAGAAATTAATAAAAATAATTTTCTTTTTTTTCATTACAGGTAATATTTCAATTTATTTACAACACAGCCAGTTTTTTTTAAGTAAGTTATAATAAATGTCTATCAAAATAATATAAACAAATTAAACGAAATTCAAAAATCATCAAACAAATTTTTCCTCATCTTTTGCAGCAACATAATCTGTTTAAGCTTTCGAGTATTTTCTTTTTACTTCTTTTTTTTGTAAGCCAAACAATAAAAAAGCAGCCCACATTGAATAGAAAGAAGACAAAAAAAAACTAAAGAAAAACTAAACAATCAACTACAAACAAACCACATATTTTTTTTGTTGTTATAAAATAAATTTTACAGGTTTTTTTCCCAGATGAATACTGTGGTAGGAAAGTATCAGGAGTTGAAAAAAAAAATTGGTGAAATGAGTTTTAAATTGCTATTTTGGAACAATTTATTGGTTGAAAAATAGCATTTGACATCAAGTTATAGTACTGCGCAATGGCGACACGAAATAACTCCCACATGAAATAACTCCCACCTAAAAAATGAAATAAGTCCCAAAAAAAACTCCATACAAAGTTGGGAGTTATTTCATATGAAATAACTTCCAATTTAGTGGGACTTTTATCATTTTTGTTGGGATTTATTTCATAATTTTTTCGGTGGGAGTTCTTTCATATGAAAGAACATTATGACTTATAGAATATTATTATTAATAAATTAAAATTCGTTGTGATTTTAGTACCAAATTTTAGGACGAAGTGCTTTTTTAACAAATTGTATGTTTTAGAAATTTTGCTTCGAAAACTGGCAAGGATTTTTGAGGTAAGAGCGCACTGCAGCCGAAAATATTTTCGTTAGAATACAAAATTGTTATAAAAAAAAGGAGAACGCGAAAGTTATCCAACGTGATGTGTTTTCGATAACATAGAAAGTTTTTCGATTACATACAAGATTGTTGAAAAAAGCACCGAAGATGAAAATTTAAACGATTTAATCAGAACTTATTGTAAAAAGCGCCGCAGGCGAAAATTTGGTACCAAAAATCGCCGCGATTTTTGGTACAAAATTTTCGCCTGCGGCGCTTTTTACAACAGTTCTGATTAAATCTTTTAAATTTTCGGTAACATACAAATTTGTCGCAATAAGCGCCGCATGCGAAAGTTTGGTACCAAAAATCGCGGCGATTTAAGGTACCAAATTTTCGCATGCGGCGCTTTTTACAACAAGTTCTGATTAAATCGTTTAAATTTTCGGTAACATACAAATTTGTCGCAATTAGAGCCGCATGCGAAAATTTGCTACCAAAAATCGCCGCGATTTTTGGTACCAAATTTTCGCCTGCGGCGCTATTTACAACAGGTTGTAACTAAATTTTTTAAATTATCGGTAACATGCAAATTTGTGGCAAAAAGGACCGCACGCAAAAAATTGGTACCAAAAATTGTTGCAAAACATCGCTGCGATGTTTGAATGTAACCGAAGCAAGTCAAATAGAACACTCAATGTATTTTTGCATGTTTTCGAAAAACTCTGAAAAAAACAAATCAGCCGTCAAGTTTCGCATTTGGCAGTTATTATAACTTGTTTGTATTGCACCGAAAGTAACATCAGGATCCTATTCTCGCCTTAACTGATATATTGTTCCTTATTGTTTGTTTAATTTTTGTTAAGATTTCTAAATTTTTTTATTGGGACTTCTTTCATTATTAATGGGAGTTATTTCATTGGCACTTATTTCATTTGGTAGGTTGAAGTTATTTCATTGTGGTTGGGACTTATTTCATTCTTTTCTCCATTGGGACATATTTCATTTTTGGTGGGATTTATTTCATTGGGAGTTATTTCGTGGGAGTTATTTCATGTGGGAGTTATTTCGTGTCGCCCTGCGCAATAACTCCCAAATGAAATAAGTCCCAATGAAATAATTCCCAATGAAATAAGTTCCAAGAAAAATGAATTAACTCCTCACTTTAAAAAATGAAATAAGTCCCAAAGAAAAAATGAAATATGTCCCAATATTTGGGAGTTATTTAAAATCAAAACAATAACTCACAAAAAAATGAATGTGCAATTGTTTTTTTTTGCTTAAAATGTTTTTCTGCGTAGCCGGCCTTCGGCCGGGCTTAGGGATTATAAAATCCATCCATTAAACCCACCCTCTCTGCAAACCAAAGCTATTTTGGTTTTCAGGCCTTTTTCAGGCATAACAAATTTGATAGCGTAAAGGCCTGCTACCCTAGAAAACTTTACTTTGTGGAGAGGGTGGGTTTAATGGATGGATTTTGTAATCCCTAAGCCCGGCTGAAGGCCGGCTACGCAGAAAAAACTTTAAGAAAAAAAAAAATAATTACACAGAGGTTCATATTGTTTTCAATTAAAATGAAATAAGTCCCACCATTGATGAAATAACTCCCAATGCTTAACAAGAAATGAATTTACTCCCAATCTATTTTTTGTTGGGGTTTTTTACATTTGGAAGTTATTTCATAATGAAATAAATCCCAACGAAAATTGTGCAATAAGTCCCACTACACTGGGACTAATTTCAAAATGAAATAAGTCACAAATCGTATGTAAAATTTTTGGGAGTTGTTTCATTTTTTTTTTTTGGGAGTTATTTCATTGGGGAGTTATTGCGCAGTACCTCAAGTTATTACGAGATATCATGCAAAATTATGTTTTTGAAAGGTTTTTCAAAAACCCTTCTCTATTTGTATCGATGACTCAAAAATTAATACAATTTTGATATAATTTTTTTGTGTTACAAAGTAAAACTATACTAAAATACAAGTTTAGGGTCATAATTTTTTTTTTCATTTTACTAAAAAAAAAATCATATACTTTTTGTTCATAGTGTTAAAGTTGTCTGTTTGCTTTATTTATTTTTAAAGTCAGTTATATTTTTCTTTGTTTGTTTGGTTGACTGAATAATGATGACTGCACCTGTTTTTCGTATTTTTTTCCAAAAGGAAGACTTACAAAAAAATTTCAAAAACAAAAAAAAATTGGCGCATTGTAAAAAAATTGTTTTACTTTTATGTTATTAAAACCAAACAACATTTTGAAAATTTTATTATTTTCTTTAATTTTTTTTTTCTTACTATTGTTTGAAATTCCTCTAACGCCAACGTGCGGAGTTATATGTATATATTTCTTTTAATTTTTCTTTAGTGGGTTTAAAGTATTTTTCATCTTTATAAAATGGTTTTTCATCTTTTTTTAATATATATTTTTTTTTTACTATTTTTTGGTTTTTGCTAACAACAAAATTAAGAAATTTTACTAAATCGAAACCTGGCGCCTCTTTGAATATAGTTTTGGTTTATTTTATTTAGTTTATGGAGGCGTTGTTTGTTTTTTAAGTCTATTCATAATGGAACTTACAATTTTATGTCCTAGTTTTTTTTTTATAGATTTTTTATTATTTAAACAATAAATTTATGAACAATATAATATATATGATATGGATATGGATGTAGAAAAGAAAAATGTGCATATGGTAGAAAAATTAAAATAATAATACACACATGCCAAATTTTTAAAAAATTTGTCCAAAAAAAAATTGGGTTAAATTTCTTTATCCAGTTGGTCTGTTGAGCAATTTAAATTTACCGGATTTCAGGAAAATATTTTTTTATCAAAATTTTGGCCTAATTTATAGTTGTGAGCAACATTTTACTCAAAATTGAGCAACATTCTTTTCCAAATTGGTGTTTTGGAACTAACATTTTGGAAATTTCCGCACTCCTAAATCGTTAACGTACATAACACCGCTCAACACTCATTTTCTGGTTTGAATTCTGATCATCAATTTTAGTAGACTTTGATCTCCTGATTCCAAATCAGCTCTCCAAATTTTACCATCACGTCCAGATTTTTAGTTATTCACGGTTGAAAATGCGAAAAATTACGATTTTTCATTATTTGAAAGCCTGCACAGCAGCCATTCAGTGGAATACAAATCTGGTATAAAGCGCAAAAGTATAATTTGTCTATGGTCTCCAAAATAGAACACAATTTTTTTCAAATTATTACATTTGGTTGCGCTTACTTGCGTTTTAAAATGATACTGTTAAAATTACCATTTTTGTAAAATTTACCTTAGTTTTTGATATTTTTCAAAAAAAAAAACTCCAAAAAAAAATAAATATTTTACAAAATTAAGCTTTCTGTGTTATTTTTTGTATAAACCGGAAGATATCTTGAATGGTTTTAAAAGTGTTAAGAAAGAATGAACTTTTGTCTAAATTTTGAGCTCATCGCAGTAAAGATTGATCATCTGGGTTTTGTTGTAGAGCCTTTTAAAAATGGTGCTTTTTCTAATTTTTTTGACAGTGTTTTTTTAAAATGCATGTTTGGCCAATAATAGTGCGACAACTTAAAATTTTGTTGATCATATTTTTGAGATCATAGTTCAATTCTACTCTCACGCTTTATACCAGATTTTTATTCCACCCAGCGGCTGCTGTGCAGGCTTTCACAAAAGGAAAAAATCGCGTTTTTCGCATTTTCAACCGCGAATAATTGAAATTCTAGACGTGATGGAAAAATGTGGAGCACGAATTTGGAATCAGCGAGTCAAAATCTTTAAAAATTTTATATGAAACTTCAAACCGGAGCCAAAAACCTTCGATTTGTTGAGCGGTGTTATTAATGAACAATAATACATTTATGCACATTTTTGTTAAAAGTCATCTTTAACTTTTGTTGAACGAAGACCTAACAAATGCCAAACAGCTGTTTTTTACTCAAAGTCAAAATTTACTCTTTTTCAAACATCCGTTTTTAAGCACATGGTGAAGTTTCAACTAAAACTAATTTTTTTTATGTAATTTTATCACTGGATGTATTCTTAACGCAAAACTACCATTTTTGCGCTTTAACTTTCACGAATAAAAGCATTTTTCGCTTAAGTGCTCTCATTTTTATGATATATATTGCATGCCCCGCTTTAATGATTCACTTGAAAATTTAAATTTCTTCATTTTAATGAGACGTGAAATTTATTAAAGCGCTTTTGCAATATTTTAAATAAAATATTTTTCAAATTACACTACAAAACATCGAAAATGCGACTGAAACGCGACCTTTTATAACACTGCGGAACACCAAAAAATTAACAAAAGTTGCGACCATCATTTTTATATATTTCGGATATGCTGCTTCGAATGGCGTTCTTCGTTTTTCGATGTATGGTACAGTTTTCTCGCAAAATGTCATTAAAAAAAATTGCAAAGTTAATGATTTTTATATGTTATGGCATGGAAAACAAAGTTTGGACGGAGGACCCCATAGGTCCAATAAGGACGACTCCAGGGCCACTAAAGTGAGACACCTTTTGCATACAAAGAATTTAAGTGCTTGCCAATTTGTTGTTTATTATTAGATATTTATAAAATTTGGATTTTTTTTAAGGCGCTAGTAAATACCTAAAAAAAGGTCGTTACTTTCTGAGTAATAGCAATTAAAATGGGGAACATTTTATTTTTTTTCCAAACCTGGTCCAGTTTTTCGAGAATAGCTTCCCCTGACGTTTCCAAACCTGGATTTTTAGTGAGCTGGATAAACTTGTAATATTTTAAAACCATAACGAATAAAATATCTTTTTTGCTAAAAAGTTACACCATTTTAAACTTAAAAAAAAAAAATGCGATTTTTGCCCAAAAAGTACCAACAC